>ML796040.1:162176-197625 GCA_009831015.1 Picea engelmannii
AGGAGGGAAATGTTTGTTTTGATAAGCATCTTGGTTCATCCTGGCTACAAATATATTTTGGCATATAGTTATGTTGTATTTCACTTATGGTATACTTGTATATAATGTGGATAATTGATTTGTTTATGGAATGGCAATCCTTCATTAGTAAGAAATGTGGGACATGTTTTGGTGCTAAGTGTTGAACATACTTATAAGACTTGTGAGATTAATGTGGGGAGGTCGATTTGATTTGGAAAATGGGAGTAATGTGTTGGTGGCGAATTCGATACAGATGGCTAACTATGTGTTTTGTGAAAATGCTATGGTGGTTTGGGTTCACTCGTACTTGGTTGTGGTGGGTGCAAATTAATGTGGAAACAACGTGCAATTACTGCACGTCGTTCTTACCCTACCTCGAGCTCGCCACCTTCACTTTCTTTGTGCTTGTGTTGGTTGCTTTGGCTAGTGTTGCCTTCGTTTTGCTCAGCCTTTGAAGGGATAATGGTGCTTGTTGGCTTTCTGGCATTTTCCTCACATGTATGTTAATTCTTACCTCTCCATTCATGAATTGTAGCTATGCTCCGAATAAAACCATGATGTTGTCTCTTAGAGTTTGCTTACAGAGTGTGTTTGCTTTCCAAAGATTATAATGGATGTATGTGGGTATTATGGTTGTACAAATTACATTTAAATGGGGTTTCTTCCTGTTGGCATTTAAAACATTTCAAGCTCGAAATGATGTTTGACATTCTATTTTGTTTGAAATATGTGATTGTGGCACCCAGAACGAATGTTACTTATTTTGTTATGACTGTTGGCAAATGATTATGGCAAATACTTTATGCTTCACTCGTCTATGGTGATTAAAATTCGAAGGTTTTTTTTTCTATGAAATAAAAGAACAGTTGGTTTTGGTGATCATTGCATAATTCCATACCCTTTACCCAATCCTTGAAAGACTTGCAGCTCTTTCAAATTATCTTTTTGTTGTTTGTGAATATATGTGAGACATGCGACCACCATGGGAGGTCTGTGGAAGGTTCGTTGTGGAAAGAAATGATTGTTTTGTTTTGCAAACCCCTTATTAATATTTCTCCTTTATGTTTGCCTATACCTCGTTTTGTATCTAATATATGGCAGTAGTTAATTTGAACTTTGGTTTTGATACTTGTTATAGTGTTGGCCCAACAATGGGAAAGATTGGTTATATGCATGAAGTCTTGGATCGTTTGATATTTATCTATGGGGGTTTGGTCGATTTTGAGGTTATATGATTTTGAAAAAAACGATGAGCACCACATTTCGCATGGGGTTTCGAACCCAGTATGTTTATGCAGCAAGTATTAGGGTTGTGATATAAGTATTATATAGTGAAAGGTCGATGGATTTATGTTTGTTTTCACAGCCTCCCATGTTGGCTTGATGTAATCTGGTTTTAATTGTTTCGAATGACTCTGTTAACAATCTCATATAAAACACTTTGCTAATGGAAAAGGAAAAAGGGGAAATAAAAATTTTAAAGTTTGACAGTCCTAAAACTTTCTTGGGGTTTTATATCAAACCCTACAAAATTTGACATGTCTTGGATTTGAATTCTTAACAGAGAAGAGCTTTTGGAAAATGATAGCAATGTCAATTTTCAATTATTTCATGTAACAGAATAGTAATCGTCTCATTCTCGTTCATTATCTCACTTTTCGCGCATTATATGCCCACCGCCTTCCCAAATACGTTTAAAACATCCCTTGTTCTATTATTATGAATTTCATTTTAAAAGAGAAAGGATTAACAAGAAAGGAAAAGGACTAGATGATGACTGGTGTTGGAAGTTTGGATATAGATACATTTTTTTGTTTTGTAAGAGATTACCTTTGCGTTTGCTTGAACAATATTTGTTGGTTGCTTCTTGTCCATGCTACCATTTTTCGCTCATTACAAAGCCCCCCATCTCCCAATATCCATATCACTCCCAATTCAAATGGCGATTGATTGTTGAGTTTAAAAGTATTGATGGATGGATTGCATGTGCTTCTATTGCGAATGATACAACCAACCTTTTGATTTTATTTAGGTAGAGTGTTGATGCATGGATTGTTAAGAGTTTTCATAACATGATTGGAATATTGTTTTAGGATGAGTTTATCTAGCAGAGGAAGCAATGACAGAGGTGCTAATAGAGATAGATGAAATAATTGGCAAAGAGGCCATAGAAGGCCACGATTTTCAATACATTTTGATGCTTACCCGCAAGAACTAAATCAGCTTTTCCAAGATGGGTTTTTTAATCTAGTTGGCCAAGGAATTTTGCAACCCATACATGAGAGGCCTCCTTTCTAGCCACGTCAAAATTTATCTGGTATCCATGTTCCCCCTCATGTGTCTATGCAGCTAGAACCACCTGTCAATGACGGTTGGCAATAAATTGTTCATCAGCCTGTAGTTCATCACCATGGTTGGCCTACTGTTTTGTTACCATTACCCCCTCTTCCACTGCCAATAAATCCAAATTCCTAAGATGATCAGGTTGTTTCGCCAGTACAATCCTGTCATGCAAGCAAAAGGCTAAAAATTGATGTTCCCAAGCCAGAGCTAGATAAGGGAAAAGGAGTGGCCAATCCCTCCAAATCATCCAAAGATTCCTCTAAATTTGTGTCTTCTCATCTCCATCTAAAATGATGATTGTTCCCATGTCATCAGTGCAATCCACCCACAAGGTTCCCATCAATTGAAGGCAGTTGCACAGGATAGATCAAAAATGGGATCAAAAGGGGGCAGCAGTGAAAAGAGGCAAAATGTGTCTCACAACAAATATGGTTTTTAACGTTGTTAATGCTATTTTATTTTGAGGATAGTATTTTTATTTTGACAGTATTTTGGACAACAAACACATGTTTAGAGAGGATTTTGGACAACATGTATATAATGTTATCTTTGGGATATAGTAATGTTCTATCTTATTGATATTAAAATATTTGATTATTAATATGAGGATGGGAGTTACAAGGTGAATATTTGAATTAAATATTTGGGGTATTATACTTCATGTTTTGATGATTATTAAAGAAATGAAAATTGGAGTGACAAGGGGTACCACATATTTAGTTATTATTTAAATAGAACCTTATCTATATATTAATAATTATTTGTCTCAACTAATTAGTTAAGATAATTAAGTCTAACAAAAGAAAGGTAGTTGAACTATCATAACTTATTGGAAAATAATAAAAGCTCAATGAAATGAAGAGACAAAGGGAAAAAAGAGAAAAGAAGGAGAACTTCTACTGTAAGGTTTGATCTATACTTGTGAGATACTTCCATTCTTCAGTCATTCTAAGTTTACTAGAAGGCTTAACCATCTTGATGACAACAAGGTCTTATTGAAGGTAGCATGATTCAAAATTGAATCACATGTTTCAACAACTTGTCTTTAAAGGTGTATGATTTCTCTTTGACAGTCTATCTGTTCTTGTTTGTTTATAAATTAAATTTCATGACTGATAAAGAATATCTTGCAGAGTCAAGTGACAACATTTTGTGGCAAGATGATCCAGATCTTTGTATGGTGTCCATCGGAGAATTCTAAATTTGACTTTGGTCCCTACCCTCGCGGGAGTTTGTAAAGAGAATTCAGCTTTGTATCTCATAATGAAATCAATATAAAAATCAGATTTTTTATTTCAGTGTCACATGTGTATTTTGATGATTTAGTTCAGATTTTGCTTTTATCCTTGTCTCTTATCCATGTACATACAGATATAATTTCTTGCTTAGTTTGTTTCTTTTGCACAATTACATATAATATATATAAATAAGCCTTGGTCCCTTGTACTTAATACTTGTGGATTAAGTGATTTTTTATTTTATTTTAAGGCTATAAACCCCGGGTAACATTCCCAACTATCTTTCCTTAGCCCAACAAGATCTAAAAATTCTTGAGTAAGATTCCTCATACCTTTTCCTCAACATTTATTTTACGACCATACATGAGAGATTTTCCATATCTCTCTAGTTAATTGTATTTTATTTTTTGTCTAATTACATTTATTTGGCGACCATACTTGGGAGATCTTCCATATCTCTCTAGTTAATTGTATTTTATTTTTTGATTGGTTACTATTTGACTGAAATTTTCCATGACAATACCTGTTATGAGACAACCCAACATTGGAAACGGTCTTGATGACCAAACCAACATTGCATTGACTTTATTCAACACTATTTTAGAAACTACTAATACTCGTGTTGAACTTGAACACTCTTGGGAAGTAATTGAAAGGGACATAAACATACGAGAATGTTGGGAAGTCAGGCAAAGGAAACACAAAAATCAATTGTAATCTCCCTTTTTCTACCTCTTTGGTCTTTCATTTCATGTCCTCTAATCATCGCATTTCTTGAAGGAGAAGAGGGTTGTCCCCTGAAGATACCCCTATTTTTGAAATAGGAAGGAGGAAAATTGTATTATCAACACAACAAAGTGCTCTTAGGCGAACCTTATATGATTATGTCAGTTCATCTTTATCACCCATACCTATCACTCTCACCATGACATATACAGGTAGTGGTAGTGGACAACCCAAGAGTCCAGCTGAGCAGTTAAGGGAACACAATAATATTTCTTATAAGGATGGTGAAATCATTA
This sequence comes from Picea engelmannii, assembly GCA_009831015.1. NCBI lineage: Eukaryota > Viridiplantae > Streptophyta > Pinopsida > Pinales > Pinaceae > Picea > Picea engelmannii. The sequence continues at coordinate 166,801 of ML796040.1, forward strand.
AATCTTTTAACCTTCGCTTCACCAAATTATATAATCAAATCCCTGAACTAATCTTCCCTCAAAATATGGCTACTTTCATGCATTATTATAATGCATTACCTTCCCCTTACCGTCATAGACTTGAAGAGAAGGTTATTGACAATCTCGGTTTCACCCTTCAAACTTGCCTAGAATATGAAGAGCAACTCGAAAGAACGGGTCTCCCTAAGGGAGACTTGGTCAAGAAAAAAAACATGTCTGCCCTCCTACAACTCGTGCAAGATATGAGTTATAGGATGATAGCCTATGAACGAAAAGGAAATTCATCTTCCTCTTCCCCTGGGGCTTCTTCTTCTTCCTTGACACCTTTTAGGAATACTAATGAAAACATTTTTCAGCCAAAGGCCATAATGGCTCGCAGTTTGTGTAACTTCTGCGAAGAAAATCATGGTCATCTTAGAAAAGTTCTCATGCGCTGCAGAAAGTTTGGCATTTCTTTAAATCCTTCCAAATCTATTTTTGGTGTCACGAAGGGCAAGCTTGATCCGGATTTTATGAGCAGAACGAAATGAATACAGATTATTAACAAATGCTTAACACAAAATAACAAAGATACAGTAAAACTAGTTTTCTATTCAATAAAGAAATAAGCTGGAAACAGTAAAATGCAGCGAAAACAAGCTTGCTGGAATGGTGGTGGCTTATCTCTGAGAAGAGATGTGACGGTTGCACTCATTCGCAAGAAGATGATTACAATGAGGCTCTCAAGGCCTTTTTACAATAAACAAGAGTTTCAAAAAAAACCCTAAACATCCAAAAACCTAACCCTAGGAGATGAAGTGCCAAAAGTCATGTGGGCCCCGTCTGGGTAAGTCAGTACATCAACTTCCCGAGGTCGTAACCTTTGCATATGATCTTCGTTTTAGGCATATGATATCCCATTGGAAAGATCTGTCTGAGGACTGCAACAGTTGCACAAAATTCCATGATGAAATTTTGCGACCCCAAAAAAATTCGTTTAGGGCCTCAAAACGGCTCCGGAAGTTCAGGATCCGAAAAACTGCTAAAAATAATAACTTATCAAAATTGCTAGAAATTTGTTTTGAGCCAACTGGAAAAGGTGGGTGGTCATCGATATCCACCTGGATCAATCCTCCCTCCTTAGGAAGCAATGGTCTCCATTGCGTTGAGTTCCCCCATCAGATGAGGAAATTTCTACTAAATTTGGCCCCGAGTGAGCCACTTGCCTTGGTGTAGGAGTTGCCCTGCTTTGACGACTCGATACAACTGGATCCTTTGTTGTCGAGTGCCCTTGATCTGTGTGTCCACAATCTGATCATTGGATGCCTGTTGTATGCAGTCGGGGTTGAGCTCTATTGGTGTCAGTTGTTCTGCTACGTCTAAGGTGTCCAATAATGGTGGGAAATAAGGCCGAAGGAGGTCCACGTTGAACACTGGGTGCAGGCCAAGGAGAGGAGGAATGTTGAGCTCAAAATCATTATCCCCCATGACCTTGGTGATAATTTACGACCCATAACGGAGTGGGTGAAGCTTCCGATGGGGTCCTGTAAGGCGTTCTTTCTGCAAGTGCAACCAAACTTTGTCACCCACCTGAAACTTATGTGGCACCCAATGTTGATCATGGCGTTGTTTGTACTTGTCATTGGACTTCTGTAGGATATCCTGAACCTGCTGGTGGATGTGATGGATCCGCTCAATGAACCGGGTGGCTTTGTCAGCTTCAGTTGGAGCAAGAGATGAGTCGGTCGAGGTGACCGCAAGGGGAAGTGCAACATCTATGGGACCCAATGGTTGGAATCCCAACCCCACCTGAAAGGGGTTGTGGTCGATTGAGCTAAGCAGGGCTAAGTTGTAGCTATGTTGGACATAGGGAAGGCTCTCATCCCATGTGCGGGGGTGCTTTTAATTATACATGTGAAGGATATGCACAATCATTTGATTTACAACCTCGGTTTGGCCATCTGTCTAGGGGTGGAAGGCCATGGATTTGGTGAGCTTGGTGTCCAAAAATGACCAGAGGTTGGACCAAAATGTGCTGAGAAATTGACTATCCCGATCTGAGACAATGGTTTGTGGGATTCCAAAATGTACCCACACTCGTTCAAAGAAGAGCTTGGCAGTGGCCTCTGTTGTGATTCTCTTCTTGCAGGCAACCAAAATCACCATCTTAGAAAAATGATCAACAACCACAAAAACACAGTCATTTCCCCACTTAGTGGACGGGAGGACTGACATGTAGTCCATTGAGATAGATTCCCATGCCCTGTCAGGAGTAGGAAGAGGGGTGTACAGGCCCTGTTTCTTAGTGGTTGGTTTGGCAATAGCGCAGGCAGTGCAGGACTTGATATACTTGTTGACCTCCTGTCGAAGTTTCGGCCAGTAGAAATGTTTTTGTAGCATCACCACTGTCTTTTTGACACCGAAGTGTCCTGCCACCCGACTGTAGTGGGCTTCCTAGATCAGCTTCACTCGCTCGCTTGATGGAACACAGATATGGCCCAAACAACACAAAAACCCATCATGAAGATGGAAATTATCGACAACTGTGTTTGCACCCAACATTTGGTAGGTGGTGGTGAATTCAGGGTCTGTCTCATAGAGTTGGGGCCATCCAGAGGTCTCATGGCCGCATGAGTCTAGCACCGTGGTGAGTGTCGCAACTGGTGGTCTACTGAGGCAATCAATGACACGATTGGTGATTCCTATTTTATACTTAATGTTGAGGTGGAATTGCTGCAAGTATGTGGACCACTTCTGATGGTGGTCATTCTGCAATTTCCCTGTGTCTACATGAACTGCAGTGACTTATGATCAGTGTGGATGATTGTCTCCTTCCCAAGAATGTAATGTCTCCACTGGCGACAAGCTTGCACAATGGAGTACATTTCTTTGTCGTAAGTAGGGTAATTATGGACAGTATCTGACAGTGTCTCACTATGATAGGCCACGGGGTGGCCATGTTGAGTGAGAACGGCGCCCACAGCATAGTCTGAAGCATCTATCTCGATCTCAAAGGGATGATGTAGGTCTGGTAGTGAAAGTACTAGGGCTGAGCACAAGCGCTGCTTCAAATCATCGAACGCTTGTTGTTGGGACGGGACCCATGCAAATTTCGCCTTACCACCACCCCTGTTTATTTGGCCGAGGACCCATGCAATATGGGAGAATCCCAACACAAACCTGTGGTATAAATTGGCAAGGCCCAAGAAGCTCTGAAGCTCGGTGAGTGCGGTAGGGACTGGCCAGTCACGGATGACTTGGATCTTGGTTGGATCCACATATACTCCATGTTAATCAATGATGTAGCCCAGGTAATGGACCCTGTCTATGTCGAAGGAGAATTTTTCCAAGTTGGCGTATAGCTTGTGTTGCTGCAGGGTGTGCAAAACCTGCTGAATTTGCTGCAAGTGTTCGACCCAAGTCTTGTTGTAAATTAGAATTTCATCTAGATACACCACTACAAAAATATTGGTGAATGGTCGCAGGATATCGTCCATCATCCTCATGAAAGTGGTTGGAGCATTTGTCAAACCAAAGGGCATGACCAACCATTCAAAAAGGCCTTCCTTTGACTTGAAGGCGGTCTTCCATACATCCGTTTGTTCTATCGGGACCTGGTGGTAGCCAGACTTCAGATCAATCTTACTGAAGTATTTGGCCCCTGTAAGTTGATCAAGGAGGTCGTCGATTCGGGGAATCAGGTACCGATTTTTGACTATGATTTTATTCAGAGCTTGGTAATCAATACAGAGTTTCCAGGTTCCATCTTTCTTCTGTACCAACACGATTAGGCTCCTACAAGGTGATGAGTTGGGATTGATGTGCCCCTTGTGGAGAAGTTCTTAGATCTGTCGTTTGATCTCCTCATTCTCTAACAAACAACGACGATAGACTGGCCCATTGGGCAGTGGTGTGCCGAGGGTTAGATCGATGGGGTGCTTGACCTGGAAGTGCAGAGGTACCCCTGCAGGTGAGGAGAAGATATCTGAGTATTCTTCCACGACCTTATCTACTTGCTTATTATGTGTGGAGAGGTCGGCCACAGAGACCCTATATGTGGTTGTGATCTTTCGCTTATTCTGAGAGTGAATCACGAAGAAGACAAACTTCCCCGTCTGAGAGATGACCTTCCTGCATTGCCTAGCAGAAATCAAGGAAATAGCACTAGGTGGGACTGCCTTGGGTATCCTGTACAATTTCCTGTTCAAAATAATAATAACACTACGAGGCCTAGACTCATATACAACATGACGTTTCCATAAATAAGGTTGGCCCAAAAGAACATCACAAACTTCAAGAGGAGAAACATCACACAATACCTTGTCTTTGAAGGGCTTGATGTTATACGACAGTTGGCACTGTTGGCTGACGCGGAGATCGCTTCCTTGGCAAAGCCATCCAATGGTGTAGGGTTGTGGGTGCGACGTTGTTGGCAGGGCCAACCGCTTGACGAACTCTATTGAGATGAGGTTATTTTGGCTACCACTATCAATGATGAAGTGCAGTGGGGTGCCTTTTACCCACATCTATGAATGGAAGAGGCACTCTCCTTCTTCTGGCTCGTCTGGTTCACCAGGCTGGAGCTTGGTGGTAGAAACGGTGGCACGAGGTTCCGCATCAATGATCCGTCTTCACCTTTCTGGTTTTGGCTCAAAGTCAAAATCTGCATCTGATTCATAGGCTTTCACTTCGACCACCAATGACTGCTTTTAGCGACAGTTAGTAGTGTTATGCCAAGGGCTCTTATGGAAGTTGCACCACTTCCCAGTGTCTTTCTTTGTCTTTCTAGTGTCCTTCTTTGCTTGCAGCTTGGATTGGTTGTTCTGATACTATCCATCTTTGCTCTGTCCTTTGTTCTGTGGGTTGGGGCCGCCCTTTCCTAGCTTTTGTTGTGAGGGGTTCCCAGGCCCAAATAGCCATGTATTTTGTTTGAGCTTATTTTCGATTTTGATGGCACATCTGTAGGCCGTGCCCAAGGATGAGATGTCCAGAAATTCCATTTCGGTCTGGATGTATCTATGCAGAGCACTGCGATACTTGAGCACTAGATGTCGCTCTGAATCTTTGATACCCAGCCTGGTGCAGGTATGGAAGATATTTGTGAAATCTGGCACTGCTCGGTCTCTTTCTTGTCGTAGTGTGGTCCATTTGGTATATAGATCGTCATAACTTCTGACAAGGTAGTATTGTTCCTTAATAGCATCCCTGAAGGATTCCCAGGTGGCTGTGACTGAAAATAATGAAGGTTCCTCTATTTACTTTTTCTCATAGAACGTTTCCCACCAATCTTTGACATGGGAAACGGCTTTGAGGAGTGCAAAAATAATATTTTCTCTATTCAAAAAGTTATGGACAGAAAAATACCCTTCTAGTAGATTCAACCACTTGTCTACAACATCTGCGTCTATATGACCTTCAAATATAGGAATATCGAAGTTTATTTGTACCTTGAAGGGGGCGGCGCCTCCATTCGAAGAAGATGCGTCGCCTGTTGGTAGTCGCCGAAGGATTTGCGCGAAACTATCCATCATCTCGTTCCTCTGTTGTGTGAGGGATTCCTCAATCAACAGTTTGAAAGGATCTCTTGTCCCATCATATTTTTTTCTCCTGCCATGAGAGGTCTCTTGGGCGTGCGAGAGATTTTGTCCTCAAGAGAAACAAGCTCGAGACCCAAGTCTTTGTACTCCGACCTCGTTGGGGACATGCATTAAGACGACAAGGAGCAGACCGCTCTGATGCCACTGATCCGGATTTTATGAGTAGAATGAAATGAATACAGATTATTAACAGGTGCTTAACACAAAATAACAGAGATACAGTAAAACTAGTTTTCTATTCAATAAAGAAATAAGCTGGAAACTGTAAAATGCAATGGAAACAAGCTTGCTGGAATGGTGGCAGCTTATCTCTGAGAAGAGATGTGACGACTGTGCTCATTCACAAGAAGATGATTACAATGAGGCTCTCAAGGCCTTTTTACAATAAACAAGAGTTTCAAAAAAAACCCTAAACATCCAAAAACCTAACCCTAGGAGATGAAGCGCCAAAAGTCATGTGGGCCCCGTTTGGGTAAGTCAATACATCAACTTCCCGAGGCCGTAACTTTTGCATACGATCTTCATTTTAGGCGTATGATAGCCCATTGGAAATATCTATCTGAGGACTACAATAGTTGCACAAAATCTCCTGATGAAATTTTGCGACCCCAAAAAACATCATTTAGGGCCTCAAAACGGCTCTGGAAGTTCAGGACCCAAAAAACTGCTAAAAATAGTAAATTATCAAAATTGCTAGAAAGTTGTTTTGACCCAATTGGAAAAGGTGGGTGGCCACCGATATCCACATGGATCAAAGCTCCTCGGTCACATTGTTTATGATTCAGGGATAAGCATAGATCTCGAGAGGATTACTACCATTCTAAACCTCCCTGCCCCCACCTCCAAGAAAGAAGTTCAAGCTTTCATGGCAATTATTAATTTTGTCCGTAGATTTGTTCCTGATTTTTTTGTCATGGTTCAACCAATCCATAATATTTTGAAGAAAGATCGTTCTTTTTCTTGGACAAATGATGTCGAGAATGCTTTCCTTAGGGTTAAGAAAGCAATCAACTCTACACCAATTTTGGCGAAACTAGATTTTGAGAAAGACTTTAACATATATACCAATGCCACCGAGGAAGCAATTTTTGCTATCCTATTACAATGTGATGACCAAAACAATGAAAAACATGTAGCTTACATGAGTCAAATTCTATCAAACGATGATATCAAGTACTCTTGTATTGAGAAACATGATTTTTCTCTTGTTAAGGCTATAGAAAAATTTCGCTATTTTATTTTGGGAAAACATACGTAGGTAAAAGTCCCTTTGCTTGCTGTCAAGTTTCTTCTTTCACAAACATATCTTTCAGGAAAACTTGCACATTGGCTTGCCAAAATTCAGGAGCATGATTTGACGTTCATGACTTCGAAGACAATCAAGGGATGATACCTAGCCCTTCACTTAGCTCAACACCCTGAACCAAGTCAAGAACTTAACAACCAAGATAATCCTCTTTCAACGTTATTTTATATTGAAAATTAGAATCTTTCTCTATCCAAACATCCTTGGTATAAAAATATGATATATTATTTGCAGTATCAAAGGTGTCCAGATGGGTTGGATCCTCACCAGAGAAGGAGACTCTACTTTGAATCTTCCAAGTTTATCATTTTAGGAGACTTTTTGTGCAGGAGGTATGTTGATGGTTTGTTACTTCGATGTGTAAATGATGAGGAAACACAAAAATTGTTTCAAGAAATCCATGGATCATCAGCTTTTGTCATTCACATCGATGGCCATTTTTCTACTAAGGCTATTGCTTTTAATATCATAAGAAACAATTACTACTAGCCTTTGATATTCCGCAATTCATATAAATTTGCAAGATCCTATAATAAATGCCAAAAATTCACTGGGAAAGAACGCCTTTTTTCCATGCCTTTACAACATGTCCTCCTGGATTTCCCTTTTTCTAAATGGGGTCTAGACTTTATTGGTCCTATCAACCCTCCATCTTCTGCACGGTATATCTTTATTTTTACATCCACTGATTACTTTACTAAGTGGATCGAGGTTGTCCCTCTTAGACACGCACATGATGAGCAGGTAGTTTCTTTCCTAGAATCTAATATCATTTCCAGATTCGACATCCCATTAGAGATCATTACAGACAATGGCCCAGCCTTCATTTCTGCAAAATTAACCTAATTTCTGGCTAAATTAGGTGTCAAACATTTCACTTCATCTGGTTATCACCCTCGGGGAAATGGGAAAGCAGAGTCCACTAACAAGAATCTGGTTAGGATCATAAAGAGAATCATAGAAGAAAAACCTCGCCAGTGGCACACACTTCTCACTTATGCTCTCTGGGAAGACCGTACAACCACCAAAGCAAGTACATGCTTTACTCCCTTTCAGCTCTTATATGGGCAAGAGGTTATTCTTCCTACTAAACTAGAGCTTTCCTCTTTACGGATGATGTTACAGACTGAAGAATTAAAGTCTTCTAATGTTCCCCAAAGGATAAATGTATTGTTAGCCCTAGAAGAACAAATAAACTTTGCCTTGGAGAACCTAAAAAGAAGGCAACAAACGGTGAAAAAGTATTTTAACAAGCGAGCAAAGGCTACCGAATTCAAGATTGACAAAAAAATTCCTTCTATGGGACTCGAACCATGCTGAAAGAGGGAGACAATTTAAATTCCAAAAATTATGGCTAGGTCCTTTCAAAATCGCTTTTATCCATGGCACAAACTCATACCTTCTAAAGGATTTGGAGGAGCGATTGTTTTCTTACAGTACTAATGGTTCCCACTTGAAACATTATGTGGAACCAACTTGATTATTAACACTTTGTATAATTATGATTGTTGTATATAGTCCTTTGTCTTACTGTTTTATTTTTTACTTAGGTTTGTTGAGTTTTAATTTCTATTGTTTGTTTTGCGTAATCATCAAAATAAAGTCTAGATCAGTATTTCCATGACAATGTCAATATGTAAGTATTGTTGATTGATGAAAATAAAATACACACAGTCGTCACGATGTCCTCCTTTGAGACACCATTGGAATAGCTTTTTTCTTTCAATATTGTTGTAGTATAGTTGGTTTTGTTTTCTCCCTTGTTTCTGCTATCCCTTTCTTCCATCTATCCTGAGTGTCAAGAGAATATCAGAAGCATTATCCTTGAAATTCTAAAAAACATGATCAATTATGAATCTTATTCAATTTTTATGCATACAGTACGAACTCCCCTCATACATCTCACTTTCCATAACTTATTCCCCAAAGTCTCGTCTCATTATTTCCCTTAAACCATCATTTTCCCCCATGTTGCATAACTATTCTTTTTAGCAGTTTTTGATCACCTACTTCTACTAGTATATGAAACCAAACATTCTAAGTTCTAAATCTGTTGAGAACAAATTTTCATGTGGAGTCGCCAGTTTGTTGACGCCCAAAACTGCAACATGGAATCCTTGCCTGCAAATGGGTTGCAATGCCTTATTACTTATATATTTAATAATATACTGAATAGGTGGGACCCCTTTATGTAAATAATGATGAAAGACACTACTCTAATTTGCGGTCATGACTACCTTGCAAAAATGATTCTAGAGTTTGAAAATAAACCGAAAAATTTGAGTTGCTTTCCATGTAAAATGGATGAATGATGGGTGCGCTGGCAATTTGTTTTAAAAAGAAAAGGAGGAGGGAAATGTTTGTTTTGATAAGCATCTTGGTTCATCTTGGATACAAATATATTTTGACATATAGTTATATTGTATTGCACTTATGGTATACTTGTATATAATGTGGACAATTGATATGTTTATGGAATGACAATCCTTCGTTAGTAAGAAATGTGGAACATGTTTTGGTGCTAAGTATTGAACATACTTATAAGACTTATGATATTAATGTGGGGAGGTCGATTTGATTTGGAAAATGGAAGTAATATGTTGGTGGCGAATTCGATACATATGGTTAACTCTGTGTTTTGTAAAAATGCTATGGTGGTTTGGGTGCGCTCGTACTTGGTTGTGGTGGGTGGCAATTAATGTGGAAACGACGTGCAATTACTGCACGTCATTCTTACCCTACCTCGAGCTCGCCACCTTCACTTTGTCTGTACTTGTTTTGATTGCTTTGGCTAGTGTTGCCTCCGTTTTGCTCAACCTTTCAAGGGATAGTGACACTTGTTGGCTTCCTGGCATTTTCCTCATAGGTATGTTGATTCCTACCTCTCCATTCACGAACTGTAGCTCTGCTCCGAATAGAATCATGATGTTGGCTCTTAGAGTTTTCTTACAGAGTGTGTTTGCTTTCCGAATATTATAATGGATGTATGTGGGTATTATGGTTGTGTAAATTACATTTAAATGATGTTTCTTCCTGTTGGCATTTAAAACGTTTCAAGTTGGGAATGATCTTTGTTATTCTATTATGTTTGAAATATGTGATTGTGGTGCCCAAAATGAATGTTGTTTTTTTTGTTATGACTATTGGCAAATGATTATGGCAAATACTTTATGTTTCTCTCCTCTATGGTGATTAAAATTCGAAGGTTTTTTTTTCTATGAAATAAAAGAACAATTGGGTTTTGGTGATTATTGCATAATGTAATACCCTTTACCTAGTCCTTGGATGACTTGCAACTCTTTCAAATTATCTTTCTGGTGTTTTTGAATATATGTGAGACATACGGCTACCCTGGGAGGTCTGTGGAAGGTTCGTTGTGGAAAGAGATGATTGTTTTGTTTTGCAAACCCCTTATTAATATTTCGCCTTTGTGTTTTCCCAGACCTCGTTTTGTATCTGATATATGGCAGTAGTGAATTCAAACTCTGGTTTTGATACTTGTTATAGTGTTGGCCCGACAGTGGGAAAGATTGGTTATATGCATGAAGTCTTGGCTCGTTTGATATTTACCTATGGGGGTTTGGTCGATTTTGAGGTTATATGATTTTGAAAAAACCGATGAGCACCAGTTTCGCATGGGGTTTCGATCGCAGTCCGTTTATGCAACAAGTATTGGGGTTGTGATATAAGTATTATATAGTGAAAGGTTGATTGATTTATGTTTGTTTTCACAACCTCCCATGTTGGCTTGATGTAATCTGGTTTTAATTGTTTTGAATGACTCTGTTAACAGTCTCTTATAAAACGCTCTACTAATGGAAAAGGAAAAAGGGGAAATAAAAATTGTAAAGTTTGACAGTCCTGAAACTTTCCTGGGGTTTTATATTGAACCCTATAAAATTTGTCGTGTCTTGGATTTGAATTGTTAACACATAAGAGTTTATGGAAAATGATAGCAATGTCAATTTTCAATAATTTCATGTAACAAAAAAGTAATCGTCTCATTCTCGTTCATTATCTCACTTTCCGCTCATTATATTCCCACCGGCTTCCCAAATACATTTAAAACATCCCATTTTCTATTATTATGAATATAATTTTAAAATAGAAAAGATTAACAGGAAAGGAAAGGGACTAGATGATGACTGGTGTTGGAAGTTTGGATATGGATACATTTTTTGTGTTTGTAAGAGATTACCTTTGCGTTTGCTTGAACATTATTTGTTGGTTGCTCCCCGTCCATGCTACCATTTTTTGCTCACTACAAAGTGCCCCGTCTTCCCAATATCCCTATCACTCCCTATTCAAATGGCGATTGATTGTTGAGTTTAAAATTATTGATGGATGTATTGTGCGTGCTTCTGTTGTGAATGATAGATGCAACCTTTTGATTTTATCTATTTAGAGTGTTGATGCATGGATTGTTAAGAGTTTTCATAAAATGATTGGAATATTACTTCAAGATGAGTTTCTTTAGAAGAAGCACGAATGGCAGAGGTGCTAATAGAGGCAGAAGAAATAATTGGCAAAGAGGCCATAGAAGGCCACAATTTTCGATACTTTTTTACGTTGATCCGCAAGAACTAAATCAACTTTCCAAGCTATGTTTTTTAATCTAGTTGGCCAAGGAATTCTGCAACCCATACCTGAGAGGCCTCCTTTCCAGACACGTCAAAATTTCTTTGGTATCCATGTTCTCCCTCATGTTTCTATGCAGTCAGAACCCCTTGCCAATGATGGTTGGCAAGAAATTATTCATAAGCATGTAGTTCATCACCAAGGTTGGCCTAGTGTGTCGTTGCCATTACCCCCTCCTCCACTGCCAATAAATCCAAATGCTCAAGCTTGTCAGGTTGTTTCACCAATACAGTCCTCTCATGCAAGAAAAAGGCTAGAAACTAATGTTCTCAAACGAAAGCTAGATAAGGGAAAAGGAGTGGCCAATCCCTCCAAATCATCCAAATATTCTTCTGAATCTGTGTCTTCTCATCTCCATCTCAAAGATGATTGTTCCCGTGTCGTCAATGCAATCCAGCCACAAGGTTCCCATTAGTTGAAGGCAATTGCACAAGATAAATAAAAAATGGGATCAAAAGGGGGCAGCAGTGAAAAGAGACAAAATGCTTCTCACAACAAATATGGTTTTTAATGTTGTTAATGCTATTTTATTTTGAGGATAGTCTTTTTATTTTGGCAATATTTTGGACAACAAACACATTTTGAAAGGATTTTGGACAGCATTGGATATAATATTATTTTTTGGATATAGTCGTGTTCTATTTTGTTGATATTAAAATATTTGATTATTAATATGAGGATGGGAGTTACAAGGTGAATATTTGAATTAAACATTTGGGGTATTATACTTCATGTTTTGATGATTATTAAAGAAAAGAAAATTGGGGTGAGATGAGGTCCCACCTATTTAGTTATCTATATATTATTAATTATTTGTCTAAATTGATTAGTTAATCTAATTAAGCCTAACAAAAGAAAGATAGTTGAACTACCATAACTTATTGACAAAGAATAAAAGCTCAATGAAATGAAGAGACAAAGGAAAAAGAGAGAATAGAAGGAGAACTTCTACTATAAGGTTTGTTATATACTTGCGAGATACTTTCATTCTTCATTCATTCTGAGTTTACTAGAAGGCTTAACCATCTTGATGACATCAGGGTCTTATTGAAGGCAACATAATTCAAAAATGAATCATATGTTTCAGCAGCTTGTCTTAAAGGTGTAAGATTTATCTTTTGTAGTCTGTGTGTTCTTATTTGTTTATAAATTAAATTTCACGACTAATAAAGAATATTTTGCAGAGTCAAGTGACAACATTTTGTGGCAAGTTGATCCAGATATTTAGTTTCAGTTTTATTTTGTTGTCAGAGTCTTTTTGAATGGTGCCCACCGGAGGCTTCTAAATCTAACGTTTGTCCCTACCCTCACCAGGGTTTGTAAAGAGAATTCATCTTTGTATCTCGGAATGAAATCAATATAAAAACAAGATTTTTGATTTCAGTCTCACATGTGTATTTTGATTATTTGGTTCAGATTTTTCTTTTATCCTTGTCTTTTATCCATGTACATACTCATTTAATTTCTTGCTTAGTTTATTTCTTTTGCACAATTACATATAATATATATAAAACCACCATTGGTCCCTTGTACTTAGTACCTGTGGATTGAGTGATTGTTTCTTTTATTTTAAGGCTATAAATCCCAAGTAACATTCCCAACTATCTTTCTTTAGCCCAACAAAATCTAAAAATGCTTGAGTAAGGTTCCTCATACCTTTTCCTCAACATTTATTTGGCGAACATACTGGGGAGATCTTCCATATCTCTCTGGTTAATTGTATTTTATTTTTTGTCTGATTACATTTATTTGGCGACCATACTTGGGAGATCTTCCATATCTCTCTAGTTAATTGTATTTTATTTTTTATCTGATTACTCTTTTACTAATTTTTTCCATGACAGTACTTGTTACGAGACAACCCAACATTGGAAACGGTCTTGATGACCAAAGAAGCATCACACTGACTTTATTCAACGCTATTTTAGAAACTTCTAATACTTGTGTTGAACTTGAACACTCTTGGAAAGTAATTGAAAGGGACATAAACATACGAGAACACTGGGAAGCCAGGAAAAGGCAACCCAGAAATCAATTGTAATCTCCCTTTTCCTACCTCTTTGGTCTTTCATTCCATGTCCTATAATCCTCACATTTCTTGAAGGGGAAGAGGGTTTTCCCCTGAAGCTACCCCTATTTTTGAAATAGAAAGGAGGAAAATTGTCTTATCTACACAACAAAGTACTCTTAGGTGAACCTTATTTGATTCTGCCAGTTCATATTTATCACCCATACCTATCACTTTCACCATGACATTTGCGGATAGTGGTAGTGGCACCGGAGGTCCCTCCTCACAACCTTCTGCTTCATCCGTAATTGGTAGTATCTACAGCCATCAAGTCTCTATTCAATCCACTACCAATCCTACTAAAATCATAAATAAATATGGACTTTTCCAATTTGAGGGAGATGCTACGATCACCCCATGGCACGTATCTTCTCCGTTGAACCTCGCACCAACCACTCACCCATTACCAAAATTCAAGGATCATTTACCTAGGTTCTTAGGAAACGGTACCGTTACTACAAACGAACACTTGGTAGCATTTTCTAATGCTTGTCATAACATAGGAGCTAACGATAACGACATTTGCATGCGTTTATTTGTTAATTCTCTCAAAGGAAAAGCTGCAGCATAATTTTTTGACCTCCCTCCCAAAATCCTTTCCACTCAGGAAGAATTGGTTTATTGGTTCAAGGCCACTTATGGACAGCCCAACAGTCCAGCTGAGTAGTTAAGGGAATACAATAATATTGCCTATAAGGATGGAGAAACCATTAAATTTTTTAACCTTCGCTTCACCAAATTATATAATCAAATCCCCGAACTAATCCGCCCTCAAAATCAGGTTGTTTTCATGCTTTATTATAATGCATTACCTTCCTCTTATCGTCATAGACTTGAAGAGAAGGCTATTGAAAATATCAGTTTTGTCCTTCAAACTTGCCTAGAATATGAAGAGCAACTCGAAAGAACGGGTCTCCCTAAAGGAGACTTGGTCAAGCAAACAGACATGTCTGCCCTCCTACAACTCGTGCAAGATATAAGTAATAGGATGATAGCCTATGAACGAAAAGGAAAGTCCTCTTCCTATTCCTCTGGGAATTCTTCTTCTTCCTTAGCACCTTTTAGGAATACTAATGAAAACATTTTCAGCAAAAGGCCATAATGGCTCGCAGTTTGTGTAACTTCTACGAAGAAAATCATGAGGAGAGTACTTGTGAAGTTAAGTGGAATGTTAGGGATAAGATCTTTGGAAAAGGGCCCGATACCATGATCGTTGTTTTAGATTGGGTTGAACCAGAAGATGTTATGGTAATCAATACCAGGAATAAATCTTACACTGCTAAGGGAAAATATGACCTTCCCCGCACTTCCTCCACCCCAAGCTCATCTTCTCAAAGTGCTCATACACAATTTGTCAGAACTGCGGATAATCAAGGAGTGTCTTCTCCTCTTCCCTCATCTAAGTACAATATCCTTAATCAATTGGCTAATATCAAAGATGATGCTACTATTTTGGACATGGTTGTCATCCTAGAACAACATAAGCATCTTAAAAACTTTATGCAAGGTAAGATTTCTACCATTTCCAATCTATTTGAAGAGTCAAAGGAAGATGAATCAACTGTAAATAAGATAGGTGTAAATAATTTTAGGGACCCTGTAAAAAACCCCCCTTTCAATATTTCACTAAAAATAATGGATAAAATAACTCATTGTTGCATAATTGATGGTGGGTCTGGTCCAAGTGTGATGTCTAAAATTATCATGGAAGAGCTTGGCTTATCTTGCACTAATGGAAACTCTAGAAGCATGCTCTCTTATAACATTTTGCAATCAACTATAGGTGAAATCAAGGATGTAACCTTAGTTTTGTATGTGCATCCTGAGATAAGAACAACCCTCAACATCCAAGTAATTGATATGTCGGTGAGTAACTATTCGATTATTTTAGGAAGATATTGACAAGCCCTAACTGGTGGATACCTTTCACTTGATGGTACACATTTGTCCGTCCCTCGGAACAGAAAGAACATTATAGTCCTTAGGGAAGGAATAATTTCATCCAATATAGAGATTATTCCCCAACCTAATGTAAATTATCTCGAAGAAGATTTGGGAGTGTACTATATCTTTGTTGATGAAGGTGACACTATACTTTAACCAGTTGATTTTGATGATGGCATGTGGCACATGTATTTCGATGGCTCATGTTCAAATGAAGCTAATGGATTCAACATCATTCTATATTCTCTTATAGGTAAAATCCACAATTTCTCTTATAGGTTGGAATTTGCTTGCACAAACAATGTCACCGAGTTTGAGGCCTTATTGTTAGGCATAGAAAATGCATATAACCTTGGTTATGGCCACCTTACAATATTTGATGATTCTGAACTTGTTGTGAATCTTGTACGTAAGATTTATTCACCAAGCAATAAGTTACTTAAATGTTATACTCAAGATGTTTGGATGTTGTTTTCAAATCTGTTATCATTTAACATCACTCATGTTAAAAGAGAACTTAATTCAATGGCTAATAGGTTAGCGGTTTTTGCAGCACCCCTGCTCGACATCTTTTACCTCAAAGACCTAAATGTAAGTTTCAATCTCCATATCGTCCTCACATCCCTAATAACATAGAATCATGGCAGGTTTTTTTGAGTGACGAAGGCATCTGTGCTTTCATGCAAAATGAACCATTTAAGCCCAAATAAATCATCTCTATTGAAGATGACAAATTTCCTAAAGGCTTGACTCCTCTCGAAAGTTCATTTCTGTCAAGTGATGTAAGCAACAAGGAAACACATAAGGAAGAGGACTCAAAAAGGAAATTTGGTGATACCATTTTCTTGAATATTGGGACATTCAAATCTCCAAAGATCGTAAATTTAGGTGCCCAATGTTTTGATGAAGAGAAAACGAAATTCACAGAATTATTCTGCGAATTTCAAGATGTTTTTGCCTGGTCATACGAGGATCTTCGTCGTTTTGATCTGCTCTCATATAGCATGTCATTCCTATCAAGGAAGGGGTAAAACCAGTTAGGAAAACACAAAGACCTATTAACCCTGCGCTCGAAGCCACTATTAAAAAGAATTGAAAAAATTGTTGAAAGCTAGCATAATATTTCTAGTTAAGTATTCCGACTAGGTTTCAAACATGGTTCCTATTCGGAAAACTACTGGCCAGATCAGATTATGTGTCGATTTCCGCCTATTGAATAGAGAAAGTGTCAAAGACCATTTTCTGCTTCCTAATATGGAAATGATTTTACAACAGATTACAGGGTCTCAAATGATGTCCTTATTTGACGGTTTCTCTGGGTATATTCAAATCAAGGTAAAAAGGACTGATAGGTATAAAACCACATTTACCACACGTTGGGGCACATTTGCTTATGAAAGCATGATTTTTGGCTTATCTAATGCAGGTGAAACCTTTCAAAGAACTATGTAGATAGTTTTGACGATCTAATCGATAAGATTATCTAAGTTTATCTTGATGATTTGACTGTTTATTCTAAAAACCGATTGGATCATTTTGGTCATCTTATAAAAGTTCTCATGCGTTGCAGAAAGTTTGGCATTTCTTTAAATCATTCCAATTCTATTTTCGGTGTCACGAAGGGAAATCTCCTCGGTCACATTGTTTTTGATTCAGGGATAACCATAGATCCCGAGAGGATTACTACCATTCTAAACCTCCATGCCCCCACCTCCAAGAAAGAAGTTCAAGCTTTCATGGGCATTATTAATTTTGTCTGTAGATTTGTTCTTGATTTTGTTCTCATGGTTAAACCAATTCACAATATTCTGAAGAAAAATCATTCTTTTTCTTGGACAGGTGATGTCAAGAATGCTTTCCTTAGGATTAAGAAAGCAATCATCTCTGCACCAGTTCTCGCGAAATCGAATTTTGAGAAAGACTTTATCATATATACCAATGCCACCGAGGAAGCAATTTTTGCTATCCTCTTACAATGTGATGACCAAAACAATGAACAACATGTAGCTTACATGAGTCAAAGTCTATCAAACGATGATATCAAGTACTTTTATATTGAGAAACATGTTTTTGATCTTGTCAATGTTAAAGAAAAATTTTGCTATTTTATTTTGGGCAAACATAAGTAGGTAAAAGTATCGTTCTTTGCTGTCAAGTTTCTGCTTTCACAAACATATCTTTCAAGAAAACTTGCAAATTGGCTTGCAAAAATTCATGAGAATGATTTGACTATCATGACTTCGAAGACAATCAAGGAACGAGACCTATCCCTTCACTTAGCTCAGCACTCTGAACCAAGTGAAGAACTTAACAACCAAGATAATCCTCTTTCAGCGTTGTTTTATATTGAAAATCAGAATCTTTCTTTATTCAAACATCCTTGGTATAAAAATCTAATATATTATTTGCAGTATCAAAGGTGTCCAAATGGGTTGGATCCTCACCAGAGAAGGAGACTCCTCCTTGAAGCTTCCAAGTATATCATTTTAGGAGACTTTTTGTTCAGGAGGTCTGCTGATGGTTTGTTATTTCGATGTGCAAATGATGAGGAAGCACAAAAATTGTTGCACTAAATCCATGGATCATATGCTTCTGTCATTCACATCAGTGGCCATTTTTCTACTAAGGTTACTGCTTTTAATATCATTAGAAATGGTTACTACTGGCCTTTGATATTCCGCGATTCATATAAATTTTTAAGATCATGTGGTAAATGCCAAAAATTAGTTGGGAAAGCATGGCTTTATACCATGCCTTTACACCTTGTACTCTCAAATTTCCCTTTTTCTAAATGGGGTCTAGAATTTATTGGTTCTATCAACCCTCCATATTCTTCAGGGTATATCTTTATTTTGAAAGCCAATGATTACTTTACTAAGTGGACTGAGGTTGTCCCTCTTAGACATGCAAAATATGAGTAGGTAATTTCTTTCCTAGAATCTAATATATTTTCCAGATTCGAAATCCCATTAGAGATCATTACAGACAATGGCCCGGCCTTCATTTCTGCAAAATTGACCCAATTTCTGGCGAAATTATGTGTCAAACATTTCACTTCATCTACTTACTACCCTCAGGGAAATGGGCAAGCAGAGTCCATTAACAAGAATATGGTTAGGATCCTAAATAAAATCATATAAGACAAACCTCGCCAGTGGCACACACTTCTCACTTATGCTCTCTGAGCAGACCGTACAACCACCAAAGAAAGTACAGGCTTTACTCCCTTTCAACTCATATATGGCCAAGAGGTTATTTTGTCTACTGAAATAGAAATTTCCTCCTTACGGCTGATGTTACAGACTGAAGAATTAAATTCTTCTAATGTTCCCCAAAGGATAAATGCATTGTTATCCCTAGAAGAACAAAGAAACTTTGTCTTGGAGAACCTAAAAAGAAGGCAGCAAATGGTGAAAAAGTATTTTAACAAGAGAGCAAAGGTTGTCGAATTCAAGATTGACGAAAAAGTCATACTATGGGACTCAACCCATGCTGAAAGAGGGACATATTCCAAATTCAAAAAATTATGGCTAGGTCCTTTCAAAATCGTTTTTATCCTTGGCACAAACTCATACCTTCTAAAGAATTTGGAGGAGCGATTGTTTTCATACAGTACTAAATGTTTGCACTTGAAACATTATGTGGAACCAGCTTGATTATTAACGCTTTGTATAAACATGATTGTTGTATATATTCCTTTGTCTTACTGTTTTATTTTTACTTAGGTTTGTTAAGTTTTAATTTCTGTTGTTTGTTTCGCGTAATCATTAGAAATAAAGTCTGGATCAGTTTTTCCATAACAATGTCATTATGTAAGTATTGTTGATCAATGAAAATAAAATACACACATTTGTCACGATGTCCTCCTTTGAGACACCACTAGAATAATTTTTTTCTTTCAATACTGTTGTAGTATAGTTTGTTTTGTTTTCTCCCTTGTTTCTTCTATACCTTTCTTCCATCCATCTTGATTTTCAAGAGCATATCAGAAGCATTCTCCTTGAAATTCTAAAAAACATGATCAGTTATGAATCCTATTCGATTGTTATTCATACAGGACCAATTCCCCTCCTACATCTCACTTTCCATAAGTTATTCCCCGAAGTCTCGTCTCATTATTTCCCTTAAACCATCATTTTCCCCCATGTTGCATAACTATTCTTTTTAGCAGTTTTTTATCACCTACTTCTATTGGTATATGAAACCAAACATTTTAAGTTCTAAATCTATTGAGAAAATATTTCCCTGTGGAGTCGCCAGTTTGTTGACACCCAAAAGCGCAACATGGAATCCCTCCCTACAAATGGGTTGCAATACCTTTTTATTTATATATATTTATTAATATACTAAACAGGTGGGACCTCTTTATGTAAATAATGATGAAAGACGTTCCTCTAATTTGCGGTCATGACTACCTTGCAAAAATGATTTTACAGTTTGAGAATAAACCCAAAAATTTGAGTTGCTTTCCATGTAAATGGATGAATGATGGGTGCGTTGGCAATTTGATTTTTAAAAAAAGGAGGGAAATGTTTGTTTTGATAAGCATCTTGGTTCATCCTGGATACACATATATTTTGGCATACAATTATGTTGTATTGCACTTATGGATACTTGTATATAATGTGGACAATTGATATGTTTATGGAATGGAAATACTTCGTTAGTAAGAAATGTGGGACATGTTTTGGTGCTAAGTGTTGAGCATACTTATAATACTTATGAGATTAATGTGGGGAGGTCAATTTGATTTGGAAAATAGAAGTAATATGTTGGTGGCAAATTCGATACATATGGTTAACTATGTGTTTTGTAAAAATGCTATGGTGGTTTGGGTGCGCTCGTACTTGGTTGTGGTGGGTGGAAATTAATGTGGAAACGACGTCCAATTACGGTATGTCGCTCTTACCCTACCTCGAGCTCTCCACCTTCACTTTGTTTGCGCTTGTGTTGGTTGTTTTGGCTAGTATTTTTGTCGTTTTGCTCGGACTTTGAAGGGATAGTGGCGCTTGTTGGCTTTCTGGCATTTTCCTTACAGGTATGTTGATTCTTACCTCTCTATTCATGAACTGTAGCTCTGCTACGAATAGAATCATGATGTTGGCTATTAGAGTTTGCTTACGGAGTGTGTTTGCTTTCCAAAGATTGTAATGGATGTATGTGGGTATTATGGATGTGCAAATCACATTTAAATGGGGTTTCTTCATGTTGGCATTTAAAACGTTTCAAGATGAGAATGATGTTCGACATTCTATTTTGTTTGAAATATGTGATTATGGCGCCCATAATGAATGTTGCTTATTTTGTTATAACAATTGGGAAATGATTATGCAAATACTTCATGTTTCGCTCATCTTTGGTTATTAAAATTCGAAGGTTTTTTTTTCTATGAAATAAAAGAACAATTTGGTTTTGGTGATTATTGCATAATGTCATACCCTTTACCTAGTTCTTGGAAGACTTGCAGCTCTTTCGAATTATCTTTTCATTGTTTGTGAATATATGTTATACATGCGCCCACCATGGGAGGTCTGTGGAATGTTCGTTGTGGAAAGAGATGATTGTTTTGTTTTGCAAACCCCTTATTAGTATTTCGCATTTGTGTTTTCCCAGACCTCATTTTGTATCTAATATATGGCAGTAGTGAATTCGAACTATGGTTTTGATACTTGTTATAGTGTTGGCCCGAGAGTGGGAAAGATTGGTTATATGTATGAAATATTGGCTCATTTGATATTTATCTATGGGGTTTGGTCGATTTTGAGGTTATATGATTTTGAAAAAAACAATGAGAACCAGTTTCGCATGGGTTTCGAACCTAATATGTTTATGCAACAAGTATTGGGGTATAAGTATTATATAGTGAAAGGTCGATGGCTTTATGTTTGTTTTCACAGCCTCCCATGTTGGCTTGATGTAATATGGTTTTAATTGTTTCGAATGACTCTATTAACAGTCTCTTATAAAACGCTCTGCTAATGGAAAATGAAAAAGGGGAAATAAAAATTGTAAAGTTTGACAATTCTGAAACTTTCCTGGGGTTTTATATTGAACCCTATAAAAATTTTCGTGTCTTGGATTTGAATTGTTAACAAAGAAGATTTTTTGGAAAATGATGGTAACGTCAAATTTCAATTATTTCATATAATAGAACAATAATCATCTCATTCTCGTTCATTATCTCACTTTCCCAAATAAATTTAAAACATCCATGTTCTATTATTATGAATTTCATTTTAAAAGAGAAAGGATTAACATGAAAGGAAAAGGACTAGATGATGACTCGTGTTGGAAGTTTGGATATGGATTCATTTGTTTTTGTAAGAGATTACCTATGCCATTGCTTGAACAGTATTCGTTGGTTACTTCCTGGCCATGCTACCATTTTTTGCTCATTATGAATCCCCCCATCTTCCCAATATCCCTATCACTCCTTGTTCAAATGGTGATTGATTGCTGAGTTTAAAAGTATTGATGGATGGATTACATGTGCTTCTGTTGTGAATGATAGAGCCAATGTTTTGATTTTATTTAGGTAGAGTGTTGATGCATGGATTGCTAAGAGTTTTCATAACATGATTTGAATATTGCTTCAAGATGAGTCTCTTTAGCAGAGGCAACAATGGAAGAGGTGCTAATAGAGGCAAAGGAAATAATTGGCAAAGAGGCCATAGAAGGCCGCCACGATTTTCGATGCATTTTGACGTTTATCCGCAAGAACTAAATAAACTTTTCCAAACTAGGTTTTTTAATCTAGTTGGCCAAAGAATTCTGCAACCCATACCTGAGAGGCCTCCTTTCCAACCATGTCAAAATTTCTCTGGTATCCATGTTCCCACTCATGTGTCTATGCAATCAGAACCACCTGTCAATGATGGTTGGAAATAAATTGTTCATTAGCATGTATTTCATCACCATGGTTGGCCTACTGTGTCGTTTCCATTACCCCCTCCTCCATCGCCAATAAATCCAAATGACTAAGTTGATCAATTTGTTTCACCAGTACAGTCCTCTCATGCAACCAAAAGAATAAAAACTAATGTTATGAAGCCAAAGCTAGATAAGGGAAAAGGAGTGACCAATCCCTCCAAATCATCCAAAGATTCCTTTGAATCTATGTCTTCTCATCTCCATCTCAAAGATGATTGTTCCCATGTCATCAGTGCAATCCACCCATAAGGTTCCCATCAGTTGAAGGAAGTTGCACATGATAAATCAGAAATGGGATCAAAAGGGGGCAGCAGTGAAAAGAGGAAAAATTCCTCTCACAACAAATATGGTTTTTAACATTGTTAATGTTATTTTCTTTTGAGGATAGTCTTTTTATTTTGACAGTATTTTGGACAACAAACACATATTTAGAAAGGATTTTGGACAGCATGGATATAATGCGATTTTTTGGATATAGTCATGTTCTATTTTGTTGATATTAAAATATTTGATTATTCATATGAGGATGGGAGTTACAAGGCAGATATTTGAATTAAATATTTGGGGGTATTATACTTCATGTTTTGATGATTATTAAAGAAATGAAAATTGGAGTGACAAGGGGTCCCACCTATTTAGTTATTATTTAAATAGACCCTTATCTATATATTATTAATTATTTGTCTCAACTAATTAGTTAAGCTAATTAAGCCTAACAAAAGAAAGGTAGTTGAACTACCATAACTTATTGACAAAGAATAAAAGCTCAATGAAATGAAGAGAGAATAGAAGGATAACTTCTACTATAAGGTTTGCTCTATACTTTTGAGATACTTCCATTATTCATTCATTCTGATTTATTAGAAGGCTTAACCATCTTATTGAAGGGAACAGGATTCAAAACTGAATCATATGTTTCAACAACTTGTCTTTAAAGGTATATGTTTTATCTTTGGTAGTCTGTGTGTTCTTGTTTGTTTATGAATTAAATTTCATCACTGATAAAGAATATTTTGCAGAGTCAAGTGACAACATTTTGTGGCAAGTTGATCTAGATCTTTAGCTTTAATTTTATTTTGTTGTCAAAGTCTTTATGTATGGTTCCCTTCGGAGGCTTCTAATTATGAATTTGGTTCCTACCCTCACATGGGTTTGTAAAGAGAATTCAACTTTGTATCTCAAAATGAAATAAATATAAAAATCAGATTTATGATTTCAGTATCACATCTGTATTTTGATTATTTGGTTCAGATTATGCTTTTATCCATGTCACTTATCCATGTACATACTCATGTAATCTCTAGCATAGTTTATTTCTTTTTCACAATTACATATAATATCTATAAAACCAACCTTGGTCCCTCATACTTAATCCATGTGGATTAAGTGATTGTTTCTTTTATTTTAAGGCTATAAACCCCGGGTAACCTTCCCAACTATCTTGTCTTAACCCAACAAGATCTGAAAATGCTTGACTAAAGTTCCTCATACATTTTTCTCAACATTGTGCACCACTTATCTTGTGTGAGCTTGTGAGTGAGTGTGTCTACAAATGAGCTCAAACGCCCTGTATTTATAGTGCTCCTTGTCACTTGTCTAAGCCAACTTCTCCTTTTAGAGGCTAATAATTTAATATTAATTATTTCGCTGAGCCGACTTGTCTTCTAAGGTTTTTACACATCTGTTTAGGGTTTCTCTATCTTTCAGAATATTCTAATCTAGTCAAAGGTTACACATGGAAGTTGATACCTCCCGCAGCTACCTTTACATCAACACTCCCTCCTAGCTATGGAGGTATTAATAGGTAGCATCATCGTAGCCACACAGGTTGTCCCATTATCACGTGGCTGAAGTCATGAGCATCATCATCACTATCAGCATCATCTGATAGCATCTTGGCATCAAAATACATCATCGTTTGCATCATCTCTCGAGGCCATACTCCATATGAGTAATCAAGCATGATGTTGAATAATTCATGTGCTGAAATCAGTGCACTCAACAGAGTGTCTCACATAAGTCACCCACTCAATAGAGTGATATATGGACCATTCTTCTAATCCGGACATACATGCTAGAATAATATTTGTCTCAATAGATGTTGAAAGCCCTACAATGGGATAAAAGGACCATTCTTCTAATCCGTACATATGTCCTAAAAGAATGTCAGTCCTCCCAGATGTTGAAATCCACGCCATGGGCTAGAGAGACCATTCCTATGGGAATGTCGGTCTTAGACTATTTTCTTATCGGGCCACCATATGTACCATAGATATCAATCTCTACCCATATGAGCCTTAGAAAATATTGGTCATGTATCAACCACGCTAATCAGGATGCCATGTCCTTAGGGGGGAGACTATTCAACCTAATCGGTCCATTATCTATGCCTCAGGAGAATATCGGTCCTGAACCATTTTCCTAATTGGGCCACTATCGATGCCTTAGGAAAATAGCAGTCCATGATACGTCAACAATATGTCAACCTGGACCATTCTCCATAGGGAGAATGTCTGTCCACCAACAATCTGTTTTGCCTAGACCATTGCCTGCCTAGAGACTTTTTGTCCACCAACACACTGATTATCCATGATTCCATATATAAACACTCCCTCCCAACCGAGGAAGTCATCTCCTCCCTTTCAACCAAGGGAGAAATCTCCATAAGTCCCAGCTTGTCCCTCAAGTATGCAAACTTTATATTGGACATAGGCTTCGTCAAAATATCAATGGTCTGCTCATCGGTGAAGATGTACTGGAGAGTCATTTCTCCCTTCTGGACTTTATCACATAGAAAATAGTACTTGATCTCAATGTGCTTCGACCTGTCATGGAACATGAGGTTCTCTGAAAGCTTCACACACCTCTGATTATCACAATATATCACAGTTGAATCCAGCACCTGATTAAATAGTCCAGAAACTAGCTTACAAAGCCATATTTCTTTCGTACAAGCATCACAAGTTGTAATATACTATGCTTCTGCAATGTTGAGTGCAACAGACTTATGTTTCCTGCTAGCCCATGATATCATAGCAGATCCCAAACTTAAACATATACAAGAAGTACTATTTATGTCATCTACACTCCCTGCCCAATCTGAATCAGTAAATCCATGCAGTTGTACATCATTGTTTGAGGCATATCTGAAACCATAGTTTAGCATCCCATGAAGATATCTCAAAATATGCTTTGTGGCTATCCAATGCTCATGTCTAGGTTCCACCTTAAACTGGCTCAACGTGTTCACAACAAAGCAAATGTTCGATTGGGTATTAACCAAATACATCAATGAGCCAATCAATTGTCAGTACAGGGACGAGTCTACTGGATCAGAATTAGAGTCTGTCAACTCCTTCATATATGTCACAATGGGAGTTGCCATGAATTTGCAATCCATCATCCCAAACTTCTGAAGGATATTTACAACATATTTTCCTTGCCCTAGGAAGATTTCACCATGCTTCTGCCATAATTCTAGTCCCAAATAATAATGCATGAGACCAAGATCCTTCATATCAAATTCAAAGGCTAGTTCCTTACACTAAATAATGAGAGGCTATGCACCTGTTAGAAACAAATCATCAACACATAGTAGTAGGATCACAGGTGCATCATTCACAGCCTTGTAATAAAGGTTTTGATCAACATAACTCTTGGAAAATCCAAGTCTAATCAAGTAACTGTCAATTCGTTCATACCAAGCTCTTGGAGCTTGCTTGAGTCCATACAAGGCCTTCTTTAATCTGCATACATGGGTATCTCTCAGGTGTACCTCAAAACCTTGAGGTTTCTCTATGTATACTTCTTCCGCAATTACTCCATTGAGAAAAGCGGTCTTTACATCCATTTGATGTAAACTCCAACCCATGGATGTTGCAAGAGATATGATGGCTCTAATAGAGGTATATCTAGCAACTAGAGCAAACGCCTCATCATAGTCTTCTCCCTCCTATTGGGAGAATCCTCTAGCCATGAATCTTTCCTTGTATTTATCGATACTCCCATCTACTACATGCTTTATCTTGTAAACCCATTTTGAAGTTACTATAGACTTTCCTTCAGGTCTAGGCACAATTTATCATACATCATTTTTCATGATGGATTGATATTCTTCCATCATAGCTTCCTTTCATTCTTTCTTCTTGACTGCTTCCACAAAGATAGAAGGTTATGAATTAACAAGACTTATCATGAGTGCCACATAACTAGAAAACCTTTTGGGCTTCTTGCTCTCCCTGAAGGTGCCATTGGGAGCTTTATGTCTTTCTGCTTCATGTAAGGTGGATTCTAGCCATGTTGGTCGTTTTCTTTTCTTGGGTACAACAATTGGTTCTATAGGTTCAAGTGGTTGGTCTAGTTCTTCATTGGAATATTTTGGAGAACATGTACTTTTTTCCTTGGGATCTTCATGTTCTTCTTCATCATTGGAGTCAATGGAATCTTCTATAGATTTCTTGAAGACAATCTTCTCATCAAAAGCCACATCTCTGTTGATTTCAATCTTCTATTTACCTGGGACATAGATTCTGTATGATTTTGATGTATCACTATATACAACAAATATACCCTTGTTTCCTGAAGGTTCCAACTTCTTCGTTTTGTCCTTGGGAACATGGATATAGACAGGACAACCAAATATTCTTAAGTGTTCCACACTTGGCTTCTTTCTAGAGAAAGCTTCTTCCGGAGTCATGTTCTTCAATATACGATGAGGACTTCTATTATGAGGATATACAGTTGTCATAGTTGCTTCTCTCCATAGAAACATGGATAGATTCTGGTCATTCATCATTTCCTTAACAAATTCTTTAATGGAACGGTTTTTTCTTTCTGCCACACCATTATGTTGAGGATTATGTGGGACAATTAGCTCCCTCCTAATCCTAGTTGTTTTACAAAAGGAAAGGAGCTCCTTGGAGGTGTATTCTCCTCCATTATCAGATCTTAGCATCTTGATCTTCTTATTTGACAAATTTTCCACTTCAGCTTTGAATTCTTGAAACTTGCCAAATACTTCATCTTTCATCTTTATCGGGTACATCCAAGTATTTCTTGAGAAGTCATCTATGAATGTCACATAGTAAAGAGAGCCTCCTAAAGACTTCACTGGCATAGGACCACATACATCTGAGTGTATCATATCCAAGATCTCCTTGGATCTATTCTCACTGCTTGGGAATGGCTTCTTCTTGGGAATGACTTCTTAATATTCTTCCCAAGTGCACATCCTCTGCAAACTCCTTCGCGTACTGAGTGTATTTCTAGTATGCCTACAACCATCTATTTTAGAGACGGAAATGCTTGATAATGAAGGTGAGCATACCTTATGTTGCATAACTCACTAGGGTTGAGTTCATAATGTACAAGAGCTTGAGCATTCTGACCTAGAAGCTTATACAATCTTCCTTCACGTATCCCAATGACTAGCATCTTCTATTTTTGAATCTTTAGAACATACAAGAACTTTTCCATCGACAAAGGCTATTCTATCTCCTTTGTCTTCTAAGCAAGAAATATATAATAAATTCTTTTTCAAACCAAGAACATATAAAACATTGCTAAGA
Source organism: Picea engelmannii (assembly GCA_009831015.1). Classification (NCBI taxonomy): domain Eukaryota; kingdom Viridiplantae; phylum Streptophyta; class Pinopsida; order Pinales; family Pinaceae; genus Picea; species Picea engelmannii. The sequence continues at coordinate 194,851 of ML796040.1, forward strand.
TGAACATTGTCACCTAATTCCATTTTGATAGAAGCTTTTCCAATTCCCTTGACTGCATAAGAATTGTTGTCACCAATTTCCACTTTATGAGAGGTTTCCTTTTCCTTCATGCTTGAGAGATTTTCCTAATCATCAATCATATGTTTTGAGGCTCCACTATCGATCAGCCACATGTCATCTTCAAGAGAGCCTATAAGAGATAAGTAGTAGAAGAAATTGGTTTCTTCATGCTTGGCTTTCTTTGAAGGTTCTTCATCATTGGCAGTTGATGCATGGTGTCTTTCCTTTCTCTTCTTTGCTAGTTTAGGACAATCCCTTTTGTAGTGTTCATATTCATTACATCCAAAACATTGTACTTTTTACATATCTCTCTTATGATTGAATTTCTTTCTTGAACCAAAAATTTTCTTACCATCATGTTTCTTGAACTTTGTTGCATACGCTTGAGCATCCTCTTCCTTATGAGATCTTCCCTTTGAGTTGATCCTTGTCTCTTCTTGTGCGCAGCAGGTCCAAAGTTCTTCAAGCATTGGAAACTCCTTCCTTGTGTTCATGCTTGCAACGAATGCATCCCATGATCTAGAAAGACCATTAAGTGTTATATTCACAATTTCATTTTTTGGAATAAATTCTTCAATAGATTGTAGTTGATCTCTCAACTGAGAAATTCTCACAGAGTATGAGGCTATTGTGTCATCCTTATTCATCTTTGTGTCACGAAGCTTATTCTTCAAACTTGTCACTTGTCCAATATTTCTGACTACAAAGAGGTTAGTCAGGGCATCATACATCTTCTTGGATGAGTCAAGATTGGATATGTAGGGTATCAAGTGATATTTTATAGAGTACACAGTGATACTCATAGTGTTGATGTCATTGTCCTTGAACTTCTCCATTACTGCAACGTTCATAGGTTCATTTTATTTTCCTGCTTCAAACTGTGGTCCCACGATCTTGCCCTTCACGATATCTAGAACTTTGTTCTTGGCAAGGATGAGATCAATCCTTGTCTCCCATGCTCTAAAGTTTGAAGCTCCTTTTAGCTTGTTCTGACTTCATGGAATAAGTCATGTTTCCCTTTGACTTTGACTTGAATTAGTCAAACTTTGACTTTGACCTTGACCAGTCAAACTTTGACTTTGATCCAAAAATTCGACCCTGACATTTTTTCTTGTTGAAGGTACTAAGAGGTGCACTAGGCTAAGGCGCACTAGAATGTCCAAGAATTATGCCAAACTTCTCACTTGTAGTGCCCATAGAGTTAAGTTAGGGTTTGTTGCAGTTGCAACTGGTGCCAGATCGAGCTTGCCAAGAAACTGTCGATCTAACTTCCAACATCTAGACTGTCTGAAGGTAGTGTGGGCCCATAACCTGTTAAAATATTCGATGTGCTCATTTCACCATAGACAATATCAAAATATTGTCACCCAGCCATAGGCACGCAGCCGCCCCCGAGCACCGTAACCTTTGACAGATAAAATGATTCTGGAAGTAGTACTAGACCCAACAAATAACCAAGAGAGAGCGCATCTCTCTCTCAAAGATAGCGCACCAAGTAGAAAGTCCAAAACCCCAAACCAAGACCAAAAACCCAATTGTAGTAGTTGCAGTTGCACTCCTCCTCTAGACTTGCGCACCACTTATCTTATGTGAGCTTGTGAGTGAGTGTGTCTACAAATGAGCTCAAGTTCCCTCTATTTATAGTGCTCCTTGTCACCTGTCTAGGCCGACTTCTCCTTTTGGAGACTAATACTTTAATATTAATTCTTTTGTTGAGCCTAGTTGTCTTCTAGGGTTTTTACACATCTGTTTAGGGTTTCTCTAGCTTCTGAAATACTCTAATCTAGTCAGAGATTACACATGCAGGTTGATACCTCTCGCAGTTACCATAACATCAACAATCACTACATAGTCAAATCAACAACAATTCAACTAGTATACCCTTCTAAGGTTCCAACGCTTCTTCCAAAGTGTACTAGGGATTCACACCCAATAACCTATAATAGGTCAAGTACCTCTCCTAGGTGAAAAATAACTAAAATACCCAACTCTCTTTTCACCAAGAGAGAGATCTCAATGAAATCAATGTCAATACCATGTGAAAATTTTGGAAAATGTTTTTCAATGCAAATTCCAAGATTTCACTTCAAACTTGAGGTTCCTCAAATCTATTCCATGTGAACTTTTAGTGTTAGTGTTGAATCTTAAATATAAATTACAACGATATATATTTTACTTATGTCCAACCAAATACACAAGGCAACCCAAGAAAATAAACACAGAACAATTACACTTCAAGAGAGCAGTTTTTGCCTAATCCTAACATCTAATAAATCTGAAGATTGCTTATTTACAACAGATTTATTACGACGATAAACTTACACTTTCACTTCTATATATTTGTGAAATCACTTAAAAAAAAAGATTGTTCGATCAACGTACATAACATATACTAGAAACTACTCAATCATTATGAGAACATAATCTCAAAATCAAATTTGTGAGTACACAAGGTTGATACAATGAATAACTCTTCATATATACATAAGATTAAACTACAACTACAAACCAACAGTGTATCCTGAGTAAGAACTTCAAGCTTATCACAAGCTAAGACTCTCCAATGATCATTGAACCCTATCTAAGGCATCCACAAGAAGCCTACATCACATCGAATGTCAAACACTAACCACACACTCCTCATAAGTCGAATATCACTTCCAACCAAAGTTGGTCTCTCCACCAAAGATCCACAACTAGTAATCATACACATTG
>ML796040.1:206149-222853 GCA_009831015.1 Picea engelmannii
CATACAGGACCAATTCCCCTCCTACATCTCACTTTCCATAAGTTATTCCCCGAAGTCTCGTCTCATTATTTCCCTTAAACCATCATTTTCCCCCATGTTGCATAACTATTCTTTTTAGCAGTTTTTTATCACCTACTTCTATTGGTATATGAAACCAAACATTTTAAGTTCTAAATCTATTGAGAAAATATTTCCCTGTGGAGTCGCCAGTTTGTTGACACCCAAAAGCGCAACATGGAATCCCTCCCTACAAATGGGTTGCAATACCTTTTTATTTATATATATTTATTAATATACTAAACAGGTGGGACCTCTTTATGTAAATAATGATGAAAGACGTTCCTCTAATTTGCGGTCATGACTACCTTGCAAAAATGATTTTACAGTTTGAGAATAAACCCAAAAATTTGAGTTGCTTTCCATGTAAATGGATGAATGATGGGTGCGTTGGCAATTTGATTTTTAAAAAAAGGAGGGAAATGTTTGTTTTGATAAGCATCTTGGTTCATCCTGGATACACATATATTTTGGCATACAATTATGTTGTATTGCACTTATGGATACTTGTATATAATGTGGACAATTGATATGTTTATGGAATGGAAATACTTCGTTAGTAAGAAATGTGGGACATGTTTTGGTGCTAAGTGTTGAGCATACTTATAATACTTATGAGATTAATGTGGGGAGGTCAATTTGATTTGGAAAATAGAAGTAATATGTTGGTGGCAAATTCGATACATATGGTTAACTATGTGTTTTGTAAAAATGCTATGGTGGTTTGGGTGCGCTCGTACTTGGTTGTGGTGGGTGGAAATTAATGTGGAAACGACGTCCAATTACGGTATGTCGCTCTTACCCTACCTCGAGCTCTCCACCTTCACTTTGTTTGCGCTTGTGTTGGTTGTTTTGGCTAGTATTTTTGTCGTTTTGCTCGGACTTTGAAGGGATAGTGGCGCTTGTTGGCTTTCTGGCATTTTCCTTACAGGTATGTTGATTCTTACCTCTCTATTCATGAACTGTAGCTCTGCTACGAATAGAATCATGATGTTGGCTATTAGAGTTTGCTTACGGAGTGTGTTTGCTTTCCAAAGATTGTAATGGATGTATGTGGGTATTATGGATGTGCAAATCACATTTAAATGGGGTTTCTTCATGTTGGCATTTAAAACGTTTCAAGATGAGAATGATGTTCGACATTCTATTTTGTTTGAAATATGTGATTATGGCGCCCATAATGAATGTTGCTTATTTTGTTATAACAATTGGGAAATGATTATGCAAATACTTCATGTTTCGCTCATCTTTGGTTATTAAAATTCGAAGGTTTTTTTTTCTATGAAATAAAAGAACAATTTGGTTTTGGTGATTATTGCATAATGTCATACCCTTTACCTAGTTCTTGGAAGACTTGCAGCTCTTTCGAATTATCTTTTCATTGTTTGTGAATATATGTTATACATGCGCCCACCATGGGAGGTCTGTGGAATGTTCGTTGTGGAAAGAGATGATTGTTTTGTTTTGCAAACCCCTTATTAGTATTTCGCATTTGTGTTTTCCCAGACCTCATTTTGTATCTAATATATGGCAGTAGTGAATTCGAACTATGGTTTTGATACTTGTTATAGTGTTGGCCCGAGAGTGGGAAAGATTGGTTATATGTATGAAATATTGGCTCATTTGATATTTATCTATGGGGTTTGGTCGATTTTGAGGTTATATGATTTTGAAAAAAACAATGAGAACCAGTTTCGCATGGGTTTCGAACCTAATATGTTTATGCAACAAGTATTGGGGTATAAGTATTATATAGTGAAAGGTCGATGGCTTTATGTTTGTTTTCACAGCCTCCCATGTTGGCTTGATGTAATATGGTTTTAATTGTTTCGAATGACTCTATTAACAGTCTCTTATAAAACGCTCTGCTAATGGAAAATGAAAAAGGGGAAATAAAAATTGTAAAGTTTGACAATTCTGAAACTTTCCTGGGGTTTTATATTGAACCCTATAAAAATTTTCGTGTCTTGGATTTGAATTGTTAACAAAGAAGATTTTTTGGAAAATGATGGTAACGTCAAATTTCAATTATTTCATATAATAGAACAATAATCATCTCATTCTCGTTCATTATCTCACTTTCCCAAATAAATTTAAAACATCCATGTTCTATTATTATGAATTTCATTTTAAAAGAGAAAGGATTAACATGAAAGGAAAAGGACTAGATGATGACTCGTGTTGGAAGTTTGGATATGGATTCATTTGTTTTTGTAAGAGATTACCTATGCCATTGCTTGAACAGTATTCGTTGGTTACTTCCTGGCCATGCTACCATTTTTTGCTCATTATGAATCCCCCCATCTTCCCAATATCCCTATCACTCCTTGTTCAAATGGTGATTGATTGCTGAGTTTAAAAGTATTGATGGATGGATTACATGTGCTTCTGTTGTGAATGATAGAGCCAATGTTTTGATTTTATTTAGGTAGAGTGTTGATGCATGGATTGCTAAGAGTTTTCATAACATGATTTGAATATTGCTTCAAGATGAGTCTCTTTAGCAGAGGCAACAATGGAAGAGGTGCTAATAGAGGCAAAGGAAATAATTGGCAAAGAGGCCATAGAAGGCCGCCACGATTTTCGATGCATTTTGACGTTTATCCGCAAGAACTAAATAAACTTTTCCAAACTAGGTTTTTTAATCTAGTTGGCCAAAGAATTCTGCAACCCATACCTGAGAGGCCTCCTTTCCAACCATGTCAAAATTTCTCTGGTATCCATGTTCCCACTCATGTGTCTATGCAATCAGAACCACCTGTCAATGATGGTTGGAAATAAATTGTTCATTAGCATGTATTTCATCACCATGGTTGGCCTACTGTGTCGTTTCCATTACCCCCTCCTCCATCGCCAATAAATCCAAATGACTAAGTTGATCAATTTGTTTCACCAGTACAGTCCTCTCATGCAACCAAAAGAATAAAAACTAATGTTATGAAGCCAAAGCTAGATAAGGGAAAAGGAGTGACCAATCCCTCCAAATCATCCAAAGATTCCTTTGAATCTATGTCTTCTCATCTCCATCTCAAAGATGATTGTTCCCATGTCATCAGTGCAATCCACCCATAAGGTTCCCATCAGTTGAAGGAAGTTGCACATGATAAATCAGAAATGGGATCAAAAGGGGGCAGCAGTGAAAAGAGGAAAAATTCCTCTCACAACAAATATGGTTTTTAACATTGTTAATGTTATTTTCTTTTGAGGATAGTCTTTTTATTTTGACAGTATTTTGGACAACAAACACATATTTAGAAAGGATTTTGGACAGCATGGATATAATGCGATTTTTTGGATATAGTCATGTTCTATTTTGTTGATATTAAAATATTTGATTATTCATATGAGGATGGGAGTTACAAGGCAGATATTTGAATTAAATATTTGGGGGTATTATACTTCATGTTTTGATGATTATTAAAGAAATGAAAATTGGAGTGACAAGGGGTCCCACCTATTTAGTTATTATTTAAATAGACCCTTATCTATATATTATTAATTATTTGTCTCAACTAATTAGTTAAGCTAATTAAGCCTAACAAAAGAAAGGTAGTTGAACTACCATAACTTATTGACAAAGAATAAAAGCTCAATGAAATGAAGAGAGAATAGAAGGATAACTTCTACTATAAGGTTTGCTCTATACTTTTGAGATACTTCCATTATTCATTCATTCTGATTTATTAGAAGGCTTAACCATCTTATTGAAGGGAACAGGATTCAAAACTGAATCATATGTTTCAACAACTTGTCTTTAAAGGTATATGTTTTATCTTTGGTAGTCTGTGTGTTCTTGTTTGTTTATGAATTAAATTTCATCACTGATAAAGAATATTTTGCAGAGTCAAGTGACAACATTTTGTGGCAAGTTGATCTAGATCTTTAGCTTTAATTTTATTTTGTTGTCAAAGTCTTTATGTATGGTTCCCTTCGGAGGCTTCTAATTATGAATTTGGTTCCTACCCTCACATGGGTTTGTAAAGAGAATTCAACTTTGTATCTCAAAATGAAATAAATATAAAAATCAGATTTATGATTTCAGTATCACATCTGTATTTTGATTATTTGGTTCAGATTATGCTTTTATCCATGTCACTTATCCATGTACATACTCATGTAATCTCTAGCATAGTTTATTTCTTTTTCACAATTACATATAATATCTATAAAACCAACCTTGGTCCCTCATACTTAATCCATGTGGATTAAGTGATTGTTTCTTTTATTTTAAGGCTATAAACCCCGGGTAACCTTCCCAACTATCTTGTCTTAACCCAACAAGATCTGAAAATGCTTGACTAAAGTTCCTCATACATTTTTCTCAACATTGTGCACCACTTATCTTGTGTGAGCTTGTGAGTGAGTGTGTCTACAAATGAGCTCAAACGCCCTGTATTTATAGTGCTCCTTGTCACTTGTCTAAGCCAACTTCTCCTTTTAGAGGCTAATAATTTAATATTAATTATTTCGCTGAGCCGACTTGTCTTCTAAGGTTTTTACACATCTGTTTAGGGTTTCTCTATCTTTCAGAATATTCTAATCTAGTCAAAGGTTACACATGGAAGTTGATACCTCCCGCAGCTACCTTTACATCAACACTCCCTCCTAGCTATGGAGGTATTAATAGGTAGCATCATCGTAGCCACACAGGTTGTCCCATTATCACGTGGCTGAAGTCATGAGCATCATCATCACTATCAGCATCATCTGATAGCATCTTGGCATCAAAATACATCATCGTTTGCATCATCTCTCGAGGCCATACTCCATATGAGTAATCAAGCATGATGTTGAATAATTCATGTGCTGAAATCAGTGCACTCAACAGAGTGTCTCACATAAGTCACCCACTCAATAGAGTGATATATGGACCATTCTTCTAATCCGGACATACATGCTAGAATAATATTTGTCTCAATAGATGTTGAAAGCCCTACAATGGGATAAAAGGACCATTCTTCTAATCCGTACATATGTCCTAAAAGAATGTCAGTCCTCCCAGATGTTGAAATCCACGCCATGGGCTAGAGAGACCATTCCTATGGGAATGTCGGTCTTAGACTATTTTCTTATCGGGCCACCATATGTACCATAGATATCAATCTCTACCCATATGAGCCTTAGAAAATATTGGTCATGTATCAACCACGCTAATCAGGATGCCATGTCCTTAGGGGGGAGACTATTCAACCTAATCGGTCCATTATCTATGCCTCAGGAGAATATCGGTCCTGAACCATTTTCCTAATTGGGCCACTATCGATGCCTTAGGAAAATAGCAGTCCATGATACGTCAACAATATGTCAACCTGGACCATTCTCCATAGGGAGAATGTCTGTCCACCAACAATCTGTTTTGCCTAGACCATTGCCTGCCTAGAGACTTTTTGTCCACCAACACACTGATTATCCATGATTCCATATATAAACACTCCCTCCCAACCGAGGAAGTCATCTCCTCCCTTTCAACCAAGGGAGAAATCTCCATAAGTCCCAGCTTGTCCCTCAAGTATGCAAACTTTATATTGGACATAGGCTTCGTCAAAATATCAATGGTCTGCTCATCGGTGAAGATGTACTGGAGAGTCATTTCTCCCTTCTGGACTTTATCACATAGAAAATAGTACTTGATCTCAATGTGCTTCGACCTGTCATGGAACATGAGGTTCTCTGAAAGCTTCACACACCTCTGATTATCACAATATATCACAGTTGAATCCAGCACCTGATTAAATAGTCCAGAAACTAGCTTACAAAGCCATATTTCTTTCGTACAAGCATCACAAGTTGTAATATACTATGCTTCTGCAATGTTGAGTGCAACAGACTTATGTTTCCTGCTAGCCCATGATATCATAGCAGATCCCAAACTTAAACATATACAAGAAGTACTATTTATGTCATCTACACTCCCTGCCCAATCTGAATCAGTAAATCCATGCAGTTGTACATCATTGTTTGAGGCATATCTGAAACCATAGTTTAGCATCCCATGAAGATATCTCAAAATATGCTTTGTGGCTATCCAATGCTCATGTCTAGGTTCCACCTTAAACTGGCTCAACGTGTTCACAACAAAGCAAATGTTCGATTGGGTATTAACCAAATACATCAATGAGCCAATCAATTGTCAGTACAGGGACGAGTCTACTGGATCAGAATTAGAGTCTGTCAACTCCTTCATATATGTCACAATGGGAGTTGCCATGAATTTGCAATCCATCATCCCAAACTTCTGAAGGATATTTACAACATATTTTCCTTGCCCTAGGAAGATTTCACCATGCTTCTGCCATAATTCTAGTCCCAAATAATAATGCATGAGACCAAGATCCTTCATATCAAATTCAAAGGCTAGTTCCTTACACTAAATAATGAGAGGCTATGCACCTGTTAGAAACAAATCATCAACACATAGTAGTAGGATCACAGGTGCATCATTCACAGCCTTGTAATAAAGGTTTTGATCAACATAACTCTTGGAAAATCCAAGTCTAATCAAGTAACTGTCAATTCGTTCATACCAAGCTCTTGGAGCTTGCTTGAGTCCATACAAGGCCTTCTTTAATCTGCATACATGGGTATCTCTCAGGTGTACCTCAAAACCTTGAGGTTTCTCTATGTATACTTCTTCCGCAATTACTCCATTGAGAAAAGCGGTCTTTACATCCATTTGATGTAAACTCCAACCCATGGATGTTGCAAGAGATATGATGGCTCTAATAGAGGTATATCTAGCAACTAGAGCAAACGCCTCATCATAGTCTTCTCCCTCCTATTGGGAGAATCCTCTAGCCATGAATCTTTCCTTGTATTTATCGATACTCCCATCTACTACATGCTTTATCTTGTAAACCCATTTTGAAGTTACTATAGACTTTCCTTCAGGTCTAGGCACAATTTATCATACATCATTTTTCATGATGGATTGATATTCTTCCATCATAGCTTCCTTTCATTCTTTCTTCTTGACTGCTTCCACAAAGATAGAAGGTTATGAATTAACAAGACTTATCATGAGTGCCACATAACTAGAAAACCTTTTGGGCTTCTTGCTCTCCCTGAAGGTGCCATTGGGAGCTTTATGTCTTTCTGCTTCATGTAAGGTGGATTCTAGCCATGTTGGTCGTTTTCTTTTCTTGGGTACAACAATTGGTTCTATAGGTTCAAGTGGTTGGTCTAGTTCTTCATTGGAATATTTTGGAGAACATGTACTTTTTTCCTTGGGATCTTCATGTTCTTCTTCATCATTGGAGTCAATGGAATCTTCTATAGATTTCTTGAAGACAATCTTCTCATCAAAAGCCACATCTCTGTTGATTTCAATCTTCTATTTACCTGGGACATAGATTCTGTATGATTTTGATGTATCACTATATACAACAAATATACCCTTGTTTCCTGAAGGTTCCAACTTCTTCGTTTTGTCCTTGGGAACATGGATATAGACAGGACAACCAAATATTCTTAAGTGTTCCACACTTGGCTTCTTTCTAGAGAAAGCTTCTTCCGGAGTCATGTTCTTCAATATACGATGAGGACTTCTATTATGAGGATATACAGTTGTCATAGTTGCTTCTCTCCATAGAAACATGGATAGATTCTGGTCATTCATCATTTCCTTAACAAATTCTTTAATGGAACGGTTTTTTCTTTCTGCCACACCATTATGTTGAGGATTATGTGGGACAATTAGCTCCCTCCTAATCCTAGTTGTTTTACAAAAGGAAAGGAGCTCCTTGGAGGTGTATTCTCCTCCATTATCAGATCTTAGCATCTTGATCTTCTTATTTGACAAATTTTCCACTTCAGCTTTGAATTCTTGAAACTTGCCAAATACTTCATCTTTCATCTTTATCGGGTACATCCAAGTATTTCTTGAGAAGTCATCTATGAATGTCACATAGTAAAGAGAGCCTCCTAAAGACTTCACTGGCATAGGACCACATACATCTGAGTGTATCATATCCAAGATCTCCTTGGATCTATTCTCACTGCTTGGGAATGGCTTCTTCTTGGGAATGACTTCTTAATATTCTTCCCAAGTGCACATCCTCTGCAAACTCCTTCGCGTACTGAGTGTATTTCTAGTATGCCTACAACCATCTATTTTAGAGACGGAAATGCTTGATAATGAAGGTGAGCATACCTTATGTTGCATAACTCACTAGGGTTGAGTTCATAATGTACAAGAGCTTGAGCATTCTGACCTAGAAGCTTATACAATCTTCCTTCACGTATCCCAATGACTAGCATCTTCTATTTTTGAATCTTTAGAACATACAAGAACTTTTCCATCGACAAAGGCTATTCTATCTCCTTTGTCTTCTAAGCAAGAAATATATAATAAATTCTTTTTCAAACCAAGAACATATAAAACATTGCTAAGATGAACATTGTCACCTAATTCCATTTTGATAGAAGCTTTTCCAATTCCCTTGACTGCATAAGAATTGTTGTCACCAATTTCCACTTTATGAGAGGTTTCCTTTTCCTTCATGCTTGAGAGATTTTCCTAATCATCAATCATATGTTTTGAGGCTCCACTATCGATCAGCCACATGTCATCTTCAAGAGAGCCTATAAGAGATAAGTAGTAGAAGAAATTGGTTTCTTCATGCTTGGCTTTCTTTGAAGGTTCTTCATCATTGGCAGTTGATGCATGGTGTCTTTCCTTTCTCTTCTTTGCTAGTTTAGGACAATCCCTTTTGTAGTGTTCATATTCATTACATCCAAAACATTGTACTTTTTACATATCTCTCTTATGATTGAATTTCTTTCTTGAACCAAAAATTTTCTTACCATCATGTTTCTTGAACTTTGTTGCATACGCTTGAGCATCCTCTTCCTTATGAGATCTTCCCTTTGAGTTGATCCTTGTCTCTTCTTGTGCGCAGCAGGTCCAAAGTTCTTCAAGCATTGGAAACTCCTTCCTTGTGTTCATGCTTGCAACGAATGCATCCCATGATCTAGAAAGACCATTAAGTGTTATATTCACAATTTCATTTTTTGGAATAAATTCTTCAATAGATTGTAGTTGATCTCTCAACTGAGAAATTCTCACAGAGTATGAGGCTATTGTGTCATCCTTATTCATCTTTGTGTCACGAAGCTTATTCTTCAAACTTGTCACTTGTCCAATATTTCTGACTACAAAGAGGTTAGTCAGGGCATCATACATCTTCTTGGATGAGTCAAGATTGGATATGTAGGGTATCAAGTGATATTTTATAGAGTACACAGTGATACTCATAGTGTTGATGTCATTGTCCTTGAACTTCTCCATTACTGCAACGTTCATAGGTTCATTTTATTTTCCTGCTTCAAACTGTGGTCCCACGATCTTGCCCTTCACGATATCTAGAACTTTGTTCTTGGCAAGGATGAGATCAATCCTTGTCTCCCATGCTCTAAAGTTTGAAGCTCCTTTTAGCTTGTTCTGACTTCATGGAATAAGTCATGTTTCCCTTTGACTTTGACTTGAATTAGTCAAACTTTGACTTTGACCTTGACCAGTCAAACTTTGACTTTGATCCAAAAATTCGACCCTGACATTTTTTCTTGTTGAAGGTACTAAGAGGTGCACTAGGCTAAGGCGCACTAGAATGTCCAAGAATTATGCCAAACTTCTCACTTGTAGTGCCCATAGAGTTAAGTTAGGGTTTGTTGCAGTTGCAACTGGTGCCAGATCGAGCTTGCCAAGAAACTGTCGATCTAACTTCCAACATCTAGACTGTCTGAAGGTAGTGTGGGCCCATAACCTGTTAAAATATTCGATGTGCTCATTTCACCATAGACAATATCAAAATATTGTCACCCAGCCATAGGCACGCAGCCGCCCCCGAGCACCGTAACCTTTGACAGATAAAATGATTCTGGAAGTAGTACTAGACCCAACAAATAACCAAGAGAGAGCGCATCTCTCTCTCAAAGATAGCGCACCAAGTAGAAAGTCCAAAACCCCAAACCAAGACCAAAAACCCAATTGTAGTAGTTGCAGTTGCACTCCTCCTCTAGACTTGCGCACCACTTATCTTATGTGAGCTTGTGAGTGAGTGTGTCTACAAATGAGCTCAAGTTCCCTCTATTTATAGTGCTCCTTGTCACCTGTCTAGGCCGACTTCTCCTTTTGGAGACTAATACTTTAATATTAATTCTTTTGTTGAGCCTAGTTGTCTTCTAGGGTTTTTACACATCTGTTTAGGGTTTCTCTAGCTTCTGAAATACTCTAATCTAGTCAGAGATTACACATGCAGGTTGATACCTCTCGCAGTTACCATAACATCAACAATCACTACATAGTCAAATCAACAACAATTCAACTAGTATACCCTTCTAAGGTTCCAACGCTTCTTCCAAAGTGTACTAGGGATTCACACCCAATAACCTATAATAGGTCAAGTACCTCTCCTAGGTGAAAAATAACTAAAATACCCAACTCTCTTTTCACCAAGAGAGAGATCTCAATGAAATCAATGTCAATACCATGTGAAAATTTTGGAAAATGTTTTTCAATGCAAATTCCAAGATTTCACTTCAAACTTGAGGTTCCTCAAATCTATTCCATGTGAACTTTTAGTGTTAGTGTTGAATCTTAAATATAAATTACAACGATATATATTTTACTTATGTCCAACCAAATACACAAGGCAACCCAAGAAAATAAACACAGAACAATTACACTTCAAGAGAGCAGTTTTTGCCTAATCCTAACATCTAATAAATCTGAAGATTGCTTATTTACAACAGATTTATTACGACGATAAACTTACACTTTCACTTCTATATATTTGTGAAATCACTTAAAAAAAAAGATTGTTCGATCAACGTACATAACATATACTAGAAACTACTCAATCATTATGAGAACATAATCTCAAAATCAAATTTGTGAGTACACAAGGTTGATACAATGAATAACTCTTCATATATACATAAGATTAAACTACAACTACAAACCAACAGTGTATCCTGAGTAAGAACTTCAAGCTTATCACAAGCTAAGACTCTCCAATGATCATTGAACCCTATCTAAGGCATCCACAAGAAGCCTACATCACATCGAATGTCAAACACTAACCACACACTCCTCATAAGTCGAATATCACTTCCAACCAAAGTTGGTCTCTCCACCAAAGATCCACAACTAGTAATCATACACATTGGCAAGCCCTCTTTGGCACCTACACTTATATCACACAATTCTACAAGAAAAAACAAGATAATCTTCCAGTATCTTCTCCACATCAAGCACTCCAAGTAGTCCTAAGGTTTTCAATGCTACAATACTCTAATCTACTTCTCTTGCAAGAACCACAAGAATAAGTGATCCCTTTGTTCCTATAGTGTTTCTCTCAAATCCCAACTTTATTGTCTTCTTAGGGAAAACCCTAACCCAAATGCCTTCAATGTCAGAACCTTAACACACTAAACAAGAGTGCAAATTATGAATAACAATTGTTTATGAAAAAGCAATATTTGCTCTAGCTCTCATATCTAAGACAAGTATGTGATGATCAATATGACGATGAAAAGAATCTATCCTCCCTTTATATATATGATAGGTGGGGGAGGAAAATAATAGTTAAGTAGACAAGGTCCACAATCAATCAGTCTAACTAATCACTAGATAGGTCCACATGTGAAGTGCTCCAAGTCTAAGGTAACACATATCAACCTCCATAATAAGCACACTCCCCTCCAAAGATTCCAACACTGCATGCACTCCTTTGGATCCACCACACCTCCATGAATTCTCCTCAACCTAAACATCCTCAAGTCAAACATAAGCCTCCATGTAAGCAACCAAGTGATCCCCGCTACCTAGGCTCAACACCCTCCTAAATGCCCAATGCTCCTCTTAAGCAACCAACCAAGCCCTCCATGTATGCCTCATGAAAAATGTCACTTATGTTAATGTTTAATCCATTATTATAGTTCTTTGCATTTCAATAGATAACAATAGCATAAGATAGAATAACTGAGAAATACACAATCACAAGAGACACATCATTTATCCTGGGAAACCCTCATGGGGCAGTAAACCCAACGAAACTTTCTTATTATAGATAGCCAATACAATGCCAAGAGATAACTCAAACAAGTATAGAAAGTCCTCTCCCAAAGATGTGCCTCTCTCTCTCTCTCTCTCTCTCTTCTCCAACTTCAGCTCTGAAACTTGTCTCTCAATGAACAAGTGAGTGTGTGTCTAAGTGAGGCACTAGCCTCCTTATTTATACAAGATTGGCACGTGTGGGAGTGTCCTTTCACTAGCAGGGCCGACTTCTTCTCTTGAGTGGTTATAACCACCTTTATTATATTCTGGGGCCTCTTTGATATATTCTAGGGCCGACTTCTCTTTCTGCCTATTACAATTACATTATGACCAATCCGCAAAAGGGGATTTGGTCCTTTTACAATAGCTGACATGATCAATCCACAATGGGGATTGATCCAATAAATAATATATCAAATAATAATAAGAATACACTTTGCAGTTACATTATTTCAACACTCCCCCTTAACAAGAAGGGTATTCTTCAACAACATCAGATGAGAGAGAAGCCTTTATCATCAACAGCATCAGGAGGACAACATCATCAATATCATCTTGGAACACCTACTAGCGTATCTATAAACCATTGGAAGTTTTCTTCATCGGCAGCATCGTCATTCTCAAAAGAATGCAATCATCATCTGCATCAATATGTATTAGTATAAAACTAATACATCATCAACATCACAGCACGAGGTTGGCTCATCATAATACAGGACTAGCTTTACGTCACAGCTGTAAGGATGGAAGCTCAGTACTCGTCTTGTTTTACGTCATAGCAATCAAGCTGGAAGCAAGATACTAGACTGGATTTACGTCACATCTTCTCAAGTTGAAAGCACAGTACTAGTCTTATCTCAACGTCTTGCATTATGTCACAACACTCAAGCTGGAAGCAAGATACTAGATTGGTTTTACGTCACAGCTTCTCAAGATGGAAGCACAGTACTAGTATCATCTCAACGTCTTACTTTACATCACAATACTCAAGTTGGAGGCAAGATACTAGACTGGCTTTACGTCACAACTTCTCAAGCTGGAAGCACAGTACTAGTCTCATCTCATCATCTTGCTTTATATCACAACCATTAGGTTGGAAGCAAGATACTAGACTGGCTTTACGTCACAGTTGTCAAGTCGGAAGCACAGTACTAGTCTCATCACATATCTTTGCTTTACGTCACAACAATGAAGCTAGAAGCAAGAGATGTCTCATCACAGTAACTACTCCCCCTTTCGAGAAAGGTCCTTTCAGACTATACCAAGCTTATCTCGAAAGTGTTCAAACTTTACACGAGATAGAGGCTTGGTCAACAAATCAGCAACCTATTCATTTGTCCTAACGTATTGGAGCTTTAAGACTCCTCTCTGCACCATGTCACAGATGTAATGATAACGAATCTCTATGTGCTTCGACCTGTCATGGAATACAGGATTCTCTGTCATCTTTATGCAGCTCTAGTTGTCACATAGGATCGTGGTTGCTTCCATCTCTAGGTCAAATAGGACGGTCATCAACTTTCGAATCCATATAGCTTCGCAGCTGGCAGAACATGCAGCAATGTATTATGCTTCCATTGTGTTGAGAGCAATGTTGGATTGCTTCCTACTCTGCCACGAGATCATGCTTGATCCCAAACTGAAACAACATTTTGAAGTGATTTTCCTGTCAGAAACACTTCCTGCCCAATCTGAATCAGTGTACCCACTCAATGTCAAATCATGATCTCCATCATAATTGAGACCACAATCTAATGTACCCTTAAGGTACCTCATCACATGTTTTGCAACCACAAGGCGAACATGTCTGGGTTCTACCAAAAACTGACTCAAAGTGTTCACGGAAAAACAAATGTTTGGTCTCGTGTTCATCAGGTACATCAGCGATCCAATAATTTGTTTGTACAGTGTGGCATCAATCAATTCTGACGAAGTATCGACCAACAACTTCAGCTTCGTTTCCATGGGTGTATTCATGGGCTTGCACTCTAACATGTTGAATCTCTTCAAGATTTCGACTGCATACTTCCCTTGGCCAAGGAAGATCCTCTCTGGACTCTGCCATACCTCAAGACCTAAGAAATAGTGCATTAGGCCAAGGTCTTTCATCTCAAATTCTGAAGCGAGTCTCTTCTTACATTCAGTGATGAGATTTTCTTCTCCAGTTAAGAATAATTCATCCACATATAACAATAGTATCACTGGCTCATCATTCATAACCTTGAAGTAGAGGTTAGAATATGCTTTACTCTTGGTAAAGCCCAAGCTCATCAGAAAGTTGTCTATTCGACCATACCAAGCTCTAAGAGCTTGCTTCAATCCGTACAAGGCTTTCTTCAACTTGCAGACATGAGACTTCATGTCTTCAACTTCAAATCCTTGAGGTTGCTCTATATACACTTCCTCTTCGATAACATCATTTAGGAAAGTTGTCTTTACGTCCATCTGGTGTAACTTCCACTTCATCTTAGCTGCAAGGGCTATGATGGTTCTGATCGAAGTGTATCTGGCTACAGGAGTGAATGTCTCTTCATAATCAATGCCTTCTTTTTGAGAAAAGCCACGAGCTACAAAACTTGCTTTATACTTCTCAATACTTCCATCAGCAACATGTTTTTTTTTTTAAGAGTCATCTGGACAATACCACATCCTTGCTATTCGGTCTGGGAACTATTTCCCATACATCGTTCTTTATTATGGATTGGTATTCTTATGTCATGGCATCTGCCCATTCTTTCTTCTGAATGGCTTCTTCAAAGCAAGTAGGCTCCTTTTCTAGGAGATCACACATCAAAGCCATATAACTGGAGAATGGCTTAGGTCTCTTCACATGTCTCGTGGTTCCTTTGGGAACACCATATTTCTCTCCATCTTGAATAATCTCTCTAGCCCAAGCTGGCTTTCTTTTATGGGAGATTTTTTCATCTGAGGAGGTTCTTGAAACTCTACTACGTCATGATCTTCTAGAATTTCCTCATCAGGGGAAGTTACGACTTCCCTCACTAGTTCAGCAGCTCTGGGAACCTCCCTTACTGATTCTGCAACTCTGGGGATTACGGGTTCCTCTTCATATACCTCTTCAAGTGTTAATATTATGGTAGTTGCGGGAGGTATTTACCTCCATGTGTAAAACCTGACGAGAATAGAAGACTCCAAAAAGCAAGAGAAAACCCTAATCAGTTGGCTAATAACCCTAGAAGTCTTGTCGGCTCAAGAGGATAATTTATATTAGGTTATTAACCTCCAAGAGAAGAAGTAGGCCAGAAATAATAATAATCTATTGAACAGGCACATATCCAAAAGGAGAAGTCGGCCCCAACAAATCTGGCAGAACCAATATAAATATAGGGCGCCAGTTCTCATTTAACAACATCTCAGAATTGTAGTTCCCAGTTTGGTGCGCACTGCAGTTCCTAGTTTGGTGCGCACTGCAGTTCCTAGTTTGGTGTGCACGTGTAGAGGAGAGTTGCAGGTGCAGGTGCAGTAGTAGCAAGTTTTCAGTACTGGCTTGAATATCTCTTGGCTAGGGTTTGGACTATTTGATCAGCTTTTTTGTGATGCGCTATCCTTGGGGAAAGTTGCGCTACCCTTTGTTTGGCTATCTAGCCTAGGGTTTGCTTCTGGAGGAATTCTCAGTCAAGGTTAAGGTGCTCGGAGGGTGGCTTCGGCCTATGGTTGGGTGACGAGGGTATAGTCAATGGTAAAATGAGCACACCATATTCTATATTCTAACAGGTTATGGGCCCACACCTCCTTCATTCAGTCTAAACGTTGGAAGGAAACATAGACGCTGGGATATTGAGCTCGTTGAGGAACTGCTACTAGGGTTACTAGCAAAAGCAGCTTCCAGGACACTGTCGCTAGGGTTACTAGCAGGAGCAGTTGCAGAAACCCTAATCCTCTTGTTGAGGCACCTTAAGTGAAGAGATTGACCTAATCTCCTGATAGATCAGTGCACCCTAGCCCAGCGCATCTCCTGGTACTCTCAGAAAGCCAAAACGTGAAGTTTGAATTTCTTGTCAAATCTAGGGTTTAACCAAGTCAAGAAGCCATGACGAACTCTATGAAGTCTGAAAACAAGTTAGATGGAGCCTCTAACTTCATAGCATGGAAGACAAGGATTGACCTCATCCTTGCCAAGAATAAAGTGTTGGATATCGTGAAAGGAAAGATCGTGAAGCTAGAGTTTGAAGAAGGAGAAGAGAAGGAACCGAAGAACGTTGCAGCTATGGAGAAGTTCAAAGATGTTGACATAAATTCCATGAGTATCATAGTGGATTCTATAAAAGACCACTTGATACCCTACATCTCTCATATTGACTCGCCAAAGAAGATGTACGATGCCCTAACAAATCTCTTCTCAGTCAGAAACATCGGACAAGTTATGAGTCTGAAGAATGAGCTCTGTGACATGAAAATGAATGAGGATGACAACATAACATCATACTCTGTAAGGATCTCCCAGTTAAGAGATCAACTACAAGCTATTGAAGAGATCACTTCAGAAAAGGAATTGGTGAACATAGTACTCAATGGTCTTCCCAAGACATGGGATGCATTTGCAGCAAGCATGAACACAAGGAAGGAGTACC
>ML796040.1:244439-306031 GCA_009831015.1 Picea engelmannii
GTGGAGCTCTAGGAAGGGCGCACCTCATATATGAGGGGCCCACACAAAGTTTCAAGTGAAATTACTAAGGTTTTAAGTCATATGATTAAGGTTTGGGTGAAGGGGGGTCGTTTTTCCCCTTAGGGCATGGGTAAAAAGGGTGATAATGTAAGTTTGGGTAGATTAAGGTTTTAAGTGGTTAGGGTGGGTTTGGGTAGGTTAGGGGGGTCTAACTTGCTCATCACCACCTTACCACTAACTCAATAACTCAAAATTACAATGATCTTGACATTTTACTAATGTCACATTAGCAATTAAAATTGTTGTTTTGACTGACTCTGACTCTAAGCGGACTAAAACATAGTAAAACTTGTCCGACCGAGCTGAAACTTGGTCTATGGGTGTAGGGGGTGCCATTCCATTTCTTTTGAGCACAAATACCCCTATCAAAATCCCCAAGACCGATTTTTTACAATATTAGCTCAAAAAATAATTAATTAATTTAATTATTAATAATTTAATTAATTAAAAAAAACCTATCTAGACTCGACGAAATTCCGCGAAACTTTCTACACTGTCTAGCATGGTCATTTACAACATTCCTAACCAAAAGATACCAAAGGACGAGACCACTAGGACGTCGTTCACCACTTTGGAGGAAATTATTGCATGTGAGGAGGGAAAAACTCAAGGGAAGTCAGCCAGGCCCGAGAGCCCGGTTGACAACCTGAGGATAAAAAACCCTCAGTGAAAGGAACTCCCCCAATGGAAACATCCAAAGGCACCTGACCTAATTATGATCCATGCAGACTCATTACATTATTAACCCACGCAGGGGTGCGGAAATTTCGTTTACAAAATTTTGTGCTGGGGTATCAGATACCCAAGCAGAACCAATACTGTCTTCATCAATCTTAATTTGGTGATGCATCTTCATGGTACATGAGTTGACCCCTAGCTGAATAGGCGGTCAACAGGGATTTTTTTTTTTTTTGAAACTTACTATTCTGGGGAACCAATAAAGTTTTTGGATACCTTATTGGGAGGAGTATAACACTTTTGGTGATGATCAGGGAAAGTCAATTTTTAGACTTTCTATTTTTATAGAGTGTTATACATGGATGGGTTAGCACAGTGATGGAGAAGAAAACCCAGAAATTTCATGTAATTTCAAGAAAGTGCAAAATTAGGGCAACATATCTAAAAATAGCAACCACATGTTGAATTTGGTGTACATGGAGCACCGGATTATGTTTTAGTAAAGCAGGTGAATCAATCCATGGGAAGATATTTTGGCAGAGGGAATTTTATCCATTCTGTTTTTTGAAGTCTTATCGAATGTTCTTTTTCTGGATCTTATCTTGTCTATTTTGAACTATGAGAGCGCTCCACCTGATGTCCATTAACAGCAGTCATTGGTTATATTCTTGGCCAAAAAGGAGAGCACTCAACTTAGGAGTTCTATCTTCAACTGTATCGTATATATAGTTTGATTTCTATTCTGGGAAAAGCAGGATATTACATGTGAGGACAGAAAGGGTGCTTTTTGGAGGTTTTATTTTGAGCAGGTTTCATCTATTCCAAGCCAAAGAAGAGCACTCCACCTTGGAGTTTATCTAGTTAATCTTATCCATCATGCATTCAACTTATTCTTGGCAGAAAGAGGGCGCCCCACTTGAGGCTATTCCAGGTAGTATTCATCATCATTCTTGGCAAAGCTACTGCCCCCTCCCTAGAGAGATTCATGACACATTCCAATGCTTTTGGCTTCTAATTCTAGCTTCACTGCTGCACCCAACTTGGATAGACTATTATTGGCAGGGTCCAGTGGATATTCTTGGAAAAATTATCCTCCATTTTCATCTTACTACTGCGCCCTCCTTGCACATTCATGCAATAGTAGTAGTACTTTTTGGAAAGATTATTTTCCTCTTCCACACATTCTATTGCAAGAAAGAAGAGGGTGCACCACTTGAAGCCATTCGTTGCTTTTTCAGGACAAATTTCATGCATGCGTTGGGTGCTCCTCTTGTGCTAACTTTTCAAGGCTTGGGTGAATATCAAACACCTAAAGAAAAGCACTACCTTGTAGACTAATTTAACATGATTTTAAGGTTTCTACTATGGGTTTGAGATATTCTTGAAGGATTCCTTTGTAGATTTCTATTCTCATTATATACGAGATGGAAAATTCATTGCGATGGATGATCGATGACTTTGAAATCCTTTCATTCTTCATTCTTCCACTTCCATACTCCATTTCTATGTCCTTTCATGTCAAATCTTTGAGTTAATTTGTGATTGAGTGTTGGAAGTTGCTCCCATAGTGTTCATGTGATATTATCCTTGAGTAAAGCACTTGTTCAGTGACTTCACATCCCCTCGAGTCCTTTGGATTATCAATTTGATATTCTCAGACTTTATATTTAGAACTCTAAAATAAAAGAGAAACTCTTTTAGCAGCGAACTCTTTGTTATGGATAAATTTAATGGTTTAATGCAATGTTATCAGAACCGGAAACTGGACCGGACCGGTCGACCCCAAAAATATGAAACCGGACCAGACCGGAAAAAAAAACGGTCAACCAAAAACTACATAAAATATTCAAATTTTGAAAAAAAAACATATATATTCATGTGCATGCATATGAATCCATTTATACACAAATATGCAAAGTTTCTCATTTATATAGCAAGAGTGCATATAACCAAAATAGCACTGAGTGCAATCCATCTCTGAACCAAAATACATTGACAATGAGGCTTTAAATGGCCTCTAGAGTAAAAAAAAATCATGTTACAATAATAACTACATATCATCAAGACCATTACTTATATTAGTATCCTCGTCATTAGTATTAGCCTCTAAGCATTAAAATAAGACAGAAAAAGATTAACATGCCTAATAAGTGATTTTACTTGAGTGAAGGGTACATTTTTACTAGGGCCATGACAGAAGAGTTCAACAATCAATGTCACCAACATCGAGGTACATAGAGGGCTTGGTGCTCTTAATTAAATGCCAGTTCCATACCCTCATACATGATAGAATTCAGTGGAAATGTTGCAATCCTGCCAACCTTGAAATACTGAAAACTGTTAAGTCTGCTGAATTTTGAATGAGACCTAAAATTCTACTTTCTCCATATGAAGTCCAAAGAGGTTGGAACCACTCTCAAACATCCTGGAACAGTTAATGGTAATGTTAAAAATTTAAGTAAAAGTGACGTTCTCCTTTATCTTTCATTTTCATCATTCTCCTTTATCTTTCATTTTCAATTCTCCTTTATCTTTCATTTTCATCATTCTCCTTTATCTTTCATTTTCAATGTCACTTTTACTTTAAGAATTTAACATTACCATTACCCTAAGGTTAGGTAATAGGTCCCCCCCTTCCATTAAACAATTTTTTTTTCTAAAAACATTTGAAATCCTTGGGCCTAGATGTGTCGTACGGATGACGTACAAAACCAGCGGGTTCCGTGAAATGGTCGGTTCCATACAGAACAGGCCAGTTCCTGTACAAAACCGGTCGGTTCGGTACAAAACCGGTCGGTTCGGTACAAAACCGACCAAAAATGGTTTTGATGCTCCAGTTGGACCGTTTTTCTCTACCAAACAGTTCAACCGATTGGTTTTGCTGGACCGTTCCGGTTTTGATAACACTGGTCGGCACTTGTTTGTGTCAACACTTCAGAGAAGCTCGAATGCAACGGTTGTGAACCTGAGAAAGAAATCTATCTTGCTCCACCACTCCTCATCAAGACACAATCTGCGCACCATAGTTCCCCGCTTTGAATCTACCTATCTCCACTCAGCCGAAAGTTGACTCACCACCATAAGGCGTGTGCTAAAGTGTGCAACAAAGTGTTGAACTAGTTCCACCTCTCAACAATGATTTTCTTCACTGTATTAGCAAAATGAGCATCAACAAATAACCACTAAGGAGATTCATGTGCAATGATTTCCATAGTTTTCTCAACCAGGGTATTCGTACCATCGTAAACCTCTCCCAAGAAAGGCTTGTTTATGTCAACACTTGTTTGTGTCAGCACTTCAGAGAAGCTTGAATGTAGGGGTTGTGAACTTGGGCAAGAAATCTATCTTGCTCCACCACTCCTCATCAAGACACAATCTACGCACCATAGTTCCCCGCTTTGAATCTGCCTATCTTCACTCGGCCCAAAGTTGACTCGCCACCATAGAAATTAATGGTTGCTTAACCTCAACAAGGTGGCCCAACGTGATGAAGTTTGAGGCATATCTTGTCTCAACAACTCCAATTTGGAGTATTCCTGAAATATTCCTTGAGATTGGTGGTGGTTGGTGATGAATTTGATTATCTCCCTTGCTTGTCCTATGAGTTTCTTAATTCATGGAACTTTAGTGTCAATCTCTTAGATCAAATTTAAATTATGGACAATGCAGGGAGTCCAAAAAATGTGATCATACCTTCTCTCAACAATCAAACCTGCAACTTTGCAAACGGTGCATTATCCATGATAACTTGCACCACCTTGGCAAGCCCTATTTGTTCAATAGCTTTGATAAAAATATCAACAATGAACTGAGCATCCTTTAACTCCCTTGAGCAATCTTCAACCTTAAAAAACGTTGCTCCTTTTGGTTAAGTGGCGATGATATTAATCAACAACCTACGCCTAGTATCTATCGATCCACCTAAGGCAGTGGTAACCCTAGATCTAGTCCATGAAGCACGAATAGGTGCTAAAATATCCTCAACAAGCTCCTCCTTTTTTAGCAGTTCAGTTCGGACTTTTTCATAGTTAGGCCCCTTGAACCCTTGAGAAGTAAGTTGTGTTGATTGCCCTCACCATGTCTTGCCAATAAGGAGACCGAACCACGTTAAAAGGGATACCACAAGCATAGATGGCCCTTGCCACTCTTGTTTCAGCTTCTTCTCTCCCTTGAACATTCATCATTTTAGCTATTCTGCTCTCTTGAATTGGAAAAGACGGACTTCTAGCACTTTTTGATGTTGGTTACTATTGTCAAGTTACTCTCCTTTTCCTTTCTTTGTGCACAATCCTTGGCTCAATGTTTGGAGCCTGAGGAGTAGCATTGGCAAGTTGTTCATGTCTTTTTAGCCTCTTCCTGCTCAATCTCATACTTCCTCCTTTCTTCTGGGTCATTTGTTTTTGGGCAACCACTAACACCCCTTCCTGAGTCATGCAAAAAACGTGCCTTCACTCTTGGGTAAGAGCCCTCATAAGGTTTATAACAAAGATTGCATATCCATTCCCATGAACCACCACCAAGAATTCTTGAAACCTTTGTAACATGCCTCAAAAGAGGATAATAGTCGGTCCTCTTGTTGGCCCTAGGCACTGGACTAGAAGTACTCTCATTGGAAGCCATTATTGCTGCAAAAAAAAAAATTAAAAACAAATCTGCAATAAATAAAATGAAAAAGAAAATTAAAAACTCTTAGAAAACACTAAACAATTGTTGGGTATGTGTTATATTCTTTGCATGAGTAAGAAGGCAAATTTTTGGGTTGTTTTTGGTTCATTTTTGGCCCTCTTTTGGTGTTTTAAACCTACAATAACTAACAAAAAATTCAAGAAAGCTTGCTTTTTACCACAAAATGCTTGTTGTAGCTGAAGCTGCCAGAAAACACCACAAAACAGCACCCGATGATGGCTGCAGCTGCCCAAACACACCACAAAACAGCAAAAAACTAGGGCTGTAACTGTCCAAAACACCACAAAACAGCAAAAAAGGATGGTTACCTACTCAAAATAGAAAAAAGGATGGTTGGAGCAGCATGATACTCTAAATCCCCTCTTGCTCAAATTGCCCTTGCTCAAATTGCCCTTGCTCAAATCGCTCTTGCTTAAACAATGTGAGGAAAAACGAGAGTGACATCCTCTTTTAAAGAATTTTTTTTCTAGAGACTTATAGAAGTCTGATTAAATTATTATTAAAACCTAACTAAAAAAATTAAGCATTAAAAAATATTTTTTGCGGGTCCAAGGACAAAAGGTGCTTTTTATAGCACATTGTAAGGACTGAAATGCACTGTACGAACGCTCAAATGTGCTTGAAATGCGTTTTTGTTCATACAAAACGTGTTTCATACAATTTGATGTGTTTCATGAGTGTTTCTGCGTTTCGTTACAAAAACGTGCCTAGTACCGAGGGGCGCATTTCAAGAGTGCTTTCACGTTTCGATACAAGAACGCGCCTGGTACTGAGGGGACGCGTTTCAGAAGTGTTTCAACTTTTTAGTACGAAAACGCCCCCAGTACCTGAGGGCGCATTTTCTACAACATAGTCACACATGCTTCTTGATGGGTTTCTTGGGAAATACTTCTCCTGGGCACTAGCACATGTAATAGGGACTAACGATAACCCTCCCATACCTAAACTTGGCAAATTGTATGAATTCTATGAATTATTGTGAAGTTTGAAAATGATGCTTAATGTGATCTACCCAATGGCATTTACATTTGACATGAATCACTTCTTATGTTGTAATGGATTTGTGTACATGCCTCTAGATTGACTACATTGGGTCACTTGAGCCCCTCTTTGGACGATGTACCTTGCATGGACATGACATAGATATGAAACCTTAGTCCTTTGGAGGACAATAAGCGGCTACTTGCACATTTGATGGAGGATGTCCCACCTACTAGAGATCGTCCCACTTCTTTTGGAGGATGTTGGGCTTTTTTGATGACATAGCCCCCTTATAGAGAGGAGGTGGCACTTCTGGAAGGGTTGTTCCACCTCTTGGATGATGATTTGGCAGCCTTTGTTGATGTTGCACCTTTTGGGATATGATATGTCACTTAGAGGGTGAAACATTGCACCCTTTAGAGAGGACGTTTCACTTTGGAGTCATTACACACCGCTTTTGAGTGAGTCGTCCAATTCTAGAGATCATACACGTCACACATGTGACCATCATCATGCATTTATGGAGGACGTGTTGTCATTTAGAGCACGTTTACTTCATTTTGGGAGCATTGTTGGGGGTCTTGTTGACCTATCCACTCTTGTATCATGATTATTTATGTATTGTGGCCTTATCTCTAGGGTTTGTAAAGAGATAAAGGCATATTTTATTCTCTTAGGGCTTTTGCTAGGAAAATATTGTTATTTTAATAAGAAAGGTGTTAGATCTCCCATATAAATAAAAGAAGCACTTCTCATTTGGATCATTGCTACTTGTAAAGAACTACAACTACTTGTCTACTATTTATCTTCTTTAACTTTGTCTTCCACTACCCCATCTAATATGAGATCAGGGGGAGGTTCCATTGCCCATTCAAGAGGACTCAAACCCTCACTAGTTTCTTCGAATATTCTAACCAGAGGTGCTTAGCCTTATACATGTAGGAGGCCCTCGAGCTTCAAGTCCATATTCTTCAACCTCCTACTACACAAGACTCTACCCAGTGGATCACTTCCTTCTTCATAGTGCTACCCTCAAGAAGGAACACTAAGAGACAAATCGATATCAACACAGCTCCAGACTCCAGATCAATGCGGACCCAAGAGACCTTCCCCATCCCACAAGATTTTAACGACATGACCAAATCAGATCCCTTCCTAAGAGACGGATGAGATCCCCCAAGCCTCATTAGCGAACTACCTCTTCCAGACATCAATGCAACGAACTACCTCTTCCAAACAGCAACACAGCGGACGATCCAAGCATCCCACCAGTTCTCCCTTCGAACATCATACTATACTCAGCTTCCTTCATTCGGCCTCGAATGGTAGAAGAGATGGGTCTATTTGTTGAATTTGCTATAACCTAGCACACGACTATTAATTCCGAGCAAAACAAATTTACTGAATTAAAGTACAGCTAGGTTATCAACGATAAATTTAGTAGAAGCATAAACAACACAGAAACCAAACACATTTGCACACAAGATTCAGGTAAACACCCCTGGAAAAACCCTTGCGGGAATACCAGTTCTAAGTTTAATTGTATTAATAAAACCCTGGGCTCTCGTCCTGGGATAATGGCCCATCAAAGGAATTACAAAGCTGTAGATGATAGCCTAGCCCACCTAGCTGCTATCTCCCTTGCTACCCCCTGCACCCTTTCCTCAACCCTACCCACTTAGACACAAGTACATGAGCAAGACTCCCTCTTGCTCTTATGCACTCTTTGTGTGTGTGCCTCACTCTCCTTAGATTTGCTTTTATCATCTCCTAATGACTAAAACCCTATCTCCAAAGTGATCAACGATCAAGATTTGATCTTGATCTCTTGAGATCAACGACTATGACTTAATCTCTCATTGAGATGACTTAAATTACTTAAGTCACTCAACTTTATAAAAGTCACTTGAGTCATTAAATAAAAGCCACTCTAGAGAGTGTCGCTCGGACACCTTCGCATGCTAGGCACCGCCAATGCAGAAGTACCTGTCCAAGCTAACACTATTCCATGACAGACCTATCTCATTACTTTTGGTTCTTCTTATTCCTAGATCTTCTCCTCCTATACATCTCCACTTCAAAGTGAGCTTTTAGGCTTGGCTTGGGGTCGAGAGTTGTCCATGACCCAACTTAGATCTCACTCTCTACTCTACCTTATTTTACTTTATTTTTGGCATCTTTCCTTTTTATAGGAGACCTTTTGGTACTCCTGCTTTGTAATGACATCATTGTACTCAACAATCCCTTTGACCTACATCTATGATCATTAGTCGAACACAAAAAAAATTGTCTTATCTTATCTAAAATCGCTATGGATGGATAGTTAGAGCGACTTCTTGTGGGGATTGTCTTGAGGATGGCTTTACTACTTCATGGATGCTCATTGCTAGGGTTTTGAAGATTGAAAGATTTCTTGAGTAAGTGGTCTCACTTTATCTTGTGAATTTTGTTTATGAATAATTATAAGTGTAATTGTGCTTCTCTAGTGGTGGTTGTGCATTCTCTTCATATTTTTCTTGAACAAATCCCTCTTTTCAAAGCTCTTGGAAGATTACTAGTGGAATATCTTCCCTTGAATCATCTTGAAGTTTTGTAAGGCACTAGGAGGATCTTCTAGGGTTTGTGGTGGACAACCCTAGATATCACCCTAGATCTACCTACATCTCCTCAAGGGAGTCGTTAATTAACCCCATATGCCCAAAAAAAAATATAGTAGGCACTAGTCTTCTCCCTTTAATCCATCATAAACCTAAATTTAAATTTTATTTTATGTTTTAGGGTCAATTTAGGGTTTTGTTTAGCTTACATTTAGTTTTCAGCCATCAAAAACCCTAGATGTCAAGGGATTTTATGCATATTTTTTACCTAAATTTTTGGGATTTTCTTGCATGTTCTTGACCTAAAATCCTAAGGTTTTCTTGCATGTTTGACCTAAAATCTTTTTATTGCACAAAATTTGCCTTGCTTATTTATATTGCTGCATAATTAGGGCTAGACATCTTGTTTTAGTTGGCTATTATATGCCTTTGATTTTCAGATTTTAAAAGTTAATCACACCTTAGATTTATTCATTATTTTAGCCCTACTTTCTACTAGTTTATAACCCATTTTGAGGGCATTGCTGTTGTAACTTGTTTATTGTTGTAATTTATCTATCTTTATACAAGTTTTGCAACAGCCTTGAGTAATTTTCGGATTTGAGTGGTTTGGGGATCATTCTACATTCAATAATAACTTGATAAAACCCCTAAATCAGCCTTGAAATACATAAAACACAAATCTGGAATTTACTTTGAGTAACCACTTTATCCTCGCCTTGCTTGATATATTCCATTGGTGGTAAATTGGGTAGCCACATAGGAGGCCTTAGACTTAATTGTGTCTTGCCTTGGGATTCCTTGAAGCTACTAGAGAAGCCTCCCTTGTGTTGGATTTATCCTTCACTAAAACGAGGGAAGTTGTTGCCTAGGTGTCAATGGTAACATCTTCTAATGTTCCACTCATTTTGCACCTTGTGAAGGCTTTGCAATGGGGTGCAAGATTATGTGATAACAGAATAAAGCTTGGATAAGCACTGCAACTGGAAAGGACTTGGAAGGATGTCAAGTCAATGGGCACTAGGAAATAGGGTAAATCCAAATTTTAGAGGCATCAAATAGACATGCAGGGCTATCGGCTAGGCTTTAGAATCCACTACAAAGAAGAAATTGATTCATTGAAATGAAATAACTTTGACTCAAGGTAACACTTGGTCAAAGTTGGGTATCAATCCATAGTAAACGAGGAGATCGACCGGTCAATAAAGTTTGGGAGAAGGTTTGGATCAAGGAATGTTGGTTGAAAGCTAACTCTTTTCTCTAGCTGGCATCTACAAGTAATATTCTCACTAGGGATCAACTAAATAAAAGAGGCATTGAAAGCCCCCCTTGCAAGTGAGTGCTATGTGAAAAAAGGAGGAATGGGCTAACCATATCCTTTTTAATAGTGCCTATTGCTTGGGAGGTTTGGGATGGAATCCCTCGACTTTTCCATTTATGATGGTGTCAACCAGAAAGTTGGAGGCAAGCTACCCTAGTACCTGAAAATGAGAAAGATTATCTTACTTATGGAGGATGCTACCTTTGATTTTTTTTTGGAAAATCTAGTTGGATTCGAGCAATAGGATTTTTAGGGGCATAGAATTCCCAACTCAAAGAGTTGTTCCAAAAAGTGTAGACTCTTTGTTAGAAACTTTAGGGGTCTATTCATTCACAAAGGAGAACCCTTTGTCCTTGGAAGTTTCTAGTCATACGAAGTGATGGGTACAACATCCTAAAAGCCTTGATGGTAAGATAATCAAAAGAAGAGATGAGAACAATAGCAAAAGATAGAGGGCTCAGAGATTTAGTAGCGTAATATCCCTTGGAGTTGGTTCAAAATCTAATAACATAGTGTTGATGTTTGGACAACATCGGGGAGACACTCTTCCAGAGATATATTAATATATATATGACATGATATTTATAATACAAGGTATAAATATATATAATAAATAAGTAGTTATTTATTATCCAAGGGACGCATCCTTTCATGGATGGTCACCATATGTTCTCTATATATGGAACACTCATCATTGTAATCATAGTAGAAAAAATCGTCGATTAATCGGCAAAAATCGCCAAAATCGCGATTTTTTTACTGCACCGATTTTCTGAAAACCAAAAATCAGGATTTTTTGAGGTTTCAAAATAAGAAAAAGCTCGATTAGTTTTTTTTTTTGGCTCATTGTGTTTTGCATTTTGTGTGGAGCAGCAAGGGAAGAGGTTTGTGGAAACCATCAAACATATTTGAGATGTGCAAAGGCAGGGTAGTGAATTCATCCACGAATTTTTAAGATTTTTGTGGTGGAGCAGATAGAGAAAGAGCCAGAAGTGGATGCCATTTCTTTGGACAATATTGATATATTGTCTAAGTGGAGCGTGGAGTTTGAGGTGCCTCTCTTAGATGAGGCACCTGCATGGTTAAAGGAAGGGGACCAGGAGTAGCAGCAGCAGCAGCAAGAGGAGGAGGAGCTTCATCTATACACCATGGAGGATGATGAGCTAGTTGAAAGTGGAACACCACTTTCTACACATATTGGAGTAGCTAGTCCTCCATCCAGCATTGATGCACGACCAAGACCTTCTGCCTCTAGTTCTTGGCCTAGCAAACAACCCCTGATTGTTTACCGTAAAAGGGGGAGAGGGCATTGATAATTTGATATCATATAGCTAGTTGCTAGTTTTGGGACATATACATTTATATATGTGATCATTGATGTCATTTTGTATTGGTTTCAGACTTTCAGTAATGACTTTGATGTATCAGGCTTATTTGGCATCCACTATATCATATATATCAGTTATTTCTCCATATTTATGTGCCTATGTGTTTATATGATGTTGTTGTTGCTTTATATATTGAAAAATGTTTAAAATTTTGAAAAAAAATGAGTAAATTATGTATTTTTTTAATGCTTGTCGAGGTTTTCCGATTTTTTCGTCGTTTTTTCCAAGGCGATGTTTTCAGAACCCTTGTCGATTTTTTGTCGATGCCGAGTTTTTCTTCTATGATTGTAATAATACATCGATCATATATCATCTCATACAAAGAAATTCAGCATGGTATCAAAGCAGGACAAGGCCAACTCTCTCACGGGACGGCCCAAGATCTCGAAAGAAAGTTGCTTCTTGTTTTAGTTGCGTGACATCTTTCATGGTTGTGGTTGTGTGCACCGCAAAAGCCTAGCGGATCTAGGAAAGGAGAATACAATTTGTCGCAGACAGCTAGAGCCTTGTTGACAAGTAAAACCTCATCGGCTTTAATAGACTTGGTATCAAACAATCCTCTGCCGCATCCATTCTTTGTCATCTTGATCTCCACCACCCCAATGAAATCGACATCTGGTTCAAGAGAGGGAATTTTTAATTTGCCTATAATTCCCGCTATGGATTCAGCAATGTCATAATATTTCATGCACGTCTGGCGAAAAATGGTCGCATTATGTTTCTTCATGGGTTTGGAACAAGTCTGAATAAAATTATATGTGGCTTTATATTTTCCCAAAGCCACGAGTGATTCAACTTTGAGAACATTAGAGATTGTGTTCGAAGGCTCCAACTGCCAACATTTCTCTGCATCTCGCAACACTTCTGCGTATCATTGCAGTTCATGATGGAGGAGTATCAGTCCATCATGAAGAATGATGGGTGGGATATTGTTTTGAGACCTGAGGGGAAGTCTGTAGTGACTTCCAAGTGGATCTATAAAGATCAAACACACAACTGACAAGGGCATCGAAAAGCACAAAGCGAGATTTGTTGCTAGAGGATTCTCTCGGGTGGAGGGAATAGATTATGAGATACATTTGCTCATGTTGCTCTATACACTTCTATCCAGATGATTATTGCCCTTGCAGCATCCATGGGTTGGAGACTACATAAGATGGATGTGAAGACAACCTTTCTCAATGGAGAGATAGAGGAAGAAGTATACATCGAGCAGCCAGATAGTTTCGTGATACATAAGAAGGAGTCTCATGTGTGCAAGTTGAAGAAGGCCATGTATGGACTTAAGCAGGCACCTTGAGCTTGGTATGAGACACCTGATGAGTTTGGGCTTCGGCAAAAGTGTTATTTATCCCAACCTATACTACAAGATTGTTAATGGTGAGTCCCTAATTTTGGTCCTCTACGTTGATGATTTATTACTCATCGGTACAGAGAGCCTTATTGTTGAATACAAGTATGTGTTGGCCTTTGAGTTTGAGATGAAGGACCTTGGTATGATGCACTACTTCTTGGGACTAGAGGTGTGGCAGAGAACTGATGAGATCTTCCTGAGTCAAGGGAAGTACACAGTTGAGATATTGAAGAAGTTTGGGATGTTCAACTGTAAGCTCGTGGCTACACCAATGGTGACGAATCTAAAGAAACTAAGTGTCTTCTTCCGATTCCGACGAGATTGATCCGACCCTGTACAGACAGTTGATTAGATCATTGATATATCCATTTAACAATAGACCAGATATTTGCTATGCAATGAGTGCACTTAGCCAGTTTATGAGTCAGCCGAGACAGATGCACTGGATTGTTGCGAAGCATGTGTTGAGATACCTGCGAGGCACAGTTGTACATGGTCTGAGATATACTTCCAGTATTGACATGAGATTGCAGTGATATACTGACTCTAATTGGGCAGGGAGTGCAGTGGACAGGAAGAGCACCTCCAGGTGTTGCTTCACTTTGGGATCTACCATGGTTTCTTGGTGTAGAAGGAAACAAACTTCTGTGACTTTGAGCACCGCAGAAGTAGAGTACATTGCATTGAGTGTGGCAGTTCGCGAAGCAGTGTGGCTTCGCAGGCTCCTTGCAGATTTATTTGGACATGTGTTGGATTCCACCATTATTCATTGTGATAACCTGAGTTGTATGAACCTTTGAGAGAATCCAATGTTTCATGACAAATCGAAACACATTGAGATCAAGTACCATTACATCTGAGACATGGTGCAGAGGAAGGCAGTATTGTTGCAGTACCTTCCTACACATGACCAGGTTGTTGATGTTCTTACCAAACCCATTACCAGGACGAAGTTCGAGTACTTCCGTGATAGACCTGGCATGGTAGAGAATGCCTCCCTCACTGAGAGGGAGTGTTGATGTTTGCAGCTTCCTGAGACATTCTTTAGATCGTACTCCTCTGTCACTGAGTTGAGTTGATCTATGAGGACACTTATCCGAGAGGGATAAGTGAGTTTGGGCTTATAGCCCAATGTCCCTTGTGGAGAGCACATGAGGACACGTCAAGGGAGTTGACCTTGACGTCACACACTATGGGGAGTTGACCCTAGTGTTTCTACAGGGAGTAGCCTCTATAAGTCCACATGGGAGTGCCATGTGTTACAGACATTCTCCAAATCGCACTCCTCTATGACTGACTTGAGTTTATCTGTGAGGACACTTATTCGAGAGGGATAAGTGGGTTTGGGCTTATAGCCCAACATCCCTTGTGGAGAGCACATGAGGACACGTCAAGGGAGTTGACCTTGACATCACACACAATGGGGAGTTGACCCTAGTGTTTATAGAGGGAGTAGCCTCTAGAAATCCACATGGGAGTGCCATGTGTGACAAACCTTTTTGCTACAATGTCTCAAATGAACATTGGGTGGACCTTCTCTTCGATTGGGCTGCAAACCAAGGGAGATAGGATGCATTTATCACAAAGGTGTATTTGTGGTAAATGGGCCCAAGCGTAGTCCTTCCTTGATCATGACAAGGAATAATATGGACTCGAGGTGCTTGAAGTGCTTTCCACGTGTCAACTAGCATCAGGCTGACATTCACTCACATGTGTATACCTATGGTGAACGACCCTGGTGTGGTCTTTGTCCTAGTCATGGTGATTTGACAATGAATGATAAAGACTCAAGATGCTAGATGCTATCACATGCGAACCCAGAGTGAGCATGATCTCAGAGAGAGTCAATTGGCTCAGATGGAGAGCTGCAGAAAGAGTTTCCCCTCGGTTTAGGTGGGAGAGAGACATCTCCCAAGACTGACAGACAAGTGTCATGAGTCTAGGGTGAAGTTTGTATACTTCAGAGACAACCTTTAGCATGATGAAAAATGTCTCCCTCTTTGAGAGGGAGTGTTGATGTTTGGACAACATCAGAAAGACATTCTTCCAGATATGTATATATATATATATATATATGACATGATATTTATAATACAAAGTATAAATATATATAATAAATAAGTAGTTATTTATTATCCAAGGGACGCATCCTTTCATGGATGGTCACCATATGTTCTCTATATATGGAACACTCATCATTGTAATAATACATCAATCATATATCATCTCATATAGATACGGGATGGGCATGAATAATTATATATCATATGAGTCAAGGTGGAAGGAAATATAGGTGCAGGAGAGAAGTAAGCATCCTCACCTTCAGGGCCAGAGCCAGAACCATTCATTGGAAATTCAAGTCCAGGTACAGATAGAGATACAGATCCCATCCTAGCAGCATCACAGGTAAGCACAGAAGCTAAGGCGAGGGCAGCATACCCACTTGTTTGAGATTTAGACCTAGCAAAAGGGGTGTTATATAAAGACTCTGCAACACAAAGAAATTCAACACATAGTTGAGGCATAAGCAGCAACAAGAGGGATGAAAGAAGGAGTTAGATAGGAGATTAAAAACCTCATTATGGAGGGTGATTCAACTATTGTAATTAGGGGCTTATCAACAGGCTCAATAAGCCATTGCCACCAGAGCAATCCTTGAAGACGGCACGCAAACAGCCTTCTCTTTCCAGAAGGTTAAGTTTTCCATTTATATAGGGGTGCCACTAAGGCAGTCAATCTCTTAGCCAACTTCGGAGTAAGCCTTGGATCATCCCTTGAATCAAGATTTTTATGCAGCAAGGATGCAATGGAAGCACACAACTTGGAGCCTCTGTTGAGATCTAAATCGGAATTTAATGAAGCTAAGTTATCTTAAGTTTTACTCATTGGGATAGGGAATTGTTCTTCTACCTTTGCAAGAAGTATTATGGTCTGTCTCTCATACCAACCACTGCCTTCAAAAGGTTTATTTTCCTAATGGCAACACATTTTATGCTCCGTTTCAGCAACCATCCCGTCTTTGGCCACATGCCTTTTTCAGCAGCAGAGCTCTTAGAATTGCAGGGTTCAACTCCACCTGCCTTAGAATAATATTCTGCGCTAGATATTTTTTGCTTTCAAAAGCTTCAGTATTCATGGATAGGCAGTGTTGCAAATATCTCCAATTTCTCCCAATATTTCCAATTTTTCCCGAGTTTTTCAAGTTGCCTATTTTATCTGATATTTTCCAAGTTTTTTAATGTTAAAATTCCCTTAACCCGACACCCGACAATTAATTCTGAATAAAATAATTTATTGAATAAAAGAACAACTGAGTTATTAACCAAACATTATAGTGGAAGCAAAAAATTGGAAACCAAACACAGTGCACATGATATTTCTAGGTAAAAACCCTTGGAAAAACCCCGAAGGGAAAACCGGTACCTTGTTGATATTATTAAATAAAATCTTGGGCTCCCGTTCTAGGATAATGGCCCACCTAAGGAAAGTACAAATCAACAAATAACCAAGCCTTACAAACCTCAAGGTCAGTCCTTTGATCTTGTTGGTTGGTCGTTATCTCCCTTGTCGCCCCTTTGCTCCTCTCCTCAATCCCTCCCCCTGCACACTTGGATGGAAATCCTTCTCCACCCAATCAATGAGATCTCACTCACTCATCTTGTGTGTGTCTCATCCTCTCACATAGACTGTCTTTTATAACCTTGTGTTTACCCTAGATCTCCAAATTGATCAAGGTCTTAGATCTAATCTCGCGTTCACTTGATATCGATGGCTAGGTTTTAATTTAATTACTAAAGACAAAAACCTTAGCATTTAATTAAATTAAACTCACATTAATTACAAAAGTACAATTACTTTAATAACTACTTTATCAAAGTGATTCTCCTAAGTCCTGAGAGGCATTAAGGACAACTCCCACGTGTTAGACACAAACCAACATGGAAGTACATGTCTGATGCTACATACATCAACACTCCCTCTTAGCGAGAAAGGTACTTCCATCACCTAGAAGTGGCTCTATCTTCGCTACCATATCCACTATCATGGCTGCTCTCCAATCCACCTGATTGGTTGCTCCCTATGAAACAAAAGCTATCCATGTCATCTCGTTCGGACCCTTCTTCGAAGACTTGCTACCTTTGAACATGCTCCTAGAAGCCCCCTGCTCCTAAGCATCCTACATGGCCATCTCATACCATGACTCCTTCTGGACAAACTTGGAAGGTTGCTCCTTCCCACCTGAACCTGAAGGTTGACTCCCTCTGGGCTTCTCAACCTTCGGAGCTACCTGCTCCTTGTTCTTTGCCACTCTGCTACTTGCCATTGCTCAGCAAGTCACCCAACAAAAATTTTCAGTTGCCCGAACCTGCTTCCCACTGCCAGGACCCTTACCCGAAGTTGCCCAAGGTTGCCTGCAACCTTCTAGTGTTGCCCAAGGCTTCTTGTAGTCTACCCAAGCCTTTTTTGGGCTGCCCAACGACTTCCTGGGTCAGCGCAAGCTCTTCCTGAGCTACCCACTAGCTTACCCACTGTCCTATAGCCCCTACGGTCTCCTCCCTGCGCCCCTAGCACGGTTGGCTAGTGAATAGCCCTAGTGGCCCTATCGACGACTTGCAATAGTTGTGGTAGCTGAGTCGCTTTCCTCTACTCCCCACACCTTCGCCTCTCTCCCAGCATGCATATCTTGTCCTCACCTACACACACGGACTTCTCCACCCAGCAACCCTCAGCACCTACACACCTCTGTTGCCTCCATCGTCCTCAGCCCGCACTGACCTTTCTTGTGTTGGTGGCTGACTGCAGCCAGCAGCGCCCTGCGGCCCAGCTTCCTTGCCAGCGGCTGTTCACGCCTTCCCCTGGCTAGCGGCTATCCTATTCAACCTGCAATTCCTCCTTGCTAGTGGTTGGGGCTACTCCACGACCCAGATCCCGACCTGACTTCTGAGCCTCCTCCTGCCAATCCCCGACCCAGCCTTTATAGCCCGACACACAACCACACCCACGCTGTCACTTCTGCAGCCACTGTGGTCAACCCACACACCTCTATGCCACAGTCGACGAACTGTCTCCACGCAGATTTCCTCGGCCTGATCTACCTCTATCGACACTTCTGACAACGGTTGTTGCTTCCACATCTACAGCTAATCCTCAGCTGCAACCTGCAGCCATACGTATAGAGTTGCCTTTCTCTTTTTTTTTTTCTTATTTTAATTTTCCGCAGCTTGCAAAAATGAATTTATGCGCTACAAATCACGACTGTGCAAATTTGGTTTTCCCTCAAAACCACGGCTCTGATACCATGTTAAATTTCCCTTAACCCAACACCTGACAATTAATTTCGAATAAATAATTTATTGAATAAAAGCACAGATGAGTTATTAACCAAACATTACAACAAAAGCAAAAAACTAGAAACCAAACACATTGCACATGATATTTCTGGGTAAAAACCCTAGAAAAACCCCGAAGGGAAAACCAGTACCTTATTGATTTTATTAAATAAAATCTTGGGCTCTCGTCTTGGGATAATGGCCCACCTTAGGAAAATACAAATCAGCAAATAGCCAAGCCTTACAAACCTCAAGATCAGTCCTTTGATCTTGTTGGTTGGTTGTTATCTCCCTTGTTGCCTCTTTGCTCCTTTCCTTAGCCCCTGCCCCTGCACACTTGGATGGAAGTCCTTCTCCACCCAATCAATGAGATTTCACTCATTCATCCTATGTGTCTCATCCTCTCACATAGGCTGCCTTTTATAACCTTGAGTTTACCCTAAATCCAAAACCCTAGATCTCCAAAGTGATCTAGGGCTCAGATCTAATCTCGCGTTCACTTGAAATCGATGGCTAGGATTTAATTTAATTACTAATGCCAAAAACCTTAGCATTTAATTAAATTAAACTCACATTAATCACAAAAGTACATTCACTTTAATAATTACTTTATCAAAGTGAATCTCCTAAGCCCTGAGAGGCATTAAGGACGACTCTCACGTGTTAGACACAAACCAACGTGGAAGTACATGTCCAATGCTACATACAACAACGTTTAGGTTCCACATTTATTCTTGCCAATATTTTCCGATATTTTCCCCCCTATTTCCTAGCACTAGGTGATAATTCCCAGGTACAATGTTTGCAACATTGAAACTTCTGACCCAAAACTGGAATGCAGTGCAATATCTTGCCTTACAGAGGTGTGTTTGGGCTGTGTTCGGTGAGTTTTTCGATACTCACCAAGTTTGAACAAAAGCTGAGCCAGCAAAAATGATAAAAAAGCCAAAAGAACCATAGTAGCAAGATTCTGTCATATTGGCCTTTGCTGTACGTAAATTCTGCAGCAGTACTAAATTCAGCAGACTTTCTGTATGGCACTTACATGGTACATTCAACTTAATTCTTATTGTCTTTGTTAATAAAACTTCATGTATTTGATACCCATCGACCCATAAACTCAAAAAAACAGCCCAGAAACCCCAAAAATATTTTTAAAATCCCTACACAGACACATAAATATAAACAAAATTCCAAAATTTTCAAAGCATGAATTATTTTATCTGATATATTGGACGTCAGTGAACTGAAATTCTTCTAAAATTTGGAACAAAATATATATTTTTGTATATGTGCGCCGTATTAGCCCGGTGGGTTAGCTCAAGTGGATGAGTGTTGTTGTTTGCTCGATTGAGGTTCTAGGGTCGAATCCCTGGCCAGAAGCATGTATAGGGCCTCACTTGATGTCCCCACCGGGCTAGGCCCATAGATCGGTTTACCTTGTTTGCCATACACGAAATGTGGGGAAGTACTGGAGGGTTTCCATGCTCTTTTCCAAAGAAAAAAATAAAATAAAAATATGTGTGACGTATTGAAGCCGTACTGGAATTTTTCCGGTACTAAATTTCACCAATATAGGGATTTCAACAAAGACAAAGCCATCTACAGGATTTTTGCAGCTAGATTCAAATGCTCTAGGACTTAATTAATATGTGAAAGGGCGAAACGCTACGCAACTAGTTTTCACGTTAGATATCAACTGGGCAACAAAATTTCTCAAAATTTGCCAAGGAGGTCACGCCAAACTTCTGATTCAAGTCTATCTAACTAATACAGAGTAGCTTTTCATGACGGTGAAAAGTAGTTTCGCCTTTTTTGGAATTTGAGGGGCTTTTTTTTCACTGGTTTGTCCTCTCCTAAATCCTTAAGAAACCCAAATTATTTAAAATATAAAAAAATTAAATAACCTGCGAAAATGATAAGAATTAAGGCCTTTATCAAAATCCATTGCAAGGACCTGAAGGAATGCAATTACAAACCATACCTGCAACTCAAACGAACGGTTCAAAATTTCAGCAAAACCGTGGCACCAGTACGTTATAGAGCGCGCTAGAGACAACACAGTAGCTGCAACCATATGCAGTAATTTAAGATAAGATAGCCTTCCCAACCCTAAACCAAATCCTAACGCTGGCCCTGCAAAACTTGCCGTAAAGACCCACTGCAACACAAGCTGCCTGCAGAGGAAATATAAATTGCAAACGAATCAGAGCCGCACACTCACCCAGTGACGCCAGGGAGGGTTGCAAAGTTTTCGAAAGGGTAAACTCAGAGATATATCTTGAAATTTATCCAATGCAATCCATCTTTCCGTAAAGAACCACTGCAACACAAGCTGCCTGCAGAGAAAATATAAATTGCAAACGAATCAGAGCCGCACACTCACCCAGTGACGCCAGGGAGGGTTGCAAAGTTTTTGAAAGGGTAAACTCAGAGATATATCTTGAAATTTATCCAATGCAATCCATCTTTGCTTATCTTAAGGTTTCAAAATGTTATAATTATAATCAACGGGGTTATGGATTTGCAAAAGGTTTAAGATGTTAAGCCTTATGAATATTGTTAATGGGTTTATAGTTTTGATGTGAATGCACTTCACGCTCACTCCTCTTCCTCGATAGTTGGTTGTCCCCTATCAAGTGCCTACATACATAAACGTTTTAGTGCCTACATACATAAATGTTTTAGTGTTAGTTGATTACATACATAAATGTTTTAGTGTTAGTTGATTACATAAATTACTTGATCTCTCCCTTCCCTAGGACTTCTCAAGCAACTTGTACTTTGCTCTTTATATCTTGGGCTTGGGCCTTGTCTTTGTTTCATTCATTCAAGTGATCTTTATTCAAGGGAGTCTTATTACCTACATAAATCTTATTACCTCCACATTTATGTAGGTGATTCATATCCTTTATGTTTGATACTTGGTTGAGTTTAGTTCTCTAAAGACATAAATAAGCCATTTAGGTTAGGTGTTAGGTAACTTTTAGTGGGACATTACTTTCTTACTGCAATAGCTTAGTTGAACAAAGATTCTTATGTTTGGTAATTTACCTTTCAAGTGTCATTTTTCCATGCAAACTAATTGATTAAGTTGCTTGTGATGTCCAACTAGTTCTATTGCCTTTATTGAGTTTAAGGAAAGTGCACACGCAAGCATAAAATGGAGGGACGGATATTTTATAGTGATAGAATTTATCCAATATGTTGTAAGACAGATATATCTCACTATTAGTATTATTTTTTATTATTTAGATGTACATTGGGAGGGGATGGAAATGCCAAGTGAGCAAGCATAATCACCTCATAATCAATCGACCATGGTGTTAGTAGGGGGGGCATCACCTTAGTGGAATATTGGGGCTTAAACATTGTCAAGGACCAATCCTCATAACCAATGTAAGATATAAGGGAAATAGAATTTATAGTCATAGAAGATATTCCATGTGCTATGAAAAATGTTTATTCTATCGTTGTTATGCACGCACGTACCCACACAAACCACATAGAGGAGGAAGAGAAAGGGTGAGGAAGCAAACAATCACCCCACAACCGATCAACCATTGTGTTAGTAAGGGCCACTACCTCTATGAACGTCGTCGTTGGCATGACAATTATGATATATTTAGGCTTACATCTCCATGGACTAATTATCCTCAACCAATTTTTTTTCACTTCCACGTATTAATGCATCAAGAGAGGTTTTTTTTTCATTAAAAAACACTAAATATATCTTTGCATACAAAGCAAGCATGTTTGTAATCTGAGGTACGCACATAAATATTGGGATTCCAAATGATATCATACAAAATCTGGTATGTTCATGCCTAATTAATGATTACATAGATAACTAGATGGTTCCCATAATGCTTATTTTGCACAACCATTGGACTTATGACAATAAAATCATCCAACTTATATCCTTGAACACAAAAATCTAGAACCCGCATGACTTACCTTGATAGGGAATAGTGTAGACATGCAAATTGATTTCCTCCGTAGAGGTCAACCACTTTCATCCCTCTTTATCTATGCTACTTAAATCAACCCTTAATTGGAGTTGGTCTCAATGCTTTTGACATGGGGGTTGTTGTCTTATTATCGCCTTGTGACTTGTTGGTCGTCGATTCATCTTCCTTAGTCAAGGTCCTTGGTCCTTAGTTTAGCATTCTTTATAGCCTGGTGAAGTTGACTTCTTTGAGACATTTCATTATTCTGATTCTTCTATCAAATTTTTCTCTCTCTACTAATATTGAGTTGTCCAACTCCTACCATGGACACTCCCGCTTTATATCACTGCACATATGATACTGCTATATACACTTATTCCTTGGTTGTAACTAGACCTAGGGTTTCTTTCTTTATGATATTCTCAGCATTATCTAGGAGATGCTTTTGCACTCCCACATTGTACCCATACTTGTTGTAATCTTCAACCCCATTGACCTAAATTTTGTGATCATTCATTGGACATTAATAAAATTATCTTATCTTATCCATGTGTTGCTTTAGGAACCCACTTCTATCATCCAATCTGTTAGCACTAGAAGTCACCTCTGGATTGCGGCAGAGGTAAGCCCAATACCCATCAGTTTTATGTCACAGGTTGGTTATAAAAAGGTCAAATGGGCGCAATCTCAAGAAAATATCGTCTTAACTCAGAAGACTGGATTGATATGCACAAGAAGGTGAGGTTTGGTTTAATTTCAGTCAGTAAGTTGTAGTAAGGGTGAGTAGGAGGAAGACTTTGGTGAGAAGGATGTAGAGGTTTGTGGCGGACATCAGGTCTTCCAACAGCCCAAAGAGGAAAGACTTAAACACGAGATTTTCTTGAAATTAAAATCTCAGAGGAACTGAAAAGAAATTATAACAGCATTACAACCAAGCATTCATCATAACACAGTCACAACAATCCATGTGAATCAGTCGTTATGAATCCTCTCAGTAACAAAGGCAAATAAGTTGGCTTTCATTCAACAAGAAGTCTCAAATACAAATACATGGCTAGAAAACCAGAATTTTCATTAAAACTTTACAATACGGGAGCTTTTCTCTACCATTGACCTTAACAAAATATGAGGAAGACTCATATATACTCAGAACAAAACTGCAGAAGCGTGCTCGAGTCTCTGCATTGAAGGCATTACCTCTGCATGCTTCCTGTCAGACTGTGTATGCAGTCTCCTATCGGAAGCGAGCTCTGTCAGGCGCATTCGTGTGTAAGGAAGGCTCTGCAACTAAGCTGACTGGATGACAGTCCTTCCCTGGGCTTTCCATTTATAAGGGAAACGATGTTCAACCACCACCAACCAACCCCAATAACTACTTCAACGATATTGAGAAGGCCTGAGTCAACATTGCACCTGTGGAACTTAGCGACCTCTGCATTCTGCATCTGGAGTTGAATTGGATGCTCGCAGGGATGGTCAGGCAGTCGTGGACGTGGACCAGGATCTGGTGGAACGATGGCGCGATGGGCAGGCTATTGGGTTGTGCAATGGCCAAGTGGAGGAGACACGGAGGCTGGGGAGAAACTGTGGGGTGACACAGGCGGGAGCTGAGGTGTAATGGGACGGAGGCGATGTAGAGCGAAGGGGTATAGGTGGCGGGAGATGGGAAGGGAAGATGCGACAGGTGGGACAGTGAATGGAGGACAGGTGTGAGAGAGCAAAAGCTATAGGGGAGTGGGAGATGTGGCGGACAGAGGAGAGAGAAGGAGTGGGGGACAGTTGTGGGGCGACCACTTGTCAATCTGGGATAGGGCGCTATATGCACATGCGCATATCGGGGCCACGAAAAGTGGTTTGATTCTTCCCCGCTTTTGGGCCCAATGTGTGTCTCCGGCTAACACGTAACACCTCCACAGAACCATGGTTTCTTCCCTGGCCCGCTCTACAATTTTTAACGACCGTGCATGTTGAGGCCCCGATATGGCCAATGACCATTGATCTGGAGCGCACAGATCTCAGTCGCCCAGATCTATGCGCCTCTTATCACAATGTGCCAAATGGTCACATCAACTCTGACGGACTTAGGATAAGCACCACTCAGTGGGTTTTTAACCCCATTCTTCGCATTTTGCCACCCAAGGGCCAAATCCAGTGGGGAAAACACCCCATACCATAATATGTGATAACATTAGGCTCCATGGGGGATAAAGTCCTCCCTGTGAGGCTCTAAGATCTCCTTTTGCAGTTTCGGTCGCCTTTCGTTGGGTTATGGAGTCAAGCTCAAAACACCCTGCTGAGGAATATATGCCGAAAAAAAAGATGAAAACAAACGTACAAGGGCT
This sequence comes from Picea engelmannii, assembly GCA_009831015.1. NCBI lineage: Eukaryota > Viridiplantae > Streptophyta > Pinopsida > Pinales > Pinaceae > Picea > Picea engelmannii. Next base: position 269,127 of record ML796040.1, read on the forward strand.
CCAAGGAGCCTATTTATGTACAATCCTAAACTAATCAAACTTTATATGGTGCTAGGTGAAAGCAAATTTCCACCATAGCCAATCAAGTAACTTCAATTAGGAAGTTACTTTACTCTGTCGGTGATCACTAGCAGATGATGCAACCGTGACAGCGGAACGATTACACCCTTCAGCTCCTCTTCAAAGGCGGAAGTTGAGATGAAATAGGGTGGCTCCAAGATATGAAGGAAATGCCACTCCATGTATTAGCTGACAGGCTCATAGAATGAGTGGCAGATCCTGGAAAATTTGTAACAGGCAGCCTGACCTGCTCCACAGCTGCTCACACGTGGTTGAATATCTCTGATAAGCACAGGTGGATGAGGAGTTGATGCAAGCTGACTGATCTCAGGTGATGGCTACTCGCTTACAAGCTCTGGATAGAAGATAAACTGCCCCTCCTACTGCTCCTCCGATTTGTCTTCTTGGCTCTCCCAAGGGTCAGAGTCATAATCATCATAGACAGGACCTGTGGGAAAGCTCCTTTCTTCAATCTGTTGCTAAGTGATTTATGCAGGCCCAGGATGGTTGATTTCCTTGTGATAATCTCCTTTGAGGAAAAGAGGATAAGGCTTTGTTGCATGCTCTTGGAAATCCTGCATATCTAGCTCAGAACTTGATTCATAGCTGTCATATACAGGTTGGTTGCTCCTCTGATCAGCAAACTGTGATGTAGGGCTCTGTTGCTCCTTATCTGAAAAATCATCAAAGTTTGGGACAGCATGTACGTCAGGAGCAAAATTCAAGGCCTCTACAGCTATGAAATCTTCAACATCATCCTTAGTAGAGTTACCAAGAACATCCACTTCAAGGGCTGGAAAATCCTCTGAGATTTCCTCAGAAAGGAAGCAATCACGTTCTGCCTTCAATTCTTCTATCTCTACAAAAAGAGACTTTACCAGCTCCATCAGCTCACTTAGAGCCTCTTCTTCTTCTTCGTCCTCATCCTTACAGCTCTCCTCATATGGAGATGAATAGGAAAGAGAAGGAATTGATTTCTGATCCAAGTCATCAGGCTCCTCCTCACAGCCTGCGCAAGAAACAACCATACCTTGAATACAGTCGTTGTATCCCTCACAACAGCCATGACAAATCAACTCAGAGGGATAAAACTTCTGGCAGTAAGCATTGAATGCTGCATGAAACTGCTCCAGGGAGGAGATGCTAGCAGGGGGTAAAGAATGATACCACTCACGAGCATTCCCTGCTAACGAGAACAAGAACATCTTCATTAATACATCCTCATGATGTATCTCCCATTGGTGCATGAGTTCATGAAACTCTTTGAGATGTTGTGCAGGGTTGTCCTCTTTATGCTCTCTAAATATAGGCAAATAATCATTCCATTCATTTGGAGCAGGAACAACATTTGGAAAACAAGGAACAACAGAAAAATTAAAGGGAGCAAACCTCCGAGCCAGGGTTCTTTCCATTTCAAACCAGTGGAGTCGCCAATCGATTCTTCAACCATGGAGTCGCCAGGTGAATGATGCACAAAATGAGTGTGTCTGGTCTTTGTTCACCATCAAAGACCAGATCCGATCATGTGTTCTTTGAGGGGCTACCAGGTGTAGCCAGAAGCAACCACACTGAAACAGTGGAGTTGAGACAATGGAGTGCCACAGTAGAGTCATCAGGTGCACAGTTGCAATCTTTGATGTACCGAGTTCTGATGCATCTTCAGAATCAGTAAGCTTTGTCATTCTACCTAGGGAAAATCTTCAATTCATCACCGACAACGGTGCCAGAAATGTTAGCACCAGAAGTCACCTCTAGGTTGCGGCAGAGGTAAGCCCAGTACCCATCAGTTTTATGTCATAGGTTGGTTATAAAAAGGTCAAATGGGTGCAATTTCAAGAAAATATCGTTTTAACTCAGAAGACTAGACTGATATGCACAAGAAGGTGAGGTCTGGCTTAAGTTCAGTCAGTAGGTTGTAGTAAGGGTGATTAGGAGGAAGACTTTGGTGAGAAGGATGTAGAGGTCTGCGGCGGACATCACGTCGTCCAACAACCCAAAGAGGAAAGACTTAAACACGAGATCTTCTTGAAATTCAAACCTTAGAGGAACTGAAAAGAAATTATAACAACATTACAATCAAACATTCACCATAACACAGTCACAACAATCCATGTGAATCAGTCATCATGAATCCTCTCAGTAACAGAGGCAAATAAGCTGGGGTAAGAAAGTTGACTTTCATTAAACAAGAAGTCTCAAATACAGATACATGGCCAGAAAACTAGAAGTTTCGTTAAAACTTTACAATACGGGAGCTTTGCTCTACCATCTACCCTAACAAAATATGAGGAAGACTCTTATATACTCAGAGCAAAATTGCAGAAGTGTGCTCGAGTCTCTGCATTGAAGGCATTACGTCTGCATGCTTCCTGTCAAACAATGTATGCAGGCTCCCGTCGGAAGCGAGCTATGTCAGACGCAATCGTGTGTCGAGAAGGATCTGCAGCTGATTTGACTAGTTAATAGTCCTTCCCTGGGCTTTCTATTTATGATGGAAACGATGTTTAACCACCACCAACCAACCCCAATAACTACGTCAACGAGATCAAGAAGGCCCGAGTCAACACTACACCTGTGGAACTTGGCGGCCTCTGCATTCTACCATCTGGAGCTGAATTGTATGCTCACAGGGATGGCTAGGCAGTCGTGGACGTGGACCAGGATTTGGCGGAACGAGGCGCAATGGGCGGGCTACTGGGTTGTGCGATGACCAAGTGGAGGAGACATGGAGGTTGGGGATAAATTGTGGGGCGACATAGGCAGGATCTGAGGTGTAATGGGACAAAGGTGATGTGGAGCGAAGGGGTACAAGTGGCGGGAGATGGGAAGGGAAGATGTGACAGGTGGGACAGTGAATGGAGGACAGGTGTGAGGGAGTGAAAGTTATAGGGGAGCAGGAGATGTTGCGGACAGAGGAGAGAGAAGGAGTGGGGGACAGTTGTGGGGCGTCCACTTGTTGATCCGGGATAGGGCGTTGTATTCACATGCACATCTCGGGGCTGCGAAAAGTGATTTGATTCTTCCCCGCTTTTGGGCCCAATGTGTGTCTCCAGCTGACACGTAGCTCCTCCACAAAACCATGGTTTCTTCCCCGGCCCACTCTACAATTTTCAACGACCGCGCATGTTGAGGCCCCGATATGGCCAACGAACGTCGATCCGGAGCGCGCATATCTCGGTCGCCCAGATCTACGTGCCTCTTATCACAACGCGCCAAACGATCACATCAACTTCGATGGACTTAGGATAAGCGCCATTTAGTGGGTTTTTAACCCCATTCTTCACATTTTTCCACCCAAGGGCCAAATCCAATGGGGAAAACACCCCATACCATAATATGTGATAACACAATCCAATTATGTGTAGCATGGGGTCGATCCAAGCACTGCTCGAGTTACCCTATTCTATCATCAAATCCATCTATCACCCTAGAGTTGACCACCTTGGAGGCTTCCCTACTTTTGGTGACCAGTCTTAATCCTATGATAAGCATTATGTGACATCATGTATGCTTTCTCCACCTTGTTCCTTAATGTAGAGCATTCTCCTTCTATGTTAAAACTTTGTATTGTCATGTTTTTAATCCTTTCTCTTAGGACCCTCAAAAGATTTTTTAGCATCTACATCAAATGTACAAGATTTGGCAAGAATATAACGAATATATCGAGTGAGGAAAGGGGGGTAGTTTATAGATTGAGCCCCCCAAAACCTCCTTAATTTCGTGCCATACAAAATTTACCTTCTAAATCCATGTCTGTAACATTAGATCGACTCGAGGAGATGAGTACAATGATTTTAACTAGCAAAAAGGGTATGCAAAGGGACTTGCGGAATATGGGTTCCAAATTTGTAAATGTTATTATCAATATCCATCCCAATAAGGAGCCCAACATTCCTTGTCCCAATTTACAGAATATTGAACACCCTAAGGAGGGATGTCATATTAAGTCCTATAAGTTCAACACACCTTTGTAAGGTTTGGAAGAATTAAAACATATAAAGGCAACTTCCTTCCAACTTTTCGTTGCTCTACGATGATTTGAGTCCAACGTGAAGGATGTCATGTGGACCCTTTAGCACCTATAATAATGCACACCAACCATTATGGCCCAACATTGTGACATGTAACACATGTCATGGAGTCCAAGGGGTAGTTCCTCTAGAGACCTCCTTATAAGGTCAAGGGGAAACAACCTTAGAAGGATTAGGGTAGTGCCCCAAAACCTTTATAACATTTGGTGCAAATAACACCATGTGTGCTTAGCTCCAAAACTTACACACAAAGTTCTAGTATCGACCCCTTGCCCTTTGGCATTCTATATGCATGCCTACAATAAGGAATGACAACGTTCTTCTCTGTCTACACCCTTTGACATTTTCCATGTGCACCTAGAATAGGGAATGGTAACAATCACCCAAGAACATTATAGAAGATTGATTGTCATTGCAATTGAGTACTAATGCATGTGTCTAAATATTTGTACATACACCATGTTAACACTCTTAGAACTTTGGTCACATAGCAAATAGGATTTGCCCTCGCAATTCTCCGAAGAATTATGGCATACGGTATTTTCATTCTATTAATCCTTGTTAACTATGTTATCTTGTGTTTTTCCCATTATCATGATTAATGGAAAAGTTGTAATGCTCTATCTATGTCCCAATTGTGAATTGACGATTAGTGGAAGAGATTCAATGCTCTATCTCTATCACAATTGTGACTCTATATGTAGTTCAATATCATAGATAGATTTGTGCATGCTCGTGGTTGTTTTTATATCTTTGAATTCTCTTAGATTTAGAATTGTCCTTTACACCACACACCATTGGATCTTGGTGCAAATCACATAGTGCCTTCTTATTAATTGAACTAGCACCAACCCAATAATACCACATAGTACTAGAGTGTGATGTAGGACATGCAAAATGTACGACCAAAGGTGACTATCAATTGGATGTTTTTCTTTGGAAATGTTATCTATATGTTTTGTTTGATAATTTTCTTGGTCCAATTTCCTTTGTGTCTTTTTTCCTTCCTCGTTATTTAATTAACGTGGATAGCCAAATGAGAAAGTGTATAACAAAGCCTTGCCACGTAGGAAAATTGATTGTGCAATGTATTGTATGCCTCCTAATTGTCATAAATATGCTAAACATGCAAAGTGTGAAAGGCTTTTTCAGATGTTGGAAGAATGTTTATGGTTAAACGCAAGGAAATTGAGTGGGACGATTTATTTTTGAAACAAAAACAAATGGATCTCCAACATTCACATTACAAGACATGAATAGAGGGAGCTCCAATATTCACAATTAAGCAAAACAAATAGAGAGAACTACAACACTTATTACACAACGAACAAAGCTAGGGTGCTACAACAATTTCCATTTTTTTTATTCAAGTCAATGATAGATAGTTGTCATCTAAGTCTCCTTACAAAGACATGGTTTATTTCTAATGGTATTAAACTCATACTCCTCCTTAATTGAATAGTGGGATGCTTTTCTTCATTGTCGAGGAAATTAAAGCAAGAGTTATTTTTACATTGTTAGGTAGCATTGGGCCTATGTTTTAGCTCCCATTCTAAAATCTAATTGAATGCTTCAATTCATGAGTGATCTTATCTTGCACAAAGTTGATATTAGCATCATAAATCGATTTCAAATGACTCGATCATAGATTGCCCATAACAAAAAAATTCCATCATACTAAGGGAAAGTATAATATCCTTCACCCCATTCTTGAACATAATATGGTTCCCAGTCTACCAAATATGGAATAGAATCTCCATCGCGAAGACATAAAAGGATACATTAAAATCCATCATCCATAATATTTTGTCATCGAGCAAGGTGACCTTTGAGGTTAGCCAAGAATAATTGTGGCACCTAAATATACCTTCTACCCAGCCTTAGATAGCCTCATCATTTTGAGAAAACATAAAATATGCTTGATAGTCTTATAATCGATCCATAAATGGTAAGCCTATGGTCTATCTATCTCACCAACATGGATCCTTCTATGTGAAATTAAAGTGCAATGTCTTCACAATCACTATCAAACTGGGATCAAGCTTCTTAATATGTATTTATTAACCAAGTTGAAGAGTTTTGTTTAGATTTGGTTTCCAGGCTTTGTGCGTTTGCTTGTAATGCTAAGACCAATGCCCAACAAAGGATACAAGCGTAGTCTAATTATGTTATACCATCCAAAAAACACACTCTAGATGTCTACAATATTCAAACCCGACACTTGATCAATCATACATCTGACCATTCTAGACATGTGTGTACCTGTGTCTATATATATTTTTATATTTATTTCTTTCTTTCGACGTAACATAATCTCAAGGATCCCCAGATGGGGTGTTATGGCAACGATCGTGAGAAAATGCATGGAAGATGTACACCCAGCCACCTAGCAGCTTGAGCCTCTAGGACAGCGCGTGGAGGGTGCATCCCGCTTATATCAAGGTATGTTTATTGTTCCAATTCAGTGTCTGGTGCGTGCGACAAAGGAGGAGGCATTGGTTTGTAGTATTGCCGACGAAAAGGCGGGTGAACCTATTCATTCTGTACAGCAGTTATGGTGATTTATTTGCACTCACTGATAGCCTTATTTGATATGACGCCCTCATAGGCGGGTGAGCCTATTCATTCTATGGACTTGGAATTGACATTCATTCTTAGAAAAAGACGTTGGAAGTTGGGTGTGAATCCATCGACCATCCTTCCCTGTGCTGCCATTATCTTTCTTGGCTTGATGGCGAGAATCAAAGAGAGGGAGCACGCTCGTAGAGGTAGAGGCACTTAACATCAGATGCGCGAGCAACATGGTGATTATATGTATTCTTCCAGTGACAAGGAGAGGGTTGAGGGCTCTCTGCTAACTCAAATTGAAGTCTGGAGTGGTAATCAGGAAGCTCTGGATGATGTTTTGGAATGGAGTTGTCAAGTAGAATGGTTTGATGATGGGGGGTTGGTCTCGCTCCCAACTTCCAGCAAAGGACAGGAGGACAGTTGGGGGAAAAAGACGTTAGTAGTCCTTAAGGAAGGTGGCCCTCCCTCTCCGTCCTTAAAGATTTAGAGAGAGGACAATCACCTTGGAGGAGAGACCGGGGAATTCTGCTTGAAGGAGGACCACTTGAAAATTATCTTTGAAGTTATAGGTGAGGTAGAAGATTTGAAGTTTAGAGTAGAACAGTTGGACCAAAAAATTACCTTACTATTGGTCCTTGACTCAAGATAGGTGCAACATCGACAGGCACCAGACTTGTCTTCCCAGAATGTGGTCTTCCTAGACACACTCATTCCTCTGTTGCCATGTTGCACAGTCAATCTTCAAGATAAAAAGCAAATTTTCAATCTTCTTACCCTTGTAGATCAAGCGTTGAGATGTCGAGAGTATCCCCACTTTTCCCTAGATATTATGCTTGAGAGAAACAATGGAATCAAAAGAATTTACCACATTAGAAATGGATTTCCCCTTGATAGACCTCACCAAAATTTTATATCCCTACTCACAACAACGACCCATATTAGAGAAAATGTGTTGACCCATAAGAAACCACAGATTTGCTCACAAACCCTTATTATCACCCAGAAAATATCATATATCATTAATGATGATCATAATCTGTTCATAGATACTTAAGATTGTTCGAGAGACCACTAAACTATGCCTATAGATAAACATCAACTTAGATTAGTTCTCATCACCATGAAGCAAGATCATCATTTAGAGATCCTTTGATGTTGACCACCTTCTCGACCCATAATCAATTTCTTGGTTCCCTCGTCATCCAAAACCCCATTCAAAGATGTGGTCAAGAATAATTCGCTCCTCTGAAATCTAATTGAATGCTCCAAATTAGGAGTGATATTATATTACATAGAGTTTCTATTAGCATCATAAATTGGTTTCAAATGACTCCATCATATATTGCCCATAACAAGATTCTGTCATATTAAAGGAAAGTTTAGATATCCTCCACCTTGTTCTTGAACATAACATGGTTTCGACTCTTCCAAACATGGAATAGAATTTCCAATATGAATAGATGAAATGATACATTAAAATCCATCATCCATACTATTTTGTCATAGAGCAAGGTGACCTTCGAGGTTAGTTTAGAATGATTATAGCATGTCAGGGGCTTGACCTCCCTAACCTCTCACATGGGTAGAATAATATGTTTTCCATGCAATAAAGGTCGACATTAGTAAATAAGGCCTATATAATAATGTGAACAAATCTAATGTAAGAAGACTTAATAGAAGCTTTCACTTCTAGAAAGGTCTTCCTTTGGAATGTTCTTCAAACGATAGAATTAGTATAAATAGGAGTATATGGCATGAGAAAGTCCGTGTCTTCATAATTATTGTAATAGAACTCTGCTATGCTGGAGGTTGCCCCCTCGAAGAGGCAAGTCAACTTGGCTTTCTATCAATAAAGTTATCATTGTTGGTGTTGTTATTCTCTATATTATGTTGTTACGCTGGTATTTGTTGTAATATTTTTGTTTATGGTTATTATAATGCACTTGGTACCTTACAAGTGGTATCAGAGCTCTTTCCTCTGCATAATTTGTGGAATTTTTTTCAGGGTAGAGACGTATACTAACTGTGTCATTTAGCGGGTAAAACTACAACTAGGGAAATCTACACGTAGGAAATATAGATGGTTTCACGGGGTTACTTGAAACAAACATTTCACATTGTTGGAAACCTTTGTAACCCTTGTTGGTACCCCTTTGAGTAGTACCAGAACTTGTACACAACCATCACTCCCATGTACTGCAGGTATATCAGGAGTCCCCTAGGTCTCCTGAAAGCAGCTCTAGATCAACCGATCGACTGCTTGACTGCTATAGTGACACTGAGAACAACACTTGAGAAGATACTCTCTAGTACCTAGGTAATTGGGTAGTATGACAAAGGGTAGGGTTGAGCCTCCTTAGTTGGTGTTCTGAGATATTGGGTCAAGTACTCTTGTTTGACCCTGCACATATATCAGAGAGCTATAGAACAAGGAAAACCCTTGTTTGTAGGAACCTTGAAAACCCCAACCCTTGGGAACAAAACAGAACAGGAAAAAAACAGAAGGGGAATTTTATCATGCAACCTTGCCTCGTGCATCCTGGTTGTGAAATTCCTACACAATTGTCCTTGTTAACAATTTGGGCATTCTGTCACAATAGTATTCTTCAGGTCAAAGTATAACTTCGTAGGAGTAAAAAAAGAGAGTATAGTGGTCCCACCAACACCCTTACTTGGCATCTATCCCATTGGACTTCTCTCTTTGCCCCAATTTCCATGGTATCTATCACTTCTAAGCCCTTTTTTTTTCCAGTGGACCCATCCACCCTTCCTGACACCCTTATTTGTGACCTCTTCCATTGGATTTCTCTTCTCACCATGATCATTGTGGTATAAATCACTTATCATCCTTTTTCCTGTGGACCCACTTCCCCTCCCAAACACCCTTCACTCCCAAATGGCCACCACTCGCAACCAAGAAACCATTAACTTGCAAGCAAAAACCAAACAACACAAGGAGACCATCCAGAAGATGAATTATGAACTTAGTCAATCAATTTATGAGTTGAAACCTCACTAAACAAGTTAAGGGTGAATTTGACTGAGTTAATGGAAAGTTTGACACCATCCATGGTCGATTTGACTACCTCCATTCCACTCTCAACAAAGTGTTGAACCAATCCTAGGGCAATCCCTCACTTGGACAACCTTCACACTTAGACGATGTTGATGTCGATAGGGGGAAGTCTATTGGTGTCCAAGAACGAAAGTAGCTCCTTAGGCTTATTACCCACTCGCTTATAGGGGCAACTAGAGGAGATTTTTTCTCCATGATCCACATTCCAAACAATAGTTCCAATCATAACATTTTGGACTCTCCACATACAATTTCCCATAAACGCCTTCCATTACATGCTTAGTTCACTCACATCATATGACATGGTGCATTACACATTGAGGTACACTGTTTTGACACTTCATATTGGGTGATAATGTCAATGTTTAGGGCACGAAAATGGTGACCATGGGTTGAATTGGATAATGAATCATGATTCTTTGAATTTATGCTTTTTGGATTATTTCACCTTGGTGGTCATCATCATCTTCTAGTCAAGTGTTGTCACTCTTGGACAAAGTTGTGCTACATGGGGGATTTAATAGGGGAACATGTCCATATCCCTTACCATGCATAACATATTCCATTTGTCTTTTCTCCATTGTCCTATGTTTTGGGTTGGTTGTTACATGTATCCTAAAAAGGTCCATGCTTCATAATTCCATGAGAAGAAGGGGCTTAAATGCCCGAGGTTGATGCAAATTTATTAAAAATATATATATAGAAAGAGCAAAAGTCTTAATTCAAAATGTAAGGCAAAGAAACAAACAAGAAAAAAAAAGTATTAAAAAATAAGAAAGAAGTGAAGCATGAGCTCTACAATCTCACTAAGAGGCCATCACCCCAAGTGTTATGCAGTACCTCATTACCTACATTAAATAAAAAGGCAAATAGGGGTTTGGGAAGACACAATGTCGAGGAAAGGGTACCTCATTACCTACATTAGGGGAAATTTGAGGTCTAAAATGAATCTCTCAAGGAAAATAATAAAATAATAAAATAAAAGTTATGAGTTTTTAAAGGGAAATAAAGAAAATTACTTTTTTTAATCATATTTTTTACTTATCTTTTTATAGGTTTACTCAAATTTCAAGTGCAGGTACTCATTGGATGCAAAATTAAATTATGCATCCAAAAGTACACACTTTGCATGCTTTTGATAGACCCATAGTGAGATAAACTAGAAATACATGAAAAATGTGTGTTTTCATGTATTTCCAGTTTTTTTCGTTGTGGCTCTATCAAAAGTATGCAGAGTGGGTACTTCTTGGATGCATAATTTAATTCCACATCCAACAAGTGCCTACACTTGAAATTTGAGTAAACCTATAAGGAGATAAGTAAAAAACACTATTAAAAATTTGTTTCATTCTTTTCCCTCCAAATTTTTTTACCCTTGTGGTTGTCATCATCATCTTGAATCCTATTGGTTCTTTTAAAGTTTATTTTGATAGCACATTTTTTGTTTTAAGGCCCATTTTTTACCTCAAAATTCCCCTGATCAATGCTCCCTCTACAAAGGCACTCACGAGGATGAATATCATACATGGCCTTGCATGTCAATGACAATCCACCCATGAAGTAAACCATAATCCATACCACATACCATTGCACATACTTCTTGATGTGTTCCTTGGGACATACTTCTTATCCTGGGTATTGGCACACCCAATAGGAGGTAATAATGATCCTCACATACCTAAACTTGACAAATTGTATAACTTTGTAAGCTAGTGTGAAGTTTGAAGATGATACTTTATGAGATCTATCCAATGGCTTTTGCATTAACATGACTCACTTTATATGTTGTGTTTGAATTGTGTACCTTGCCTCTAGTCTTCTTGATGCATTGGACTACACGATCCCCTCCTCGAATGATGAATTACACATAGCCATATGCTTGGTTGACCCTTGGATCCTTTGGAGGATATTCAGGGGCTACTGGCACACTTCCATGGAGGTTGTCCCCACCACTTGATTGAGAGTGTTCCACCTTCTCTAAAGGATGTTGGACCTTTACATGAGGACGCTACACTTGGAGAAAGGATGTGGCACCTTTTCCATGATGATTGGACCTTTTGATTGTGGGACATTTTACTTCTATGATGGGATGTTGCACCTTTATGAGGATGGGGCAACTTTGATGAGATGTTGGGCTTCTTGATGATGATATGGCACCTTTTGATGAGACGTCGCACCTCTTGGGTACATGACACACGTATTGGAGTAAACATTGCACCCTTTCATGACAATGTTTCACTTTTGAGCCGATACACATCACTTTGGGGTGAGTTGTCCCCTTCGCCAGGCCACACGTGCGAGATCTAAATGTTGGGTTAAGTTTGACTCACTGAAAGGGTCAATCGGTTAATCTATTTTAGGTCAACAATGGTGGTTTTCAGGCCCATTGTTTTGATAGCCTGCGGTATTGTGTCCATGGATTCCATGTAATGAAGCCTTTAGAAAGGCTTAGGATATTCCATTATTACGTGTCTGGATGTGAAGGTGAATGCTCACTTGGTTAGCTTGGTCGGATTTGGTCAAGGGAACAAAGATATCTTTGGTTGGTTTTTCTCATAAGGTTTTTCAAGGGTAAACCATGTGTTAATGATGTGTGCATGATTTATGTGTTTTTCTTTGTTGTTGTTGGTTTATTATTTCTCTCATGGGATTTGCTTATTTTAACATGGTATGTGATGAAGCCTTTTATGCTTAACAACTGGCATAAGATCCATGGAAAGGAGAAGTTGAGAGACAACACATATATCGAACAAAAATCAAAGCCTTGGCCCATGAGAGATTGAGCACACCAAATTGAAGCCCTGGTTGTGTGAGAGATTGGACAACCAGATTGATTCAAAGCAACCTAATTTGTTATACGACAAATTAAGCCACCCCATAGGCTCATAAGGAAAGGTAGCTACCATTGAAAGGGTTTCAAGGAAGTGCCGACAGAACTGCCAGTTGAAATTCCACTGCCTAGAGACAAGATGCCCCGTGAATGGTCGATTGAAGAAATTCTTAGGGAGCCAGTGTCAGTGCTAAAGAGCCATAGTTTGAGAAGAGGCCCTTTGTCTTGGATTGGGTCACGACTGAATTGCACGGTGCTTGATTTAGAAGAAGACTGAAAAAATTGTGGACATCAATGAAAGTTTCCTCATTTGATTCAATTTAGCTGATATCTTAAAAAAATCTCATTGATTCCACTCAAACCCTAAGTCTATCTTAGCAGTAGTGTCGTTGAACAAAGTGTAACCTGGAAGATAAAGTAGTATGTAGATCCTTGCCTTAAAGAGATTGAGCTCAATTGAACCTATTTTAGATTTTGGTTGTATTAAATTTGGCCAAGAGAGGCTAGAATTAAATGGCGAAGGTTTCAAATGCAAAGTTCAAGGTGGAGAACTCTGAAAATATTCAGAAGAAGAGAGGTGAGCATTCCTAGCACAGGAAAAGGCAAGGAGGCACTACATATGTTCAAGAAAATACAAGAAGTAGGTGGAGGTCAATGCAATGGCAAGGTGAGAGGATGGAGACATTTGCAAGTGTCGGTAGAACGAAGAAATGGACATGGTGAGTGCATTCCCATGGAGTTGCGAAGGTAATAGAAATATTAAATAAAAAAATTATTATTACTATTATGGAGAATTGCATGCATATGGGCACATAACCTTAAGACCTAGTTAGGCATGCATACCCATGGTAAATTACCGGTAAAGTCTAGATGTAGACCTAGGTGATAGGAGGGGACATGTTGGATTCTCGAATACCCTGGTTATTGTAATGTCCCACGGCCCATTTGAGCGACATTACGGTGAGGAATACTCTTAAAAACAAGATTTACAACCAAATAATTTAATTCTTTTATTGTTGGTCAATTTCTTGTAGCTTACAAAGACGAATTAAAATGGATTTAGTTGTTGTCTACAACCATAAAATAGATGCATCTACCACATGTTAGTAATCAACATGAAATGCAGCTAATCAAATCATTATAACAACATACAAATCATTTCCAAATACACAGAGTTCATGCACAACAATTAAACACATAATTTAACATAACAACAAGATAAAACACTTATCTATTCACAATAATTGTGCAACTAGTTGCTTGAGATGGATGTTCCACCCAACCATAGATTGGTTGTTCCAAATCTCAACAACTAGTCACCCCCGAGCTAAGGCTAGCAATCCAAAAAAGTGGGTGGTCTCTTACAATCCACTAACAACTCATAAAATTCTCAACCCAACTGATATTCTCCTACAACTATCCCGATTTTCGATCAACTCTCTTCCTCTTGCCCTGTCTATCCCAAGGAATGCACCATTCGTTTATCAGGGATAACCCAAGGGATGTACCATATATTTATCAGGATTAACCTAAGGAATGTGTCATTCTTTTATCAAGGTCTCTCTGGCACAGGTAGCTAGGAATCTCTCAGCTGGGAACTCAAAGAAAACTGCTGCTAGGAAAACTACCAGCAAACCAACAACAAACACTTGTTGTTCCAGTGCAACTCACACATGAGTTCACTCTTCAAGCCTAAGAACCTAGCTCTTATGTTTTCCAACTCCAATTTGCTCCAATTACGCTCTAGATTGCTATAGAATTCACCCTCCATGGTTGCATCAACTTCCAACTCTGTTTCTTGCTCTCTACTTTCTTTCATACACCAAAACTCAATGTCTAAAATTTGTTCTCCCAACCCATACAAACTTTCTCTCTCTTTGGCTTGCCTTTCTTGACTCACACTCTTCCCCAAGTTGATTGTACTCAACTCCCATGTGCCCAATAACTTTGGGATGTGACCACTAACACGCACCCTCTTACATGTATTTAATGATTGGCTTTGGAAACATTCAATCAAAAATGGGAAGGTTCATATACAAATAACAATTTTAGGAAAATGGGTCAAATTAATATACATGGGTATCCTTGGACCCCTCTTGGCCATTATCCTAGACATTCCCTCTCTTGTGGATTAATTCAACCCCCATCTCTTGTCCATGTCCCCTTAGCGGTTGGCATCACATTTTATAAATAAAACAAAGAAATACAATTCCCATACTACACCGCTTTGGCCATAACCACACATTATATCTACATAATCATTAATTAAACTGAGGATTATAAGGGAGATGTTACATTCCCCCTCCCCTATAATCGTGCACCATCCTCGGTGCCCTCTATGTCAATATACATATATGAAAATTTACATCACAATACTTAGAAAATAAAATTCTACAATTTTACAACTCCAACAATAGCTCCAACCATAATCTCGTGTTCCTTTCAACTTGTTGACCCAAGGAATGCACCATTAGTTTACCAGGGATAACCCAAGGGTTATACCATCCGTTTATCAAGGCTAACCCAAGGAATGAGTCATTCTTTTATCAAGGTCCCAACACAGTTGGTTAGGACTCTAAGATGTGGTTCCAAAACTATAGCTACTCAAAACAGAGTCTTGCATTTTGTCTTCTTCAAAATTGTAAAAAAATTTGCGCGTATTTTTCCCACATGTTTTCTTCATGCTTCCACCTCAACCTAATATAATCTTCCATTATGGAGTTGGAGGAACACTAAAGGTGGAAGGAGATGATATGTAACACCCTAATTTTGATCCTCGATGTAGCATTGTATATTTGTAAGTATTATGGATCGTCATAGGTCAAGCGACGTAAAATGTAAACATCATACCTTCAAAATAATAAAAATGAAATACACCCAGTTGTAGACGGGTAAGGACTAAAATAATGGGGGGCTATAATTCCATGAGAGAGGGGGCTTAATGGGGTTTCCACATGCCTTGAGTCTTAAGCCATCTTCATTAATCGGTTTGCCATTTAACCATTTATCCCTTTGATTGATTAAACACTCAAATCATTGAATTCATGTAAGAGGTTGGGTGAGGAAGTCAGCCAAATCAGTTATGACAACATGGGTTGAGTGTAATCATCATTGGCGAAATAGTAAGAGTCAAGCAAGCATGGGAGAAGAGGAAATTCAAATAGGAAGAAGAGAAACTTGTATAGTTAGCGAGAGGGGAGGAAAAACATAGTTGAGTGTTGGGAAAGAGTGGCTAGCCATAATGGGTACAGAAGACAACTTGCTAAAGCTGGTAATTGTGATGATAAGGAGGTTGGTATGCTTTTGAATGATCTCCGGTGAAAAATTACCCAAAAATCAATTGCATATGTTGCATGAACACTCATGTTGCAGCTGGATTTCCTAGACCCCCCCAATATAGAGATTCCTAGTTGGTCTATGTTGGAGCCCTGGAGGAGGTGTCTAGGGGACTACGACGTAATATGTAAACATTATACCTTCAAAATAATAAAAATGAAATACACCCAGTTGTAGACGGGTAAGGACTAAAGTAATGGGGGGCTATGATTCCATGAGAGAGGGGGCTTAATGGGGTTTCCACATGCCTTGAGTCTTAAGCCATCTTCATTAATCRGTTTGTCATTTAACCATTTATCCCTTTGACTGATTAAACACTCAAATCATTGAATTCATGTAAGAGGTTGGGTGAGGAAGTCAGCCAAATCAGTTATGACAACATGGGTTGAGTGTAATCATCATTGGCGAAAGAGTAAGAGTCAAGAAAGCATGGGAGAAGAGGAAATTCAAATAGGAAGAAGAGAAACTTGTATAGTTAGCGAGAGGGGAGGAAAAACATAGTTGAGTGTTGGGAAAGAGTGGCTAGCCATAATGGGTACAGAAGACAACTTGCTAAAGCTGGTAATTGTGATGATAAGGAGGTTGGTATGCTTTTGAATGATCTCCGGTGAAAAATTACCCAAAAATCAATTGCATATGTTGCATGAACACTCATGTTGCAGCTGGATTTCCTAGACCCCCCCAATATAGAGATTCCTAGTTGGTCTATGTTGGAGCCCTGAAGGAGGTGTCTAGGGGACTATGGTGCATAGAAGGAAATCACATCCCTTAGGTTGTGCAGATTGATGGGAAAGAGAGTTGGGGGGTTGGAATTGCTATAGGAGTTGTGTCATTGTGTTTTCATGAGTTTTGAGTTGTTACAATGGATTGTAGACACCCACATGAGCCTTCCCATCATTGTGGAAACATAGCCTGAACTCAGGGGTGGCTTGTTGAAGAAAGAATTGGTGCAATAGAGACTATGGTTGGGGGGAACGTCATTCGTTTACATCGAGTTGTGTAAAACATTTTTAAAAGATAAGTGTTTTGAGGACTGTATTATTTACTGTTTAATGTTGTGATAGAATGCTACATTTACTTTGTAATTTATATGTATGAATGTCATTGTGCGTTAAATTGTTGTTGTTCATGTTTGAAAGTTTCATTCAAGATTTTTTAAGAATTAATGATAATAGCATGCATGTGTGTCATGCCAAATGTATTCTCTACATTTAAAATCAATATGTTAGTCGATTTTAGTAGTAACATGGCCCAACAAGGGAATTAGGTATGTTACAAATTTGTATTAGAGCTTTTGGTTCGACACCAAACCTGTATGGGCCAAAGACTAGTGTGAATTTAGTAAATTCGTCGTTGTAGAGGTTGATCTGTGTCGAATTTGTAGAAAATTGTAAAATCAAAGCGAAATCCCCAAATTTGTAAACAAATTCAAGTAGAATTTGCACTCAAAATGGTCGAAGAGATGATTACTTGCATTTATATGCAAGTTGCAGAGTTAAAATTGGTCTAGGAGGTTGAATTTCCTGTTTTCATGGCATCTGAGGAGTTTAGTGAATCAATGGCCCAAATTGCATTCAACTTGGTGATCAACGACTCAAATTCATTTCGAGTTGGTTAAAATTCTTAGTTCATCGAATAAAATTTCTTGGTTCACCAAAATATTTCAAAGTTCAATGAAATTCAACGTAGTGGGAACAAACTTTTGTTTGTTGATGAAGAAAATTGCGAATCACCGATGGAGAAAAGCGGAATTCGTGTAAGATTTTGGAGTTCCGCAAAGTTTGTCAAAGTTCACTAGATCAACGATCAAGATCACATTGATCTTGAGATCAACAGTCCTGATCCAATGTGAATTTGGTCAGAAATCTCCAAGTTAAATGAATTTGGCAATGTGAAAGTAATTATGTCGATTGTCGATGGAGCTTTTCGGAGTACGACAACATTCGGCGAAGTGGGAACAAAACATATTTCACATAAAGTCGTCTATCGTTGATAGACCTTTTCGTCGATCATTGATAGACCTTTTTCATCGATCGTCGATAGACCTTTTCGTCGATTGTCGGTCACCAATAGACCCTCTTTCACGATCGTCGATAGACCTTTTAACTGGTTGCCAATATAACTTTTTTGACAATTGTTGATAGATATTTTTTGTTGATCGTTGATAGACCTTTTTGTCGATTACCAATCGACATTTTTTCCAACCACTGAAAGATACCTTTTCATCAACCGCCAATGAAAGGTTTTCAATAATCGCTGAGGAAGGGAAAAAGAAAAGAGAAAAAAGAAGAGAAAGAAAAGAAGAAGAATAAGATAAGGGAAGAAGGAGAATGAAGGGAAGAAGAGAGAGGAAATAAAAGAGAGAAGGAGGAAAGTATAAAGGCAAACAAGGATTAAAAAAAATGGAGCTAAAAACTTGTTTTGGCCATAACAGGAGCATAAAACTTAGAATCAATCGAAATTTAAAGGGTATTTCCATGGAGTCAAAGCCTACGAAAGTGTTAATGATGACCACTGACCATTTCTAATTAAATTTTCCAGAAAATGAAAATTAGTGGTTTTCAAAGATGTGGGTCGTGCTCAGTAACTGAGGCCTAGACAAAGGTGAAATTTTTAGAGGGAGTCCAAAAAGAAGGCATGAAGATACCCTGTTGATATTTTGGCCAAATTCTAAAGGGTTTGGTGTAGAGATGAGGAAACATGCCAAAAACTGCTATTCCCAAACACGTTTTTGGGATTCTTCGGAGAAGGAAAAGGGTCCCTAGATCACAATTTTGAAAAATTCATTTAGTCAAAATTTTACCTTCTCAACAATCTGGACAACTTTGTCTTGAGAAATATTTTCTCGGTTTTTCTCTGTTTTTGGAGATAGCAAACTAATTTTGGCTAAAACTTCGAAGTCTCGAGAAAATTTGAAAGTACAAAGTTGTCAATTCCATATTTATAAAGTTGTTGTGCATCCATAATCATAAATCCTATATGTTCCTGCTATAAAATTTTGTCTGATTCCTAACATATTTTCGGTTACAGAGGGAAAAAGATGGTCTTTCAGCTAAATTACACCAATGAGAACACGGCATGGTTGAGTAAAAATAACAAAATTCAAAAAGCTATAAATTTTAACCCAGAACGCAAAATTATGCATGAGTACATCCGTTGAAAAGCTAATTCATAATAGATTGTGTGTAAAGAATCAAAATTTGGACCGGTGCATTGTCAGTCTTCATAAATGGAGATGAAGAATGACTTGTAGACTAATTAATGAACATTTTACAATATGCATAATTCTAACAGTAATTGTTGCATGCATATTTTTTCAAAAATAGATGTATATGAAGGAATTAACTGAGGTTTATAAATGAGGAATAAAGGAATGGATGATTCACAAGGTTATTACAACCATGGAGATGAAGTCAAAGGATTAAATATCAACGTAGGAAATGTAGAAACAAATTCTAATGGACACAAAACTAGAGTGGAGCCTATATAATTGATGAAGAACTTACAGCGGGAAGTGCAAAGTCGTAGAGCAAATAATGAAAGGTTTATAAGATCTCAAGAGGAGCATAACCAAATTAATTCTCGGCTATTATAGAGTCTAAATAACCTGCAAAGACAAATCAACAAGGAGTCTAGCATAAGACATGCAACTAGTGCAGGGCATGCGAAAGAGCACATATCTCATGATAGGACAGATGACTACAGAGGGCCAAGGCTTTCACAAAGTGTTAATAGGCATCACCATTCACCTAAACATCCATCCAGAAGATCATTTGCATCTTCAGAATCAAAGAGCATCCCAAGCAGATCCCATGTTAGACAACAAAGGAGAAGGTTTGAGTTGGATAGTTTGCAAGAAGATCCCAGGAGGCTCAAGCCACCAACATTTGATGGAGAGCACAAGAAGGGTGAAGAAGCAGAAGCTTAGTTGTTGGGCATGAGAAATATTTTCATATACACAATTATTTATCAAATATGGAAGCAAGGATTGCCATATATCATTTTCAAGGGAAAGTTTCCATGTGGTGGGATCAACTAAAGCAAGTCAAGCATATGGATGAAGATAAAATCTGTTGGAAGTATTTTGAAATGTATTTTAAGAACCAGTACCATGTCAGAACATTATTATGACAAGAAGATGCAAGTGTTCTTTGAGCTTAAGTTTTAGAACATGATCGTGGAGGAGTATGAGAAGAAATTCTTGGAACTTTTAAGATATCTAGATTTCATCAAGGATGGGAAGGTTAAAATTCAAAGGTTCTTGAGTGGGTTTCCATCATTCTACAAGGATAAAATTTAGTTTGATGAGCCGAATAATTTGGAAGAAGCCATGATAAAAGCTAAGTATTTGTGTGAGCAGAGTAAGGCAAGGTTAACTTTTCAAAAGTCTTGGGATAACAAAAAGAAAGGCAAGATTGATCAAAGGAAGAGAGGATTCACGCTGCATTTCTTCGAGAGTAATACATAGTCATATAGGCAAGTGAAGCAAGCACAAAATGAGCCCAATATGACATATTCTTTGGGGAAAAGGCAGAGGAAATAAACTATAGAGTGTTGGGGATATGAGGGGGACCACATGTATAAAGATTGTCCTCATAAAGGAGATAGGGTGAGGATTGTTCATAACCTTCAAGAAGTTGGTACAATGGAAGATATGGGCACGACCATGCCAATGATTTATGTAGCCTTTGACAACAGACAACCAGACAACCGATCCCACATGATTGAGGTGGAAGGTAAGATTGATAATCAACCCATAGTTATTTTGATTGCTTCTGGAGCTAGTCATAGCTATATAGATCTTAATATGGTTGACAAATTTAAATTGAAGAGATGTAAGCATGAAAAGTCTTGGTTGGTTCAACTAGCTACTGAAACCAAAAGAAGTATCGATGAGCTTGTTAAATATTCTACAGTGAACATGGATGGAGTCAACACTAAGACAAATTTGAACATCATACCACTTGGGTCATATGATTGCTTGATTGGTATGGATTGGCTGGAAAAGCATCACGTTGTCCTAGATTGCTACAACAAGGTTGTCACATGTCGGGATGAGGAAGGAAATTCAAGGATAGTTCAAGGTATTCCAAGGCCTATATATGTAAGAGAGATTTCAGAATTGAAGTTGAAAAGAAGTTTTAGAAAAAGAGTGCCAAATATATGTAGCCCATTTGGAAGAGCCAACCAAGGATGAACTGCCAAATCTCAAAGACTGTCCAAGCTTAAAGGAATATGAAGATGTGTTTGGGGAATCGCCAAGATTTCCACCAAAAAGAGACATTGATTTCTCTACTGATTTGATGCCTTGAGCTACCTCAGTGTCCAAAACTCCTTACAAAATGAGCATACTAGAATTAAAAGAGTTGTAGATGCACATAAAATAGTTGTTGAATAAGGGGTATATATGCCCAAGTGTTTCACCTTGGGGTACCCCGATGCTTTTTGTGAAGAAAAAGGATGGAACTATGAGGTTATGTATTGACTTTAGACAACTGAATAAGGTTACAGTAAAGAACAAGTACCCTTTGCCAAGGATTGATGTTTTTTTTGATTAATTGAAAGGAGTAAAGATGTTTTCCAAGATTGACTTGAGATCATGTTACTATTAAGTGAGAATCAAACAAGATTATACTAGCAGGACAACTTTTCAGACAAGGTATGGTCATTATTAGTTCGTGGTGGTGCCATTTGGGTTGACAAATGCACCAACTACTTTTATGTGTTTAATGAATGGAGTGTTTAGAGTTGATTACCTAGACAAATTTGTTATTGTCTTTTTGGATTATATTATTATCTACTTCAAGAGAGAGGAGGAGCATGAGCAACATTTAAGGATGGTGCTACACGTGTTGAGGAAACACCAATTGTATGCCAAGTTGAGCAAGTGCACATTTTATCAGAAGTTGATCCACTATTTGGGCCACATTGTTTCAGAGGATGGCATGGTAGTGGATCCAGAAAAGACAGAAGAAATTGGAGGTTGGTGAACACCAAAGAATATTTTAGAGGTTAGATTATTTATGGGTCTAGTTGGTTACTAGAAGAGATACATTGTAGGTTTTTGCAAGAAAATTTGAACTGAGAACATACCATAATGGTCTGAAATATATGTTTGGACAACCAACATTGAATGCCATACAAATTAGATGGTTGGAATTCCTCGACAAATATGACTTTGACATCAAACACATTTAAGGGAAAATATAATAAAGTGGTTGATGCACTCAATATAAGGGTGCATTAAATGCATGCTACAACCATAAACATGTACAATTCAAATTGAAAAGACATAATTTTAGAAGCTTTAACAGCATACCAACATTATGTACAAGTTAAAGAAAGTTTACAACAGAGTAATGTATAGTAGAAATTTAAATATTACAGGCTAGAAGAGGATGGAATCCTCTTGTACAGGAACAAAACTTATGTTCCTAATTCTTAGGAATTGAGAAATTTGGTTTCAAAAGAGATGCACAATGTACCATACGCTAAACATCGAGGATATCAACAAATAATTACGATTGTAAGAAACCAATATTATTGGTCTAGAACGAAGAAAGATGTAGTTGATTTTATTTTTAGATGCATGGAATGCCAAAAGGTAAAGGTTGAACACAGACATACAACAGGATTGCTACAGACATTGCACATTCCATAGTGGAAATGGGAAGTTCTTTCCATATATTCCATCACTAAGTTGCCTAAAACATCAAGGAAACATGATTCTATCATGGTAGTGGTGGACAAGATTACAAAGACTACACATTTTATTCCAGTCAAGATGACACATAAGGCAACCAACATTGCAAAAAATTATATAAAAGAAATTGTTAGGCTACATGGCGTGCCTAAGGAAATCGTATTTGACAAAGATACCAAGTTTACTTCCAATTTTTTGAAAGGGTTGTTTAAAGGATTTGGGACAAATTTGAATTTCAACACAACGTATCATCTAGAATCAAATGGGTAGACAAAGAGGGTCAACCAAATAATTGAATATATATCAACCTTTCAAGTCGGAAGACTATCTTCATTTCTTTTTAAGAGAACTAGGAAATATATTTATTCAAAAATTTTGTGAGAGGTCTCACAGAAGAAATTATTACAGAGGCAAAAACCAGTATGTACTATAACATAAAAAACAAGTTGTAATTTAACTAAATTGGCATGCAAGCCGGCTATTGTCTTAAAAACAAAGAGTATTTCAAAATAGTTCTAGCTATACAACCGATAGAAAACGCTTAGAAACAAAACACAAAAGCTTAGCATCTAAAAGTTACATAGATTTTGAGTCTTTACTATTTAATTATGCTTCTGCTAGTCCTGGAGGGGCATTCAAATCAAGGACCATTCTTTGAGAGAAGGGGGGAGGAAGTTGCATCTAATATCCCTAAGGTATTTTTGATCTGTGACAGGGAAACTAGCCGACTGTGCAATTCTTCTACCTCCGACCTGATAGTCCTGACCCCATCCCGTAGTTGTTGTTTCCCTTGCCTATGCTCTAACAACAATTCCATTGTGGTAGTCATCTGTGCAGACAAATTGTTTATCCTGATATGAAGAGTTTGGACTGTGTCCTCCAATGCAACATACTCTTCTTCTTGTAATTCTCTACACCATCGTACAATTCTCATTCTTCTATTAGCCATTACACAAAAACTCGTGTCCACTACTAGTGTTTATATCTCCTATCTTAGAATGAAACAAGGCTAGATTGATAGGTGAACCCAACTTCTGGTTCTGATGTAGTGAAACCAACTGAATGGAAGTCACCGTGAGATGAGTGAATAACCTCCAGGCTCCTTTTAATGTCTCACGCTTTCCTGCGAATGCCAGCCATCCTGAATTTTGTTGCATATCATACTTCAAATCTCTTAAATGAGCAATCTTTTCACACATTTTAAATAGCCAACTTAGGACATGCGTACCATAATTACAATGAGTTGGGTGACGCAATTGAAGCATGATAGAGTACAAAGTCCATGCATTTAGGAGCATGCCAAGGCTAGAGAAAGGCTGCATGCGGAAGGGATAAGAGATGGCACATGCAATATCGAAGAGGTGGGATGAAATATAAGGGAGGGGAGAAGAATATAGATAGGCTTCCATGTGTGAATACCCAAGAGCTCAACGTGCTCAAAAGATTGTTCCCACGTGACAAAAATAAACCAAGAGAAGACATGGAGGGAGAGAGGTTGGACCAGAAACAATCCACAATGGTGAAGGATGGTAACATGATCCAAGAGGTACCTTCAAATTTATTGAGGAGGGGAACCATGCACTAATAAAGGAATAGTTTGAAGAGAAACTTGACCATTTACATGAAGCATTCTTGTTTTGTCACGAATAACCTGATTGGCTTGAAAATCTATATTGGCATTTTTTTGACAAAGAACATGGAAGGGAACAAATGATTGAAAAGCTTCCAGTTCTTTATGATTCTTATGAATATGTTTCTGAGTTTCATGTCAGTGGGCATGGATTTCTTCTTGATATGGTTTATCCTCACTTTCAAATCCCCCAGGATTGAAATAGAGTCCAAACCCTATTGCCGAGCCAAAAGCGGGCCTTGGAGAACTGCACATGCTTCAACTTGATTGTTGGTTGTTGTGCCTAAACTCCATGAGAAGGCTAGTCTAATATTTCCTCCTGGGGAAAGGATAACCCCATACACTCCTACCACCCCATGGAAGCCTATCTTCATTCGGTTGAGCTTGATTACAACAATGGGTATCGTGCATCATTGAAGATGAGCCCATTCGAATCCTTGTGTTGCAGAAAATGCAACACACTGGTGAGTTGGGATAACCCAGTAGACAAAGCAGTTATTGGGTCAAAATTGCTAAGATAAATGGAAGAGTAGATGGTGAAGATAAAGCATACTTTAAAGATTGCATAGGAAAGGAATAAAAGTTATGTCAACAAAGGTTGGGCACACAAATATTTTAGAGAGGGTGAACATGTGTTTCTAAAAGTAAAGGCAAAAAGGAGCTCGCTAAAATTGTGAAATTGTTGAAAATTGGTAGCGAGATATTGTGGGTCATTTGAAATCTTAGAGAGGATAGGTCCAATTGCATACATGCTTGCATTACCCGAATCCATGAGAGTCCATAATGTGTTTCATGTGTCTTTGAAGTATGTGCCTACTCCTAACCATGATTGATTGGAATGTGATCCATGTGAAGCATGGAGGGGCATTCCGAGTGGAGTCGGTGCGCATCATGGACTAGAAATTCAAGGTGCGTAGGAACTGAGATAGCGGCTTGGTAAAGGTCCAATGGACCTGCTACAGTCCCGAAGACACCACATGGGAGCATGAAGAGGCCATGTGGAAAGAGTATCGACAACTTTTTGCATATTTTGAGGGAATCTGAATGTACCTTTGTACATACGTGTATAAAGACTCCATTTTGTTGAAGGTGGAGTTCCTTGAGCCACAACTCTGAAACTTCTTGTTTGGCCAACACTAGAGTCCTGAAAGGGAAGTGAGACAACCCAAGGGACTGTGATGCAAAGAATGGGGTACATTTCCTTGGGTTGTGCAAGCTGAGGAGAAGGAGAGATTGTTGGTTGGAATTGCTGCAGGAGTCATTAAATTGCAAAAGTATCAAGCATTGTGATGTAATATTTGTATGTATACATGTACACATATGTGGTGATGTGCACTGAGGACGGTGAAAATTTTAGGGGGAGGGGATTGTAACACCATAGTTTTGATCCCTAATGTAGCATTGTATATTCATAAATATTATGAATGGTTGTGGGCCAAGCGATGTAATATTTAAACATCATACATTGAAAATAATAAAAATGAAATACATCGCCAACTATAGACATGTAAGGACTAGAATAATGGGGGTCTATGATTCCATAAGAGAGGGGGATTATTGGGGGTTTTGAGGGGTTTCCATGCGCCTCGAGTCTTAAGCCATCTTCATTAATCAGTTTGTCATTTAACCATTTATCCCTTTGATTTATTAAACACTCAAGTCATTGAATTCACGTAAGAGGCTGGGGAAAGAAGTCAACCCACTCAATTATGACAACACGGGTTTGACTGTAATCAACCTCGAGGGAAGAGTAAGAGTCAAGCAAGCATGTGAGGAGAGGAAATTTGAGTAGGAAGCAAAGGATTTTTTACACTTAACAAGATGAGAGGAAAAACATAGTCAAGTGTTGGGAAAGAGTGACCAAGCATAGTGGGTATTAAAGACAACTTGGTAAAGTTGGTAATTGAGTTGAGGAGGTTGGTATGTCCGTGAGTGATTTCTGGTAAAAAAATTACCTAAAGAGAAATTGTATATGTTATGTGATCACTCCTGTTGCAGCTAGATTACTTGGAACCCCCAGTAGAGAGATTCATGGGCGGTCTATGCTGGAGCCCCAAAGGGGTTGGAGATTGTCTGAGGGACTATGGTGCAAAGAAGGAAATATCATCCCTTGGGTTGTGCAGACTAATGGGGAAGAGAGATAGGCAGTTGGAATTGTTGTAGGAGTCATGTCACTATATTTTAGTGAGTTTTGAGTTGTTACAATGGATTGTAGACACATGTAGGAGCCTGTCCATCCTTGTGGACTCATAGCCCCAACTCTAGGGTGGCTTGTTGAAGAGATAATTGGTGCAACTGAGCTTGTGATTGGGATTAACGTTCTTTGTCTGCAGTTGGTTGTGTAAAATGTTTTTAAAAGATAAGTGTTTTGATCACTATGTTATTTACTATTTAATGTTGTTATAGAATGTTGCATTTACTTTGTAATTCATATGTATGATTGTCATTGTGTTTGTTCAATTGTTTTTGTGCATGTTTAAATGTTTACATTCATAGTTTTTAAGAACTAATGATAACAACATGTCTGTGTGTCACAATGCACGATTTTTCTGCATTTAAAATTGACATGTTAATCGATTTTAGTAATAACATGGCCTAGCAAGGGAGTTGGGTATGTTACATAGAGAGATCCTCTCTAGGTTTACCCTCAAACTTAGGGATGTTAGAGGAAATATTTGTTTTCATATTGGGTCAATTGGGATCATGGCGGATAGGATCATTGGTCAACTTGTTCAAATTAGGGAGATCTAAACTTGCCATGAAAGGCATAACATGGCGGTTGGAATTATGTCTTGCATTCCTTCCTACCATGGTGGAACTTAGTGTTGGATGAGGATGAAATAGAAGAATAATAACTAGTTTATGAGCTATAAAAACCAACACCCCTCGATGGGGAGGGGGGTTGTGACTTGGAAGAGGTAGAACCTAAAGGGGGTAGGGGGAGGAACCTCGACTCGTCGAAAAGGGGAGATAATTCAGCTTGTAAAAAAGATAAGTTGATGGCTTCGCAACCAAAAATACAGTCTCTTGGGGAGGAGTTATGGTGTCTAGATAAAATATCGCCCTAAGATGCAAAAAATAACCAAAATGCTAATAGAACAAAACAATGAACTAAGCAAAGAATAATTGTTAAACAATACACTCACTATGTGCTTGAGTGGTGCAACAAGTGGGTATATGTGTGTCTAAATCAAAATCAAGATAACATATTTCAAGAAGCTACATCATATAAAGAGAAATGACTCTAGCCTATAAAAAAAACTAGATGCGCTCAAACAAATCATAGTCTATGGATAAGGGCCTTCCAATCAATCAACAAAAAGGGTATTATGGTCCTTGTGTGCATGTGTGAAGGTAAGAAAGAGATAGTTATAACTAGGATATAGTCGGTGATGAAATCCCAATGGACCGGATAAATCTATCTTAGGTGCCCCCTCTTTTGTGAGAACCACCTAGATAAGGATATATAGTAGAATGACCACTTAGCTACCTCCTCGTAAACACATGTGACACGTTTCCTTGCTTTCAATATGAAATCTAACGATTCGGGTATCTGCAGTAATGAGAGAGTAAGGAGTCTCAATCACACTTCCGGTCGCAACCTTGACATTATCCATTATGAAGAGCATGCTTATTAGCAAGCGAGTTCTGACCGTGTTCGATAGATAGGATTTTGAAAGTACCCTAATAGTCAACCTCTATATTTCAATGTGAGATGACTAAGGGGAATTATTTGGATGCCTATTCCCAAAGTCCTAACCTAATTACAATATTCTTGTTGGGCCCAAGTGGGCTTAGATCTCTTAGATTAATTGGTTAATTATTAGGTTGAGCTTTGTGGCATGAATAAAGCATATACTTTAAGGTGTGGAATTTGTGCACGTGCGATGTTACTTTCTTTAATTAAAAATTATTGTAAATGAAAGTAAATTGCAATGAATTGAAATCTAAACTAATGAGCAAGTAAGTAACAAAGACAAATATTGAAGCGAAGTGAATTTATCTTTATCTAAGTTAACTTTAGAAACTGAAATGGATTTGCTAACATTTAGATTTTAAAATGAAATGATCTACTTTAAACTATGGTTCACAAGCAAACAATTCCAAAAAAAGAAAACCTCCAAATATAAGTAAAATATTAAGGGCCTTATGGAACTCTTTTCTTTCACAATGAGGTTTTTATAATATGAAATAAATGGCTAACTAAAATAGCAAAGAAAATTGATCTACAACTACAAAAGAAAGCAAAAAAGAATGTTGAAAAAAGAAAGGCAATGGCTTCTCACACAAATCTAACACTAGGGCAAATACTAGGTCAAGAGTGTATGTTTTTCTTCATCCAAGATCTATGTAAGAAAAATATGCCTAGTGACTAACCATCAATATGGGGTTTTGATTCTAAGCCTATTATAACAAAAATGTGAAAGCTAAATCTAAAAGAAATCAAACCGGAAAGGTGCTAGAAACAATAGGGGGGTTTTATTCTCAAACATATAGTGTTCTTAAAGAAATTACTTGAGCTACAACAAAACAATTTAAAAAAAAAAAAGTACAGGTCTTAAAAAACACTTAAGAAGTAGGAACAAGACCCTAAAAACAAAAAAAATGAGTTTCTAGACCCAATGCAAAAATTGACTTGGAAAAGTGCATTGCCCCTTCAGATAATGCTCCCTATTTTTACGTTGGGCTATGCATATATAGGCCTAAAAAGTGCATTGGTCAATGCACTTAATGACCCCAAAAAGTGTATTGGCACTCAAGAGATTCCTAACAATTGTGTGCTGGTCTATGAAATAAATTTGAAGGTTTTCCCACACTTGTTTATCATGGGAATAGTCCAAAAAGTAACAACAAACAAAAAGGCCCCAAAAAATCACAAAAATGAAATGAAAAAGAGAGGTAATGGGGTTGAACACACACCCACAACCAGGGATCAAGAGATTTCTCGAATCCCAATGGAGTCGCTTATTTGTTGTTGGAAATATACATCAAGGGTTTGTTATCCCCAATTTATAGGGATAACTAAGGAGATGATGTCTCAAGGCCCTCAGGTTGCACACATGGAGTATCGAGAGACAGATGGTTGGAAGCGTCTGCATGCACAGACAAAGACCCACTTCATCACCACACATCCTGGATTCGTCGCAGTGGCAGTCACCACATCAACTTACTTCCGGAAGACAATGGGTCTTGCTCCATGAGGTGCAAGTCAGGTATTGTGGTAAGTGTCACTTTAATACTTGAGGCATTTGAGTATGTTGCATTAAAAGCTACTTTTTATTATAGAACATATGCTTGGAAATTATGCTCTTTTCCTCGTTTCACCTTGGTGGTTGACATTGTGCCTAGTAAGTTGTCACCCTTGGGGATGGGTTTGCTACTGGGAGGTCCCCTTGATGAGTCATCATGTTATTCACGATCATACTTATAATTTTTCACACTTCATCCTTTTCGCTTCCTTATATTTTGGGATTTTTGGGTGTACTGACCCGAGAAGGGATTGTACCTCGTTTTATGGGAAGAAGGGGTTGAAGGCCCAAAGGGAATGTAACTGGAAAAAGATAAAATCCAAAACTATAACTTTCCAGATGCTCGCCCAAGGAGGTATTGAAAACGATGAAACGTTTCTCCTAAAAAATCAAAGACCTGGAAGAAACAAATTCATATTATATAGATGTGCCGCTTGTTGAGGGATCTACACAAGTGTGTTACAACCTTTGTTTTACCCCTATGGCACTCTGTGTATCTCTCCCTTCAAGCGACATTGTGGTATTGCCTCCCAAGTCTTTTATTACCCTTTTGGAGTGCCCAATTAATCTATAATTTAATTAATTGATGGCAAATATATGGGCTTGGAAAAATGATGCATTGAAAACGAAGGTGCAACACACCCTCTACAAAGGCACCCATAAATGAGACAATATGAACCCTTGTATGTCATGAAACCCATGCCCTAAAGTCTTACCCCCATCCACTTCATCTTCTCCACATGACTTAGAGAGGAGTCCACCTAGGAAACACTCCTTGACTTAAGAAATGACTCACCCAATAGGTCACCTTGACAACCCTCCCATACCTAAACTTGGCAAATTGCATAGGGTCTTTGAGCACTTCTTTAATTTGACGAGGTAGTTTCAATGCACATGTTTAGGTGGCTCTTGTATTAAATGTGATTTTACCTGCCATGATACATTTGAATTGAGACCCTTGGATGATGCACTAATCTATCTTTAGGATCTTGTTTGATGGACATTTTGAAGGAATAAGCCCAACTTGTGCCTTCATTGGGGCAGGGATCCCATAGGATGGATGCCATGACCTAGACTGTGGGGGCAAGACAGAGGTTGGACGTCACCTTTGGAGGCAAGAGACAAGACCTTGGACCTGACACCTTGCCCTATCTAGCCCAACGACTTGCCTTTGGAGGCCTTACACCACACTTTTGGGGCTTGACGTCTTGACTAGGGCTAAGGTTTGGTGGTGATGATGATGATTTGATGGACACCTGGCATCTTATGACGAGGAGGATTCCTTATACCATGGGAGAGACCCTAGCACTTGAAAGGAAGGCCTTAGGAGGCCCAACAACTTCCTCTTATTGCTCAATGACTTGTTAAATGTGCCAAGACGTCACCCTAGAAGGGGTTGACATCACCCTTAGGGTTTCTTCTTGTGCAAATTTTTAAAGCAAAAATCAACTTACTTTGTAAAGGGGCAAAATAAACGGGGATGACCCCCTTATTTTGTGGTTTACCCTAACTAAAATGTGGACAAACACTTTTTAGAGGTTTTGTATAAATAAGGATCAAATTCATTTCATTTGGACATAACTTTCTCATGTGAGAAGAGCTACTTGGCCGAAATTTTTACCCCTCCTAGGAAAAAATCATCTCTCTCTCTCTCTCTCTCTCTCTCTCTCTCTCATGATATGGTTTAGACTTGTCTTGTGGAGCTAAGTGGTGCACTATCTCTTGGAGGTTATTCTCTTGCTGTGGTGATGAAATTTTCTTGGTAGGTAAGGGTTTATCTTGCATGCTTCTTGGAATTGGTAAGAAAAATATACATATTGTAGTTCTTCTTGCTTATTTCATGGTTGTTCTTGGTTAGATCCTTGGAGGAGTATAAGGGCATACACCCTTCACCAAGTTTATCATTATTATTTATTGAATAATCCATTGTGAAGGTTGCTAGGGGGAGTAAAAGGGCTTACACCCTCCTAGATTTATTTTGTTAGGGATACTTGCTCTAGGGAGTAAAAGGGCTTACACCCCTAGAGAAGTGGTGGACCTAACCTAATACAAGAAGACTCTAGTACCCATTTGGCAAGGAACTAACTTAATTTTGCATTGGAGAAATAAATTTCTTGCATTGGTACATGTGATTTTGGGAGATATCGAATTTGTTTAAGTTGGAATATTTTATTTGTGTCTTAAGCTTGCTGAAGCCACTAAAGCATCTTGATTGGCCTAATAGTTCTCTAGTTATAAGCAATTAAAAGATACAACCACTTGGTTGTTACTATAATTCTTTGAAAACATTATCTAATAGCCCTCTTTTACCATCAAAGTTTGTGATAAAATATTGGAACATTATCTAGTGGTTTAGTGCTTCATTGTCCAATAATTCTTTCATACTCGGGATGGTTATTTTTGCAATTAACAACAATTGTCTTTGCTGATATATATTTTTGTTTACTCCTACAATTTAGGACAACAAGCTTCACTTGCTTGTCCCTTTGATATTTAGGCTTGTATCTCGAATATTTGTCTTGTCTCGAGCAGGTGTAACACTCTGGTGCAGATACCCAAGTCTTTGGAAACCATGCTCCATCCACAAGACTCACTTTCAAGCCATCCTCCACTTCTTATTTTGACCTATAGGATCATCACCTTCCATCACTCCACTTTGCATCTCTTTCCCCCCTAGGGTCACCTGGGATTCCTCCCTTGTGTAGGATTTCTCCTTCACTAAAGCGAGGGGAGTACCTATCTAAGGTGACAATGGGTATGTATTCCCATAGTTGTCTCACCTTTATATATTGGGTCGGGCTTTGCCCAACCTACAATCTGTGCGAGAACAAGGTTAACAAAGTCTCATGATCTAGTGGTTGTGCTAGATAACAGACAAAGTAATGAAATAGAATTATAAACCTTATCTCAAATGAAATATTTCATCTTGAAACTTATGCCATTCACGAGAAAGTTAAACACATGCAACACTTAAACAGAAATCAAAACAACAAACTTATAAAGAATAAATAATGCTTCATTATCCAATGGAAAGCAAAATAATACAACTCTCATGGAAGAGATTGTTGAAGAAGATGGCCTCAAATGACCACCTTGTTGGGATGGTTCTTTTACTTCCAGAGTGTGTGTGGCTAATCTCCTCTCCGTATGGCTCTAAGTAGCTATGGTTGTTTCTATAGATGGTATCAGGAAACTATGGTTCTTGAATTCTTGTGCAAATCCAAAACATTTACTTATTATGGATGGATTGATGTGGCAATGGAGTGACCCTTGGCATTTATAAGAAAATCAACGATTAACCCCTTGACACGGTCATAATAAAAAAAGGATTATTTGACCACATAACAATTACTTCTAGGGTTTTTGAATAACTACTTTATTTTGTTTAATTATTTTGTTTTTTTCGATAATTTCACGAGAAAATGGCCAAAGGGGGGTTTTATAACCCTAGGAAATGTGTTTTCTTAGGTCGCGATGATATAAAATGATGTGAAATGGGTAAAATGAGTGGAACACATAATGCATGCAGTGTATTTCTGTAAACCTAGGTAACTTGGTCTAAGTGAACAACTTTAAGGTGATAACAATGGTATTTTTGAATCAATGAGAGGATGCATCAAGTGGATGTACATAAGTAGATTGTGTTAATATTGTGGCTATGCACACATATATGATGGAACATATGTATGAATGCATGTTTGTGCTATATTTCATTGCAAATAATGTGTTAACAATTGAAATAATTGAATTATTGGTATTTATAATTCTGAGATCACTTCCTAGTGTTGTTGTGGATGTTGCGGTGAAAAGATGGTATGCAATAGTAGTCATTGTTGATGGACTAAAAGAAATATCTCTTGGGAGAACATAGTTACATAAAGAGATGTCCTAGACATGTCAATGAAATCAAGCCATAATGAAGAAGGGACTACCGCCCACATAAGTGAAAGCTAAGTATTATGTGGATCTTCTTATGTATTTTGGAAATCTAATGTTGGTTGAAAGATGGAGAGATGACTCATAATATTTGTATGTTTATGTTATGACACTAGTGGATGGTGGATCTACCTAATAAGGGAAACTGATGGATATTGTAGTTCTAGAAAGCCCGAGAAGAAGTATATTGTGATGACAATGGAACCCTATGATTGTCATATTAGAGACTGCAAGTGAATGCCTGTCAGTAGGACTATATAAGTTTTCAATCTTCTTGCACATTAAAACCTTGGCAAGATGGATCACCCAAAGGATTGTTTAGTGGAGAAGGGGATGCATAAACATAGAAGGGTGATTGCGATAAGAAAGAGGCAACTTAAATTAATCTGTTGTGAAAGATTCACATGACATGATGGTTATAATCAAGAAGGGTGTGATAGAAAGGACAATGAACTGAAATTTTGCATGTGTCAGCCTTGTGAAGCAAAGAATTAACCATACAGATAAGTATTGAATTAAGATTGCATTCTTAGTTTTGAATATATTCTTACATTGTGGGGTTGAAAAAATCCCATTAAGGGAATAGTTGGTATATAATAATGGCTATAACATGCCATCTTCTCTTGGTGGTTGTCATAGGAATAACCAAAGAATAAAGACATTAATGGAGTACTTGGAAAGAGGAACACTGAAGATGATGTTATTCCAGGGGGAGAGGAATGTAATACCCCTATGAGCATTGAGCATAATGAGTATGTGGTGGGTGGGTAAGTACAGTACCAATTCATTATATTGAATTAATAATATAATAAATTAATTAATAAACATGT
Organism: Picea engelmannii; assembly: GCA_009831015.1. Taxonomy (NCBI): domain Eukaryota; kingdom Viridiplantae; phylum Streptophyta; class Pinopsida; order Pinales; family Pinaceae; genus Picea; species Picea engelmannii. The sequence continues at coordinate 303,376 of ML796040.1, forward strand.
GCAATTAGGGGGTGATAACTCCTTAGGAGCACCATGGGGGCAATAAACCAATGAGAGGGGAAGTAGGGAGTCAATTAAATAATATTAGTTAATGTAGCCATATGTCTTGATCCCAAAGATTTCTTGTTATTTGTCTTATCTTCCTTTGGGGAAGGACATGTGGTTCCCAAGCCTCTTTATGGTTTTGTCTTATTGCTTTGGGGATGGGCACGTATCGCTCATGCATAGGAGGTATTCATGTAAGCTATTTGGACATGTAACCTTGGGGAAAAGCCATGAAGAAGGTTTCTATTCAAGTATGTAGAGGACGTCTATCATTGAGAATGTTGTGAAAGGCACTAGTAGGAAAAAGAAGAATGTTGGTATGCTAAACCATGGAGGAGAAATGCTAACATATTGGTATGTTGTGAGATTGTTGGCATACACCAAGAGAAGGAAAGTATGTTGTCTACTAATGTTAATATCGCATTGTGCCTAAAGGTATGTTGTTGTCTTAGTCTGGTTGTTATGCATGCATGAACAAAACCATGTTATGTAGATGTCTAATTGTATAGTCGAAGATTCCTTGGCTTCCAACATTGGAGATTTTTCTGGCCAACCTATATGGAAGAAATGGAGGGAGGTGGTACAACTTGAGGGACTATATGGCAAGGAAGGGGATCCCATTCCTTATGCTACGCAGGGTTGAAGGGGGGAGATAAGATGGAAAGTGGGATTGTCGTAGAATGAATGGGTTGAAGGGTGACTTCCCTTAATGTAAATGTTGTTATAACCATGAGCAGTGAGGTAGAATTCCTTAGCTTTAGCAATTATTTGGGTTGAGTTAGGTAGCCATAGCCATAGCCACTAAATCCCCACTTGTTGTTTCATTGCCTGGTATAGGGGTGGCACTTACTCGAGCTAGTTCCTATGGAAAGGTGGAAAAACATTCCCATGGAGCTATTTCCCCAAGTGCAATTGAGGACATTCAAGCTATTGATTTGTAATGATTTTTGCTACTAATGCCTGTGGCGAGTGTTGTGTTTGCGGAATAAATTATTACTTCGAAAGTTGCAGGTTTGGAGGTGGACATTGGAGCTCTAGAGTGCATGTTGGGTTGTTTGTTGAAGATATTATGTAGTTTTTGGAGGTTGTCATAGCCATTATTGTAACACAGAGGGCTTAATTATGTCCATGTAATGTATATATTTTTTCTGGTTATGTTAATGAGAGGCATTGGGCATATGTGACTCATATAAGGGGCCATGATTCTTAAGAAAATTGTAAATATATGTTTGGAAGATAATTGTTAATGCAGGATGTTGTAAATGTATAAGAATACTGCTGCAATTGCCCATGTATCAACTATATTTACTGAATGCATGAGCAAAATTGTGTTTTATGTGTTACGATGACTAATTACACTTATGGACAATGCACTAATTGATCATGATCAATGTTATTAGGTAATTGTCCATGAATTACATATAAGAATGTTGGTTATAAATTAATCATGTAATTGTGTACATTACAATGTGGTATCCAAATAAAACATTAATGTGAATTTAGTGGTTTTGAGAAATACCACTTATCCTTAATATACCATAAAGGGTATTGGATGTGTTACCTTACCATTCCAATGATTTACTATCCATCGATTATTGTTACTCACTATCCAAAACAATAAGATTGTTATATTCCCCCTTAAAAAACCTACTTTTCATTTTCATATGCCTTTCACTCTATGGTGTTGGGAGTAAGCATTGGACTTGGTAACCACTCAATTGTTCGTTCTAAACAATTTTACTTTATATTTTTCATTTTTGTATTTAAGAATGTCATTTTTTTTTTGGTTGTTTTTCAAAATACGTGCAATGCTTTGGGGTTTTATAAGGGAAGACCACATATCTAGTGTGTGTTTATTAAGTCCATCACACTATTTATAAAATGCTCATGTTTTAAGTAAAGCATAGTAGTAATGCCCCTTGAGTATTTCAACACATTGTAATGGCAATAAACCCTTTTTCTATCTTTTCTCAGTGTTGGTGCACATGTAATGTAACAAGGGCCATGAACATGGAAATGCCATTGAAACATGTCTCCGTGCTAGTGGTGCACATTGCCATGAGTGGATCACCGCGACCATGACAATGATAGATTATGGCATATGGTAGACAACACATGGTGCACTAATTTATTGATTGTGCACTACACATGTGCTTTAGATTGAGATAAGCACACAAGTGCTAATGTTTATTTAAGAGCATTTGTGCAACATATTATAAAGCATTGATGTGCCCTTTCTTTTGTAAAAAAGAAAGGAGCATTGATGCTTTCCTTACAAAACAATGCATCGAGTTAGATGATTTATATTTATTATTAAATTAATAAAATGAATATTTGATTTATAATTCTAATATTATTGATTAAAATTAGTCTATGTTTTAGATTTACTTGATGTTATGGGTTTGTGAGTTACAAAAAGAGGTAAGAAAATAAAATTTCACGCCCCATTACAAATGATATATGTTATTAGTCCCCGCCGTAGGCATAGAGGGACTATAGCGATCGATAAATCGTTGACCTAGCATTAGCTTGTGCGTTGACCAGAAATATTTCCCTATTGTCTATTGTTGGAACAAGGGAAGTGAAAATATCGATTTTTATATAATAAAAA
>ML796040.1:306081-326487 GCA_009831015.1 Picea engelmannii
TTCCCGCGACCATGACAATGATAGATTATGGCCTATGGTAGACAACACATGGTGCACTAATTTATTGATTGTGCACTACACATGTGCTTTAGATTGAGATAAGCACACAAGTTCTAATGTTTATTTAAGAGCATTTGTGCAACATATTATAAAGCATTGATGTGCCCTTTCTTTTGTAAAAAAGAAAGGAGCATTGATGCTTTCCTTACAAAACAATGCATCGAGCTAGATTATTTGTATTTATTATTAAATTAATAAAATGAATATTTGATTTATAATTCTAATATTATTGATTAAAATTAGCCTATGTTTTAGATTTACTTGATGCTATGGGTTTGTGAGTCACAAAAAGAGGGAAGAAAATAAAATTTTGTGCCCCATTACAAATGATATATGTTATTAGTCCTTGTTGTAGGCATAGAGGGACTATAGCGATCGAGAAATCGTTGACCTAGCATTAGCTTGTGCGTTGACCAGAAATATTTCCCTATTGTCTATTGTTGGAACAAGGGAAGTGAAAATATCGATTTTTATATAATAAAAAGTATCATGTTTGTCAAGATCTGATTGGACAATGGATTGGATGTCTTATTGCCGCCTTCGCCATTCCCGCGACCATGACAATGATAGATTATGGCCTATGGTAGACAACACATGGTGCACTAATTTATTGATTGTGCACTACACATGTGCTTTAGATTGAGATAAGCACACAAGTGCTAATGTTTATTTAAGAGCATTTGTGCAACATATTATAAAGCATTGATGTGCCCTTTCTTTTTGTAAAAAAGAAAGGAGCATTGATGCTTTCCTTACAAAACAATGCATCGAGCTAGACGATTTATATTTATTATTAAATTAATAAAATGAATATTTGATTTATAATTCTAATATTATTGATTAAAATTAGCCTATGTTTTAGATTTACTTGATGTTATGGGTTTGTGAGTCACAAAAAGAGGGAAGAAAATAAAATTTTGTGCCCCATTATAAACGATATATGTTATTAGTCCCTGTCGTAGGCATAGAGGGACTATAGCAATCGATAAATCGTTGACCTGGCATTAGCTTGTGCGTTGACTAGAAATATTTCCCTATTGTCTATTGTTGGAACAAGGGAAGTGAAAATATCGATTTTTATATAATAAAAAGTATCATGTTTGTCAAGATCTGATTGGACAACGGATTGGATGTCTTATTGCCGCCTTTGCCATTCCCAATGTAAAATATATTTGCATTTCCAAAGTATTTGGTAGTATATGGTCTTTTTGAATCATAAATTTTGTTATGCATTCGTGGAATGTGGATTAATGCTAGCATTAGTTCGAATGTTTCCCTTAGCATTTTTTGCTGGGTGGAATACATTCTCTATGATATTGCTATGTCTGATTTTTGCTTTATTGTTACGTGCTTCGAGAGAACAGTCCTGCCACACTGCATCTTTTCTTAAATGCTTGCACAAGACTATGCCCTTCGATGGTCCTTACTGTCTTAACTATTTACCTAAGAGCTCTGCCAGTCTTAAATGTTTATTGTACAGATGCCTTGCAATACAGTTTTGTTCATGCTTGACATCCCTGCTCTTGTGCTCCATCCTTGTTCGTTGTTTTGTTCCATGATTCTGGTTCTTGTTTGATTCAACTTTGCAAAGTTGAGGTCCTGCACTTGCAGTTCGAGCTCTTCGTGGTTGTTCACTGGTTTGTTGTTCTTCAACTTTGCAAGCTGTTGGACCTGTTGTTGCGGTTTGCATTTTTTTTGGCGCTAAGGTCTTCTCATCCTTGTTGACGAGTAAGTTTCCATGTTCTTGCTAATTTTCAATATTTTGTTCCAGACCATTTTTGTCTGTGCTCTTAGTTTTTGTTTCTGGAAACAACGCGTCTTCATATGGCAGATGTCGTGTCTATAGTTTTTCTGAAAAATTGCAATGCAAAGGGATTTACGAAAATTAGTTGGGAGCTATCAAAAGAGGGAACCATCGAGCGGGGTGTAGACGCAGTGTATGCTTCTACTCTATGGGTCGAAAAACTGCGTCTGCCTGTTTTCTTTCTGCTGAGTTAAGTTATGGTTTTAATTTTTTGCGGTCTTTCTTCTGTTTGGTTCAGTTTCCAGTGTCAATCTATTTTCTTCTCATCTGCTATGGGAACTAGGGGGGATTCAAATTGAGAAGAAGAAAGTTTAAAGATACATACGGGGATTGGTGCGCTATTTTGCCTTTCTTTTTTATTTTGCTAGTTTTTATTTTTTGCTTGTGCTTTTCTCTGTTTTGATAGAAACTGAAAGTATCTAGCAAATAGCTTCAAAATGACAGTTGAAAAGATGAAAGAGGTAATACATGTTGAGTCATATGAAAAAGATACACAGTCCATTGTACATGACAACATTGACGTGGTTTTTCACATGAATGGCCTTTTTAGATTGGATGCATTCTCATATATTGTTGGGGATTGCCTTTTCGATACATTCCAGGTTCTATTGCATTTCTGGTATTCGTCGACCGAGTTGCGCAATGGATTGATAGATTATTTCTTGGCCTATTTTAAAAATGGCAATGCTGAGGCTTTGCAGTCCTATGAATACGAATTGGAATTTGATTTTCTTCGGCAGTTGCATGGAATACATGATGTGGCTACGTATTTTTCAAAGATGCGGTTGTCTGCATCTCCAGTTCTGCCTGCACATCAGAGGGGACTTTGGGGAGATACATTTTGTATTCGGTGGTTGTCTAACTGATTGAATATGTCAGTTGGCATATGGTCATTGACAAGAAAAACAAGATATCTACTATTCAACAAAACTGCATTTGATAATCCATATTGCATCTTGTTCCATGATATCGATGCCCTCAGTGGCCATTATGAACCACTGTTGTACAGAAAAATGTCCATATGCAATATAGAAGGTCCTCGTGTCTACTTGTTCGCTATTTGCAAAGACCTTCAATCGCAAAGGAAACAGATTTTGGATGGCATAGATTTCTATGGTTTACAGCTGGCAACAAATGTTGTGTCTAGCTGTGGAGATAGTTTGTTTAATGCAATTTGTTGTTTGGTAGTAGCCGAGTTCGATGTTCAGTTGCTGCGTCTTTACACTGTATAGTCCTTCTCCAATGCGATCATAGGCGGTAGCGAACATGCTTTTAGGTGCTTACATCAACACCTTTGCCCATATCTCGTGGAAAATATGCCGACAGTTGGAAGTTGGCAGGAATACCTTGTGAACATGGTGCTTCCATATGAAGAAGGGAATATGGAGGGTTACAGATTCCGTTTGCAATGCTTATCTATGATATTCAGGGTGAAGATCTAGGTTTGGTCGGCCTCGCCAGGTGGCACTGTCCATTCCTAGGTTACTGATTCAAATTACGATCGAAAAATTCACATCTTGTCATTGAAAACAAATACAACACATATCCATTATGAACCTTTGCTTGGAGATATTGGTAGTTCAGGGTTGAGTGTGCATGCCACCCAAACGACATCGAATCTGCATACGCATGGAATGCTTTTCAGTGAAAACGAGAGTCCTCTCGGTTGCAATATGGGCAGACAGGGCTTGAACAAAAAAAACATGCGTAGAATTCATTTCAGTTGTGATGAGGCCATAGAGGGCTTAAACAAAAAAAACATGCGTAGAATTCATTTCAGTTGTGATGAGGCCATAGAGGGCTTAAACAAAAAATGTAGAGTAAGTTATCACAATTTGAAAAAAATCATTCATCAAATTCGTCTGACTTCTGATAAGCAAATAGAGGCCTTGAACAAAAAATGTAAAATAGTTTAAGAGAAACTTGGTGAGAGTGAAATTCATCCCAATTTCCACCAGGTCATCCCACCCTTGGGTAAGAAACGTAGAGTAAGTTACCACAACTTGAAAAAGGTCATGCGTGAGAGAAAAAAATACATTGCTACACTTCCTTTTAGAGAGAAACTCACATATGACAATGTAAAGAAATTTGTTCGTGCAGAACAGAACATAAACATGTGCGATTGCATATCCCAGAATGGTCATGCAACTGTGGCAGTTCGTGGTGTACATGAAAAATAGGAAACGGTTTCTACCCATACTTCCCTATGAAAAAAAAAAATGCAAGGCAGACCTACATGAAACAAATGAAAGACACTCCTTCCATTGCATGTGCAATTTGTGAACAATTGAATTTTTCAAAAGACAGTAATTCTTTCACGCCTGATTTGCAAGCAGAATACCTTCGGCTGACAGCCCACGATAAACCATTTTCCAGTGAGAAAGTTTGTCTTCCATGCAAACGATCGCTTGAAAATGGAAAACTGCCACAGTTTGCAACCCCTAACCGAATAAGATGTAATACACCACTAGCAGATGTAAGTGCACTTACAGAACTTGAGGAGAGACTTGTCTCTTTGCGAATTGCATTTTCTCAAATCAGACATTGGGGCTATAAACGACCCCATATGGGCTTAACAGGATCAATTATTAATGTGCCTGTTCAGCTAGATGTTTTGCAAAAAGAGTTGCCACAGTTCATTAACAATAGAATTACAATCGTTGTGGCTCTGAAAAGATGCTTGCAATACAAAAATGTGTATCAGACAGACAAAGTGCATGTGCATGCTGTTATGAAAGCATTAAAGGAATTATGTTCCAGGGCCCTGTACAAAGCAGAGAACATTTGTATAAATGCCAACTGGAACAGTGTTCTCACAGAAGAGCATGGCAACTCTGCAGAGACTCTCGAAAATCCTAGTGATTATGATACAAGTGATGAATCGGAGAATGAAACAACTACTGAAACATTGGTCCATGGATTCACTGATTCACAGTGCATTCGTGACTTGCAAGAAAAAAAATTCGAAATCGCACCTGGCGAGGGGCATCGTCCACTTGGAATATTCAAGGACAAATTCGCTGAGGAAATGAACTTTCCAACACTGTTCTATGGAGATCCACGTGGCACTAATATTACAGAACAATTTAGTTATCATAAAATAGTCCGATGGGACCTACTACATTCAAGCGGTTACTTCTCTTGTCACACAACAAATTTGTTTTTCAAAACAATGCGCATAATAATAGAGCAAGTTATGTCCTGCATGTGGGTCCGAATAAGAAAAGGTCGGTTACAAGGAAGAAAGTTGTTGGCCAAGGATGTGAAGTACAAAGTAAACCTAGAAAAAATTCTGAAATCTAATATTGGATACATAGATTTCAAGAACATCCGCACCTCTCCTGACTATTTGCAAAAACAAAAATAAAAAAAATTGCAATGATCCGTTAATTGGGGCCACCAACATTTTTCATCACATTTACGAGTGCAGAGCATTGTTGGGATCCATTGGTGGCTGTCATTTCTGACCTGCATAGTAACAGGAAACGTAAAAAATAAAAATGATACACTGGAAAATAACAACATTGACTACCTCATAAGAAAAGACCCGGTGACATGTACTCAATACTATAGACATAGAATAAATGCTTTGAGACAATTGATATGCCATGATGAAACGTTTTTCAGAAAAATATCGGACTACTTTTTTGTGACTGAATTCCAGAATAGGAGAAATGAGCATGACCACACATTGTTGTGGATAGAGGGTGCACCAATCTATGGAGTTGATAACGATTCAAAGATTGAACAATTTGTGGATAAATACATACCATGCAATACAGATCATTTGGAACCAGACCTTGCGAAAGTCGATAGACATTACCATACAAGAAGTTGTAGAAAACGAAAAAGCTCACATTGCAGATACTACTTTCCCATTCCGCCAATGAGAGCTACAAGAATCATAGAGCCAGTTAGTTTAGAGGACAGTGTTGTTGTTGAGAAATCTAAATCCTTGTTCGCATTTCTAGAACAAGGAGGATTTGTCGAAATGATGAACTTTGATGCCTTCTTGACACAAGTAAATCTATCAAAAGATGAGTACATCCAAGCCATACAAATAACACTTAGGCAACCAACACTTTTCCTTAAACGAAAACTCTCCCATATTTGGAACAACAGTTTCTCCAAGAACATGCCAATTATGTGGAATGCAAATATAGATGCACAGTACGTGCTGAATGCATATGCTGAAACATCCCACTACACCTCATATATGACGAAGATTGGCAAATCTATGACATCTGCATTTAGAAAAATACGCAAAGAACATGAAAGAAGTCATATTGATGCCATACAAATGATACGCACCCTTGGCAATACATTGCTTAATCTTCAACAAATGTCTGCTCAGCAAGTAGTTCACATTGCTCTTTCTTTGCCCCTCACTTGTAGTTGAAGAAAATGTGTCTTCATAAACACATCTCCACTTGAAAAACGCACATTTATGCTTAAACCACCGATTTTGTTGCAACCAAAACCTGATAATTCAGAGGACGTCATATGTCTCTCTATTATTGATTATTACATCCAGCGTCCATATCCTATTAGGCATATCTGCTAAGCAGAATTCGTATCACATTACAAAAAAAATGGTACACCCATATCAAAAAGAAAAAAACCCTCTGTTATACGGTTTGTCAAATACAATAAACATTGTGACTATGAAAACTATTGTAGAGAAAAATTGTTGTTGTACGTTCCATTCCATGAAAACGAAGAGACATTAATACATAACTTCTCTACATGGGAGGTTGCGTATGTTGCCTTTGAGACTATAGTGCATATCAATGAAGCTAGATTTACCTACAATGTTAATCCAACATGAGGTGATCTAGAAGTTGCACTTACTGACCTAGAAAACCCTGGCGATCATGATGAGACATTCAGAAACCCAAAAACAACCAGAACTCCTTCCAAGTCCTATGAATTACAACCGGATTTTCCTCGTCCTCCAGCGGCTAAAAGTGAAAAACGTATCAACCTTGGTTTTCAAGTTATAAAACATCCTTTCCTGATTGAAAATAATGAATACCACAGAATAAGGCGTCTGTTGAATCGCGAACAACAAACAATTGTAAAGGACATTGCCCTTAAAAAATGGTTGAACATGAACAATCCTGTGCATGTTTTCCTTACAGGCGGAGCAGGAACAGGTAAGACATTCACAGCTAAAGCATTGTTCCAAATGCTTATATGAATCTATGATTCAAACAATTGCTCTGATCCTATGAAACCAAAGGGCCTAATAGTTGCATACACAAGAAAAGATGCATAAATTGTTGGTGGAACAACAGTCCACTCTGCATTTTTAATGCCTTTTAACAATTCACAGTTTCTTCCACTTAGCAAGGAAATGTTGGATACATTATCTAAGCTTTACGAGGAACTCCAAATTGTCTTTATAGATGAAGCATCTTTGATTGGCAGTCGGTTCTTGTATTCCATTGACAACCGACTAAGAAGCATAAAAAATGTGCAGACCAAATACTTTGGAAACATTGACATGATCTTCTGTGGCGATCTTTACCAGGCACAACCCATCCAAGATTCTTTGATATTTGAACAACCTATCGTTAAAATGGAAACAGTGACCCATGACTTATGGAGAGACAATATTAAATGCTTTGAGTTGCATACTACAATGCACCAGACAGATGAAACATTCATTGCAATTCTGAATAGAATGCGCAGAAACAACCAAACATATGATGACTTTACCTATATCAATTTGAGGTGCTTACGTCCTACACCAACAGATCCAATGTTCCCTTACCTTTTCTACAGAAATAAGGATGTTGCAAAGCATAACAGCCACATGCTGTTGCTCATGCATGGTGATGATATCATCATAAATTCGATTGACTTGGAAGAAGACAACCATGGAAATGTCCCACGTCATGAAAATTCAGTCACTTTACCTTTGCACCTTGCACTTGTTGGCTATAGAAGTCACTCCTGGATTGCAGCAAGAGTAAGCCTGAAGCCCATCAGTTTATGTCACGATTTGTTAATAAAGGGGGGTGATCGAATGGAAGTAAACTCAGAACAATATCGCTCATTCAGAAAACTGGGTTGGAACAACAAGGACATGCGAGGTCTTGATTTAACTTAAGCCAGTAAATTTGCATAGTGGTGAGTAAGTGGAGGGAGAGAAAGGGGAAAAGTCTCATATGTGAGATCCTCTCAGACCGGAGAAACTTCAAAGTAAACCTCAAATGTTGCAGAACTAATACAATCAAACATGCATCATATAGTTACATCAACACCCGACTGGATCATCCATACCCGGGCTTTGAGATTCAAAGGAACAAGGAAAGGAGGAGGTTGGCCGCCATTAAACAAGAAATCTCAAAATATCATTTGTATAACCAAAGAACCAAAGGCTTTGTTAAATATTTACAGTCAGGAGCTTAGCTCTACCATCGATCCTTACAAAAATACAAAAACTGAGTATATATACTCAGAGCAATCTGCTCTCTTGGCAGTAAGAGGGTAGATGAGATATTAAAGTCTAACTTAGCGTGCGCAGGTTCTTCTAATCAGTTGAGGACATCATATCGGCATGGCTCTTTTAGGAAAACCTTCACACAGGATGATCTTGGGCAGACTGCCTGCCAGAACGTCCATGCCCTGCATTCATGGCTTGAGTTGAGGTCTCAACCACTTGCTCAATATTCATTAACTGCTTTTTCCATGGAGGGTGGCCGAGACTGAAAACATAAAGGAGTGACCCCTTTGTCCTTTGAAGTCCCGGTAGCCGGAATGCCGAAATGGCCCCTGGATGCTTTTCGCATTTCGTGTTTCAGGTTTCGGGGATTCCCGATGCAGTGGAGGAACAACCCTTTGTCTCTTGAAGTCCCAGTAGCCAAAATGTCGAAATGCCCCCCGGGCAGCTTTTACATTTTGCGCTTCGGGTTTCGGGGATTCCCGATGCAGTGGAGGAGCTACTCCTTTGTTCTTTGAAGTCCCGGTAGCCGAAATGCAGAAATGGATTTTCGCGTTTCGGGGATTCCTGATGCAGTGGAAGAGCGGTTCCCTTGTCTCTTGAAGTCCCGGTAGACGGAATGCCAAAATGGCTTGTGGGTGGATTTTTCATTTCACGTTTTGGGGATTCCCGATGCAGTGGACGAACAACCCTTTGTCTCTTGAAGTCCCGGTAGCTGAAATGTCAGAATGGCCCCCGGGCAACTTTTACATTTCGCGCTTTGGGTTTCAAGGATTCCCGATGTAGTGGGGGAGCAATCCTTTGTCTCTCGAAGTCCTGGTAGCCGAAATCGCGAAAGGGCTAATCATTTCGTGACTTTGGTCATAAGAAATGAGCCCATGCTCTATACCTCGTGCAATTCCGTGACTCAAGCCTACCCGATGATCATCAATCTGCTCCATCCGTGGATCCTCGTTGCTGAAAACAAAAGCCCGCTCGCTTGATTTTAGGCCCGAAATGGACTTCTTATGTGTGTTGCGCTCGACGCTCGTGACTTTGCAAGAATTGGCACTAACAGTAGGCTCCATGGGGGATAGAGTCGTCCCTACGATGCTCTAAGAACTCCTTCTGCAGTTTCAATTGCCTTCTGTTGAGCTATGGAGTCATTTATTAAGCCAAAAATAAACATAAAAAAAATAAAAACAATATTTACAAAAAACAGAGGAGCCGTCTAAGGCTCAAACAAAACATTTCTTCAAGAAATGCCCATTGACTGGGTCGTTAAAAACTTCTTCACCCTCCAAATCCTGCAACCTGTACGTGTTATTCAAGAATACTTCAGAGATTTTGAAGGGCCCGATCTAGAGGGCATCAAACTTGTTGTGCTTGCCCCTATCCTGCCTGGGTGCATCCCACTTAAGCACCAAATCTCCCAACTCGAATTCCTCCTTCCTGACCTTCCTATCAAAAGCCTACTTTATATTCTACTAACGACTGTGAGCTAAGTCCATTACCTGCTCCCTGATCTGCTGCAGTTCCACCACTTGATGAATCCTTTTGACTATATGGTCTGGCTGTCCTTCATGATGTTAAAATAATTTCGCTAGAGGTAAAGCAAGCTGCGTGGGAAAAACAACCTCCGTCCCATAAACAAGTTGAAAAGGTGAGGTGCCCAGGGACTTCTTTGTTGTCACTCGATCGACCCATAGAGCGAATTTGAGCTTTGAATCCAAGGCCCTCTTATTGTCTTCCAATAATATTTTAATGAGCTTGATTAGGCTTTTATTAGAAGATTTTGCCAGTCCATTTCCTTGAGGGTAATAGGGAGTGGAGTGAATTAGTGAAATCTCAAACTGCTCACAGAACTTAACCAGAGGCTCAGACTTGAAAGAAGTAGCATTATCAATGACAATTCTGTTGGGACAACCAAATTTGGCTATGATATCCTCCAGGAAGCTGATAATTACTTTGTGTGAAGCATTCCTGGTGGGGGTAGCTTCTCTCCACTTGGTGAAATAATCTGTTGCAGTTAGGATCCATCTATGCTGGCCACTTGAAGGAGGATGAATTTCCCCAATGAAATCCAACCCCCACTGTTGAAATGGTGTTGAAGCTACTACAGGTTTTAGTGGTTGAGATTTGAGCTGCTGCTTTCCTAAGAACCTTTGGCATTTGATGCAAGCTCTGACTTCTCTGCAGACATCAATGAATAAGGTTGGCCAGTAATACCCAGCCCTGAGAATTTTGTGCGTTATGGTCTTCCAGAAATTATTCCCTCCACAAAGGCTGTTGTGGAAATCAAAGGTAACTTTCTGGGCTTCCTGTGAATTCAGACATCTCAGAAACACTCCTAGACAGTCTCTCCAGTACAAGACATGGTCAATAAGGCAATATTTGATCGCCTTGAGCTTTAAATCTCTTGCCTTGCTTTTTCCCATTCCATCAGGAGGCTTCAACTCTTGCAGAAAGTACAAAATGTCTCTGTACTAGGTGCATTCTGCTAGTGATAAGCCACCCTGAGAGCTTTTGCTAGGTGACTCAGCTTGCTGATTTTCTGGGCAAGCATTGATGAAGCTAACCCCCAAGGCCTTGCAATTAGATTCAACGAGCAGCTTGGCTAAACCCTGCCCTTTTACCAAATTGGTGGCCTTTATCTCTAGGTCAAACTCCAGGATCTTGGCAATCCATTTACCTCTTCTCCCATCTATGTCAGGCTGTATAAGGATGTCCTTCATAGAAGCTGAAGGAACGTATGAAGTCACTCTTGAGTGCAAGACATAGACTCTGAAAGCTTTGAGAGCTTTCACCAAGGCATAGGCTTGCTTCTCCATGATCTCATACATGATTTCTGTATCTCTCAATGCCTTACAGAAGAAGGAAATGGGTTGCTCTCGCCCTTCCCCGTTTTTCTGCAATAAGACCGCTACTACTGTATCAAAAGAAGCAAAAGAAAAAATGAGGAAATCCTTAGAATAATCAAGACTGATCAGCACAGGTGCCTCAGTCAATGCTATTTGGACAAAAGATTCCCTGGGTTCAGCAGTCCATTTTACTTCGTTTCCCTTTCTGAGCATGGTTGTGATGTGTTTCACCAACTCAGCAAAATTTGAGACGAACCTCCTCAGAAAGTTAATCTTCCCTAAAAAAGCATGAACTTCCTTTCTAGACCTGGGAAGTGACAGGGTCTGAATTGCCTCTACCTTGCTAGGATCAATTCTCACTCCCTCTGCTGATACTATATGGCCTAACAACTTCCCCTCCTTCATAGCAAACAAAGATTTCTTGGGATTTAAGGATAGGCCAAACCTCCGGCATTTCAAGAAAACTTTCCTCAAGTAATAGCGGTGCTCTTTATTAGACCTAGAGAAGATTGTGATGTCATCCAGATAGATCACCACAAACTGATCTTTCTCCCCGATGAAGGCTATGTCCATGGCTCATTGGAATGTTGCTCCCGCATTCATTAACCCAAACGACATTTTGGCATACATGAATGTGCCCCAATGGGTGGTGAAGGTTGTTTTTTCTCTGTCCTCAGGCATGACTGATATCTAATTATAGCCAGAAAAACTGTCAATCATGGATATCCTAGATGCACCAGTTACCCTCTGCAATATGTGTTCCATGTGGGGCAAAGGATAGTTGTCTTTCTTTGAGCACCTGTTCAGGTTCCTGAAATTGACACATAGCCTGATATCTCCACTTTTCTTCCTCAAAGGAACCAAATTGACCACCCACTCAGAATATCTCAAGGGGACAATGATTTGGGCATCTAACAACTTCTTCACTTCTCTCTCCATGACAGGCAACAACATGGGATTTATCTGTCTTAGCTTCTGCCTGAATGGATTAGCTTCTTCCTTCAATGGGATCTTGTGTTCAATGACAGATGTGTCATATGTCTTGAGGTCTTCATAGGTCCATGCAAACACATCAGCAAATTCTTTTAATAACTCAGTATACTCGGCTCTCTGTTCTTTGGTCAAACTACTTGACAACTTGACAAACTTAGGCTCCTCCTATGTGCCAATATTGCACTCCGTTGTATCATCATCTCCATTTGAAACCCTACCCTTTACTGCCACATCATTCCCATCAAACAGTCTTTCTAAAGGGACCAGTCCCTTCAGAATGTAATTGCTAGGTAGGTGAACAATATGGTGATTAGCAATTTTATTTAAAAATACTTCAGGGTGAGGGTGACTTTCAAGATCAGGCTCCTGATCAATGTGCAATGCAGAAAATACGTCGGCGGAATGAAGAAATTTTTCGATTTCAAGATCGTCTTCGAATACCTTCCAATGCTTGATATTGTCCGGAACAGATAGCCTATATCTTATCTCGACCCCATATTTGATCTTAGGCAACAGAGGGATCCTAAACAGACTAGCTAAGACAACTAAGGAATCGGCCAAAGTATTCTCCTCTCTTGGAATAAAAGAAATGTTGAAAGCTAAGAAGAAATTATAAATCAGGTCCCATACCTCATTTCTGTAACCCCTGAGTCAAGGATGCTTAGCCCGATAAGCATTCCTGACTTGCTGGATTATCAACTCAGTATCTCCGAACACCTCTACCTCCTCAATTCCCCTTTCCTTTGCAGCCCTCATACCCAAAACAAGAGCTTCATATTCTGCCACATTATTGGTAGCTTCGAATTCTAGCTTGTATGACAGGGATATGGTTTCCTGCCAAGGGGACACAAGAACCACTCCAACGCCAACGCCTTCGCTAGAAGAAGCTCCGTCAAAGAACATTTTCCAAACAGAGGTGGTTGGAGGAGGTATCTCGTGATTATATATGGGTTGCTTTCTGATTTGAAAAGGGGCTTTAGGAGTCTCAATGATCTGCAATAAACTAGACCCCAAATCAGTGTCAAGTGCAAAGATGGGGTGATTAGTGGGGTCTGCTTCGTCACTGACAATGTAGGCCAGCTGAGCTTCTCTGTACAACCTCCTGTGTTCCCCTCCAAAGACTGGAATGGTGGCATATGTGAGATCCATCTGTAATGTTCCTCCAAGTTTTCTAATCTAAGATCTTGACGACAGCATGCTGAACTTGGGGGGAACATCAATTACTACAATGTCCATGACCACACTCTTCATTGGCAGCTGAAATAAAGAGACCTCCAAGTCCTTGATGACTCCAAGGCATTGTACCCTCCTTGAATCAAAAGAGTACAAATTGTGATAAGCCTTTGTCACTTCCAGTCCCAATTCTTCCATGACTATTTTGGGCATAAGGTTGTGGGAAGCTCCTGAATCCATGAGGAAATTATGCAGCACCTTATCATGTATGTTTAGGGACGTGTAGAAGGGAGGGGATGAATCATCACTATCTTTTACCATGGGACCTAGGATGACTGTTGGCTTTTCAGCTTGAAGATTTACTGACTCTGTAGAAGGCTGGGGGGGACTCAGATTGTAGCAACTTGGAGAGGGACCTTTTGAAGTCTTCATTTTTAACTAGCTCTGAGAGGGGTACATGAATTCTAATCTTTTGAATTTCATGCTCAAAACTAAAGGGGAGAAAAGGCCTAGGAGCTTCCCTTACCTCAGAGACAAGTTCTTTGGCTGTTGGCGAAGTATTCTGAGTTTTATTTTCTTTAGTAGTGATTGTAGCAGGTTTAGCAGGTTTTTCCGCTATGAGGGGCCGATCATGGCTATCAAAACTCCCTTCTTTCTTCTTTGACCTAAGATGATACCTGTTAAGAGTGTTGTTGGCTTTTTCCCCTTTACCCAACTCATTGACTTGATTGTTCATAAGGTATTCTTCATATATAGATTGAGTCAAATGGGGAAAAGGGAAGGTGTCCTCAATACAGTGAATTTCAGGATCGAGCTCATCTATCTCCTCTCCTTCCTCATGAGCAACTAGGTTATTTTGGAGAGGGGTTTGGATCCTTTGCTCATCTCTGTCTTTGCTCCTTTGTTCCCTTGGCAAAGCCTATGGCACATTATTGTTGGGCCTCCCGAAGCCTCTTTTACCAGTATTTTGGGGATTTTTGTACATGGGCTTCCCTTCTAACTCCCACCTTTCCATTCTAGCCGAAAGCGACTTCAACACTTTAGTTACCTCATCTATTTGAAGGGAAACGGGAGAGGAATTGGATGGGGAGGCTTCAGGTCTCTTTCTGGATATGTCTCTATCAGCCTTATTCCTGAGTCGGTCAACAACCAATATGTTAGATTCTACTTCCACGGCTGCATCCTACATGTGAGCCAGTGTAGTTGCTCTCCTTTTCCCTCAACAGAAGGTAGAAATCGAGATCAAAAGCACTAGCATAAGTGATCTTAGCAGAGGCTTCTGAGGGCTTTATTTCAGTGAGGATCTTATTATACATTTTATTGAATCTCTTGGAGAAGTTAGAGATAGACTCTCCTTCCTTTCTCTTCAAAGACCCAAACTCTGTCATGTAATTCATGAAGTCTTTTTTGTCTCCCCACTGTTTGAAAAAGGCATTATCCAAAGCCTCAATCCCATCAATAGATCCAGAAGGCAGGGCCCTAAACCACTTTCTAGCCTCACCTTCAAGGCTATGGACGAAAATTCTCATCCATACGTCTGCATGCATGATAACATGATCATCTGTAAAACTGTAGAAGGCTTCAAGGTGTTCATCTGCAACTATGTCCCCTTCGCCTGTAAACTTGGGCAGCTGCTTAAGGTAGCCATCTGCTGGAAGGGCATTAAGAGGCTGAGGTAACACAAGGGGAGCATACCTAGCAGCTATTAAAGCCTCCATTCTGGTCATGGGGGGATTTGCTCCTGCCATAGGAATATTAGGTGGAGGACAATTCAGAGGAAAAGGAGCTCGAATAGGGGATACTGTAAATGAGCTTCCAGGTGGAAGGGGAAACAATGGGGGATTCAGAGAGAAAGCTAAAGGGCTTGAGTCAGCAGATGCTTCTCTCTGTGCAGTAGCAGCAACAGTAACGAGAGGAGGAGTGGTAAAGCTAGGAGCGGGGAAATCTTCTGTGGTCCTGGGTCTATGCCAAGGTGCAACTTCAGGGGAGAGGGGAGTGACAAGGATTTCTCCCTCCAATCCCAGACCAGGAGGGGAAAACTCAGCAGGAACACTCCTAAAATTCAGGAAATAAGAAACTTCATAAAAAGGTCTGCTAAGAGGCTGAGAAGAAGAAAATGGAGTTCCTATAGAAGGAGATGGAATATTACCTGGTTCGGCGGTTGAAGTTTCTCCTTCAGAGGCCTTTCCTTTACTGAAAATCACCTCTAGATCAGCTTCAGGTGTAGTTAGAGGCAGTTGTGGATGGGACCGCGTGTGTCTACCTTTGGAAGCCACAACTAAAACAACAGGTTCGCCATAGTGGAGTCATCACAATGGAGTTGCCAGGTGCACAGTAGCAATCTCGTAAGGCTCTGATGCCTGATGCACCTTCAGAATCAGAGGCTCAATGTCGTTCAATCCCAGGGAAAATTTTCAACTTTGTCCCCAACAACGGCGCCAGAAATGTTGGCTACAAAAGTCACTCCTAGATTGCAACAGGAGTAAGCTTGAATCCCATCTGTTTATGTCACGATTTGTTAATAAAGGGGGGTGATCGAATGGAAGTAAACTCAGAACAATATCGCTCACTCAGAAAACTGGGTTCGAATAGTAAGGACATGCGAGGTCTTGATTTAACTTACGGCAATAAATTTGCATAGTGGTGAGTAAGTGGAGGGAGAGAAAGGGGAAAAGTCTCAGATGTGAGATCCTCTCAGACCGTAGAAACTTCAAAGTAAACCTCAAACTTTGCAGAACTAATACAATCAAACATGCATCATATAGTTACAACAACACCCGACTGGATCATCCATACCCGGGCTTTCAGATTCAGAGGAACAAGGAAAGGAGGAGGTTGGCCGCCATTAAACAAGAAATCTCAAAATATCATTTGTATAACCAAAGAACCAGAGGCTTTGTTAAACCTTTACAGTCGGGAGCTTAGCTCTACCATCGATCCTTACAAAAATACAAAAACTGAGTATATATACTCAGAGCAATCCGCTCTCTTGGCAGCAAGAGGGTAGATGAGACATTAAAGTCTAACTTAGCGTGCGCATGTTCTTCTAATCAGTGGAGGACATCATATCAGCATGGCTCTTTTAGGAAAACTTGCACACAGGACGATCTTGGGCAGACTACCTGCCAGAACCTCCATGCCCTGCATTCACGGCTTGAGCTAAGGTCTCAACCACCTGCTCAATATTCATGAAGTGTTTTTTCCATGGAGGGTGGCCGAGACTGAAAACATAAAGGAGTGATCCCTTTGTCTTTTGAAGTCTCGGTAGCTAGAATTCTGAAATGGCCCCTAGACGCTTTTCACATTTCGTGTTTCAGGTTTCGGGGATTCCTGATGCAGTGGAGGAACAACCCTTTGTCTCTTGAATTCTCAGTAGCCGAAATGTTGGAATGGCCCCCGTGCAGCTTTTACATTTCATGCTTCGGGTTTTGGGGATTCCCGATGCAGTGGAGGAGCTACTCCTTTGTTCTTTAAAGTCTCGGTAGCCGAAAAGCTGAAATGACTTTTCGTGTTTCGGGTTTCGGGTTTCCCGATGCAGTGGAAGAGCGGCTCCCTTGTCTCTTGAACTTCTGGTAGCCGGAATGCTGAAATGGATTGTGGGCAACTTTTTCATTTCGCGTTTCGGGTTTCAGGGATTCCCGATGCAGTGGAGGAACAACCCTTTGTCTCTTGAAGTCCCGGTAGCCGAAATGCTGGAATGGCCCCCGAGCAGCTTTTAGATTTCGCGCTTCGGGGATTCCCGATGCAGTGGAGGAGCAACCCTTTGTCTCTCGAAGTCCCGGTAGCCGAAATCGCGAAAGGGCTAATCATTTCATGATTTTGGTGATAAGAAATGAGCCCATGCGCTATACCTCGTGCAATTTCGCGACTCAAGCCTACTCGATGACCGTCAATCTACTCCATCTGTTGATCCTCGCTGCTGAAAAGAAAAGCCCGCTCGCTTGATTTTAGGCCCGAAATGGACTTCTTTTGTGTGTTGCGCTCGACGCTCGTGACTTTGCGAGAATCGACGCTAACAACACTAAAATTAGAAATGCTAGTTGAAATACATGCCTATAACTATGATTCATAGGATGGCTTGGTGAATGGTGCAGATGGAATACTGAATGGCTATATGAAGACAGAAAAAGTAGATGTCCTTTGGATTAAGTTCCATGAACCGCATATAGGCAAGCGACAAGCAAGCAAGTTGTCTTATCTATATAATTCAAACACTGCAAGCGATTGGACTACTATTTTGTGAATATCAAAGCCAATATCGACATCAGCAAAGACAGGTCGACTGAAGATTCGCAAATAGTTTCCGATTAAACTTGCATGTGCACGTACAGTTCACAGATCACAAGGACTAACACTTGATAATGTTGCATTTCAGCGTGTTGGAATTCAGATACATGGACTTGTATACACAACACTGTCCCGTGTCAGAAGCATAGACTCCTTGTATTTACTAAGTCCTCTGACAAAATATAACTTCAAAGTGAAACAGAAGTTGATATTGAGATGGAACGACTCAGGACCACCGCAAAATGGCAACTGCATTATGATTACCAATCCAAACAAACAAATTCATCTGTATCAATTCTATCGCTTAACACACGCAGCTTAAATGCACACATGGATGATATACTGAATGACTATGATTTAATGCAATCCGATATTTTGTGCTCATAGGAAACACACATGGCATTATGCATGCAGAACAAACAATTCCCAAATCACAATTGCATATCAAGCTACATTACACATGGGGTGATGAAACTGGTGAAAAAACATGTACCAATTTTGGACCACATACATATCGAAGAAAAGAATGTTGAACTGGTGCTTGCCAATTTTTTTTCCCATGGAACATAAGTTGGAATACTAAATCTCTACGTTGCTCCCCATGCAACATTCTCCAACATAGTCAATGTTATTTCCAATGCATTGGACCATTTCCATCTGAACGGATCCATTGTACTTGTAGGAGACTTCAATATTGACATGCTACAAAATACTGGCAGAACAAAAGAATTGCAAAACTACATGTGCAAATACAGTCTGCGCTTTCTTCTAAACAACACAACCCATCTGCAAAATGCACTTATTGACCATGTCTGGTCCAATTTGTCCATTTCTCAATATAGTATGTTTGTCTTAGACACATATTGGTCTGATCACGATACAATTGGTATTGCACTTGAATTGTGACATATACATCAAACTTATTGCAAACTCATATTTCTATGTTTCAAAGCATATATGTATCCATGATTTCTACACATAGTGTTGTGGTGAGCATACAGATGGTCTTCTACTCTAATTATAAAATATACATTGTGCAAAAAAAGAAAAAATAAGGTACATCCTCAAAAAAATCTATTTGTGACTCTATTCATCTTATTCATTTTATTTTTTTGTATATGTACATAGTAGTTGCCTTTTTCTTAACATCTGAGCTTATGTTGATATCCCTTTTGTTTTGTACTTTTTTTGATAGAAACAGAAAGAAAAACTAGAAGGCGCAAAGAACTCCTACCCAGAGATGTACACGAATCAATGCAAAGGTGCATTCGTTTTCTACCTGTGTTCCATAGTAAATAGTTTTTCCTTTACTTTCTCTGAATTTGTCAAACTTGTTTGCAGATATGTTTTTTTTTTTATCCTTTTTTCTTGCGCCGAGAAGCCGCTACGCTGCACGTCCGCCATCCAACAAAACTGCAATGTTGAGACAACCAGCCCGCAAGTCCATTTCTCAATATGTATATCGCCCAACTATAATTGTTATTTGCAGGACACAAAACATTAGAGGCACAGTGTGCAACTCGCAAGTGCGCGATCCAAATAAGTGGCTAAGTATGGAATAAGGGATCTGTGCATCATAACCAATTTGTAGGCCACCGAACAATAGAGGCTTGTTTCTAACCCCACCAACCCGACAACATGTGATGCACAAACTTTACATGCTCTATAAATTCTCAACCACTCGGCAAGTCCACTTGTCAATTTGTGTATCGTGGAACTGTATGTGCTATTTGTAAAATGAAAAACAATAGAGGCATGTTTTTTGACCCCTCCCGTCCGAGAACCCGCAAGTATGGAATACGATATCGGTACATGATCTATAAAATCTCATGTCCATACTTTATAAAGGCACATATTTACTTTTGCCTCGTTTCTACACACATTGATCTGGTAATCACAGACTTGGTGTTGCACATGAATTATGAAATGTGCAGTGGGACTTGGACGGAGCCCTTTGCTTTGCTTAGGCAATTTTGAACCCGCCAGCCCGAGAACCCAATTTCGATATGGTGGAAATCGGCCCAATGTAAAGCCCGCAAATATGTATTGCTCATTTGTGGCATCCCACCAGCTCTAGAGTAGAATGTTGAGCTGGTCACCTCACAAATCCGCTTCTCAATTTATTATCATAAGATATTTGCAAGGCATCGAACAATAGAGTGTCGGTTTTTACCCCGCCAGCCCGAGAACCCGCGATCCAGAAACTGTAGATGGTCTATCAAATCTCGTCCAACCCGCAAGTCCACTTCTCAATTTGTATATCGCGGAACTTTTGTGCTACTTGTAGAACACTGAACAATAGAGGCCTTCTTTTGAACCCGCCCGCCCGAGAACCTGCGATTCCGAACCATGCACTTTCAGACTTGGCCATTCCTTCCTTGCTTGCTCTTCCTCGTGGTCGTTACCTTCACATGCGTGCATAATAAAAAACATTGTTTATACACACACACACACACACACACACACACACACACAAGACATATATAAAAAAAAACACTGCTTAAATATATATATATATATGTGTGTCTTATTTCTAAATCTTTAATGCTAACATGTCATCATGCAGCTATCGTCTAAGTTGTCATTGATGCACGCTTCTCAATTTGTATGTCACGGAACTTTGTGTGCTACTTGTAGAACACCGAACAATAGAGGCCTTCTTTTGAACCCGCCCGCCCGAGAACCCGTGATCCCGAACCATGCACTTTTAGACTTGGCCATTCCTTCCTTGCTTGCTCTTCCCCGTGGGCGTTACCTTCGCACATGTGCATAATAAAAAACACTGTTTATATATATATATA
>ML796040.1:326537-355515 GCA_009831015.1 Picea engelmannii
TACATACATAGACATACATACATACATATATATATACATACACACACACACACACACACACACACACACACACACACATGTGTGTGTGTGTGTGTGTGTGTGTGTGTGTGTGTGTGTGTGTATGTATGTCTATGTATGTATGTATGTATATATATATGTATGTATGTATATGTATGTACATACATATACATACATACACACATATATATATGTGTGTGTGTGTGTGTGTCTTATTTCTAAATCTTTAATGCTAACAGGTCATCGTGCAACTACCGTCTAAGTTGTCATTGATGCACGCAAGGATCGAGAAGTTTTGACATTAATGCAATTTTTGCGAAGCATTTTCTTCTACCTTCCCAGTTTTAATTTCAAATGCCATGGAATGTCGTTCACACGCCGCCAGCATGCTTCCTTCACGAAACCTCCAATTGCTTCCCAGTCTTAATTTCAAATACCATGCAATGTCGTTCGCACGCTGCCAGCTTGGGTCGTTCATGAAACCTCCAATCCTTAAATGTTCTTCATCGTAACCCTCACCTTTGCACTTCTAAGTTTGCAATAACTATGCTTTACTTCTAATAGGTCACCATACATCATGCATGGATATTGTCATTAATGAGGAGATTTTCCATTCACACACATTGAAGCAATGTTTGCGGGGGGTTATATTGTCCCCTCCATTTTTTCATTTCAAGCAGCGTCTGGAGCCAGCCAACCTTTTGATAAACTACTGCCAGCAGCACCACAACAGTTTTTTAGAGATACAGTGAACATCTTCCTCAAGAGCTTCCCGTGCAGAAGGACGGAAAAGAATTGTAGGGGAGGGGGAGTAGCCCGAAATTTACAGTCAAAACATGGATCTTGACACTGATCTGGAAAGCATATTCTGCAACCTTGATCAGCCCGCACACGTAATTCATCATGCCTGCTCAATGGACATGGTTGGTACCGAAATTTTTGACGTAGATGAATCCTTCGTATTCCAGAGCGTTGTTTTTGAAACCGAATAAAAAAAAATAATTATTGAAAAAAGAGATGTAAAAAATAAGAAAAGAAAACATTGTTCCGAACTTGACCTTGCCAATATGCACGCATCCAAAATCTTTGAACTTCACAGGGCAACCAGAGATGCTCTTCATGATTTCGTTGGAGTCATTAAAGTTGAAAATGCCAGACTAAAGAACCAGATTAAGGAATTAGAGGAAGCTTTGTTTCCTATGCCATTGCTTGGCAGTTCCTTGGAAATAGCCATGCATGCGACTACGTGCACCCCTGCAACAAATCTAAAAGGGTCTTCCAACTTCCTCACATCCTGTAGAGGATATGTGGAGAAAAATATCAACAAAAGAATAGAACTGATTGCCAAGGCCTGGGAAACATCACAGAATATGGATTCCCTGGGGAGCAGGGCACATAACTTGCTCCTACTTCTGCAGACGGATTTAAAGAATGAAGAAACTTTCCATGTGCACTCGATCATCCCTTTCGCCTTTCATGTCAACAACATGCCAGAGACAAGAAGAAGACAACATGATCTCTCGTCCAAAAAAAGGCTCACTCAATTAGAAGCATGCTGGAAACAGAAAGTGAAGAACCTGTACCTAATCGTGCAATCGTGTGAGCAAGCAATATCAAAGAAATAAACATTATTCACAAAGCTCACCAAAATAGACTTAGCAGGAAATACAAACGACTTCCAAGACCCCAGCTTAATCCTCAACTCGATGGTGTTAACCAAGCAAGCTTTTGATTAACAAGTTGATAATTTGAAGGCCTTATCTTTAGAAATTTTTTATAGAATTGTTGAATATCATGAAGAAGAGGTGGACAACTGGCTAGTCGGGTATTCGCTACAGAATGGAGACATTCGTGAAGGTTTTTGTAAACTTTCAATTGATCTAAGTGAATTAAAAAATGAATTTTTCAACATTCGAATCCGCAATGACATCAACGTCGCCCCCTTGAGAAGCTATATTGAAGAGAACTTGAAGTGGATCAACCATGAAATCCAACAAGCAAATGCATAAATCCTCTGTGTATCAATCTAGTTATTGAAGCGGGCTGCCCACAAAATCCAGAAAGGAAAGGCATGACCAACCAAACACAAAAATTACTTATACGTACCATCCCTGTATGTGTATAGTGATATTCCTTTTTTTATCAATCCAGTTACTCCTTTTTTGAGTAGAAATCTATAGGCAAAAACTGATCTTCCCATTTCTACTTTTCAGGTATTACATTCCAGCGTGTCCAACTTCTTTCCACACTCCTATTTCTTGTACATATTTCTGTTATGGTCCGCGGGAGCCCCAATCCCAGTCTATATAACAAACGCATTTACATTTCCAGGGATATGTAACAAACTATTATTTTTTTCATATATTCCAAATAAAACTGTTCTTTTGTCTCCTTATATATTTATGTCTTCCTGGATTTTTTATCTTCAACTATGTTGAATGTGAAGTCATTCTGTTTATTTTATCTCTATTCTCTTTTTTTCTTTTTCAAAATAAAGTATGACATAAATCACTCACTCAAATTCGACATATCATATTTCACACTTATATATGTTTCTTTAAATTTCCAGGAATATGTAACACGTTTCATTTTTTTTCCAATTTTCAGCCCGCCAGCTCAACAACCCGTGCTCCAAAAAATGCCTAAGTATGTAATTTGGGCTCCGTCACATTATATAGAATGAGGGCTCCGTACATGCTCTATAAAAGTACATATTTCGTATGTATAAAAAAAATATCTACTTTAAAAAATTACGTTTTTGCTATGTACAATTTATGCTCTCCAGGAACCTATAGTTTGATACATTCCAATTTTTTGTATCCACAAGCCCCTATTTTAAAGAAAACTAATTCGAGAATGCTATTTATTTGGTCCTCCTGTCCACCACCCTGTGTAACAAACATCGGTACTAAATTTTTTGTACATTTGTCCACCACCGTGTGTAAAACCTATGTAAAGAAAAGTAATTCCTGAATATGAAATTTTTGGGACACGAGCCCCCTTGAAATTCATATAGTCCACAGGTCCCATTATCAATTTGTACATCACGGAACTCTCGGTGCTATTTGAAGGTCATGGAACAACAAAAACCCGCTTTTCAGGTCCCCAGCCTGAGAACCCGCGATCCAAAAACTGGCTAAGTATGGAATGAGGGTTCTGTCTATGCTCTAATTCGGGAAGGCTAGTTTTCCTCCTGCTTTTATGTGTTCCTAGATTTTTCATTTTCATAATGGACTATGACATAAATCACTTACTCAAATTTCAGATATCAGATTTCACTTATATATATATGTGTGTGTGTGTGTGTGTGTTTCTTTAAATTTTCAGCAATATGTAACACGTTTTATTATTTTTTTATATAAATGTCGTAAAATTGTGTTCACTAATTTCTTTCTACTCAAATGTAAAGAGACTATCATTTCTTGCATCTTTGCAACATGTCCTGCACAATGTTTGTCACAAAGGCCCTTAAAATTAAAATAGTCCGCAAGCCCACTTCTCAATTTGTACACCATGTATCTCTGCCTGCTCTTTGTAGGACATGGAATGAGGGCTTCGTCGTTGTTCTATAAAATCTCATCCCCATACTTTATGAAAGTACATATTTCGTATCTATAAAAGTAAATGTCTACTTTAAAAAATAACATATTTGCTATGTATAGTTTATGGTCTGCGTGAACCTATAATTTCATAAATTTCAATTTATTGTGTTGAGGAGCCCCTGTTTTAAAGAAAACTAATTCGAAAATGCTATTTATTTCGTCCTTCTGCCCACTGCCCTATGTAACAGACACTGGTACTATACTTTTTTCCCTCCTTTCCACCGACGTATGTAAAACCTATGTAAAGAAAACTAATTCACGAATGATGAATTTCGGGGACACGAGATCCTTAAAATTCAAATACTCCGCAAGTCCGATTCTCAATTTGTATATCGCGGAACTGCTAGTGCTATTTGTAGGACACGGAAGAACATAAGCACGTTTTTCATGTCCCCAACTCGAGAACTCGTGATCCAAAAAATGCCTAAGTCGAGAAGCCGTTTTTTTAAAGAAAACTAATTCGGGAATCATATTTGTTTCATACTTTTCTCCACCAGCTTATCTAATAGACATCAGTACTATTTATTTATTTTTTACTCCAGCAGCATATGTAAAAAGGAAAACTAATTTGGGAATGCTAAAATTGTTCGACGTGAGTGCCTTCAATTTCAAATAGTCCACAAGCTCGTTTGTCAATTTGTATGTCGCGGAACTCTACAGACTATTTGTAGGCCACGGAACAACAGAAGCCCAATTTTCAGCCCGCCAGACCGAGAACCCGCCATTCAAAAATTCTATTCCTCAAGGCAACATGTCAATTTGTATATCGCAGAACTCTCGATGGTATTTGTAGGCCACGCAACAACAGAAGCCCAATTTTCAGCCCTCAATCCCGAAAACCTGGAACGAAGCTTCCGTGCATGCTCTATATGTCTACTTCATCAAATTACATATTTGATTTTTGTAGGCCACGAAACAACAAAAGGCCAATTTTCAGCCCCCTAGCTCGAGAACCCGCGATCCAAAATTTTAAATAGTCCGCAAGACCGATTATCAATTTGTATATCGCGGAACTCTCAGTGCTATTTGTAGGGCATAGAACAACAAAAAACTACTTTTCAGCTCGAGAACCTACGATCCAAAAATTCAAATAGTCCGCAAAACTGCTTCTCAATTTGTATTTCGCGGAACTCTTGGTGCTATTTGTAGGCGATGGAACAACAGTAGCCCAATTTTTAGCCCACCACCCCCGACAACCCAGAATGAAGCTCCCATGCCTTTGTTTTAAAGAAAACTAATTCGGTATTGGTAATCTTTTTATGCTTTTGTCCACGAACCTATGGGAGCACAATTTTCAGCCTGCCAGCCCGACAACCACAATGGTCTATATATCTACTTAATAAAATTACATATTTGGTATCTAGCAGCTCTTCTTTGTAACATACATACGCCCATTAATATCAATTAGTCCACAACTCCAATTGTCAAATTGTATGTCGCGGAACTCTGGGTGCAATTTGTAGGCTGCGAAACAACAAAACCCAAATTTCACCGCACCAACGTGTTACTACTGTTTCTGTGTATTTTCTCCATGACCGTATGCAAAGCATATCTAAAGAATAGTACTTCGGAAATGCTAAATTTTTTGGACACCATGCCCTTCAGATTCTAATAGTCCATAACTCCAATCATCAATTTGTAAATCGCGGAACTATCCCTGCTTTTTGTAGGGCACGGAAGAACATAAACATCCCAAGAAGCCACCATCCAAAAGCTCGCTAACTATTGAATCAGGACTTCGCCTTGTAAAATTACATATTTTGCATGTATAAATTATGCTATTCAGGAACGTTTCATTTCATAAATTTCAATTTCTATTGTGTGAAGGAATGCTATTTTTTTTTGTTGTTTTTTTGTCAAGAAACCTATGTAACCCACATTACCATTATTTTCCCCAGTTTTTTGCCCACGTACCCATGTACTTCAGCTTCATGGCCACGTGTTTGTACCCCTTCGCATTTATTCCCTTTCCCGCGGATGAGGTGCTAGTAGAGCACACACGTTGATTGAAGCGGCCAGAAGCGATACTCCGTGGCGCCGGTGATGTGACGACCGCCTGCCACTCACTCCCAACTGCCTAACCAGTTCAAGTTCAGCTCGCTCGAGGCATGGCGCCATTACTCTCAGTGCACCCTGCTCTGCCTTCGTATCCTTTCAACAGACCAACACCCTCTTTGTGCCTTTTTTTTACGTGTGCGACCATTTATGGAACTTCACCAGCTGCCCGACCTATTTCAATTGCTCCAGTGGGTCCAAATGGCTCATTCTTTCCTTCTTTTTCTTCTCAGAGCTTGACTTCCTGCCCAACCTTTCCCTACTCTGCATTTGTCCTGCCTTGCTCTGTTCCTGCCGCGTTTTCGCTCTCCCACTATCCCAGAGATGCCCCAGCTGTGAAGGAAGTCCAAAAGCTGACCAACTTGCCAACCAAACCAACCTCGCCTGGTCCTGCGTCCCCCGCCTGCTCCCTCTCTGTTATCCTCCTCCTCTTCGGCCACCTCGTCCTCCTCCTTGGCACAGTCAACTCAAATTCCCGCATCTCTCCCGCCCCTTCCTGCGTCCCTTGCCAACAGAATGGAGGAGCTGGACTACTTAGGGGCCTCAATGAACAACAACCCAGGACCTTTAGCCAATTCGACATCTGTTTCACACCCAGGCCCTTTGGCCCCTCCCAACTCTCTGGCCACCCATTTGCTTCAGGACCAGCTTCATGACACCCAATTTCAGATGGGTGGTCCGAAATCCAATCAAAGTTCACGACGACAACCCCAATATCGAGCGGGTTCCAACACTGACCCAAAATGCGAGTGGCAAACAAGCCTTGCACTGGTGCAGAGCCTGGTATTCGACCTACGTCGGGACATGGACGACCTCTGGTTCCGCCTACAGACCCTGGACGACAAAGCCTCTCAACTCCTCCAGTTGTTCTTTGCATTACAACGTGCTCATCTCCTCGCACCGGAGGCAGCCTAATCAGCAACAACCCAAGCAACAACAACCTCGGCACTAGTGTTGCCACTGAAAAATTTGGTCCACGCAGACGCAGACTGCAAGGACCAGAGGCTTCCATCACGCCCGAAGGACGTCCAGAAGGAAGAGCACCTGCCATCAGAGACAGAGAACGCTATGCAAGTGGACTGCACACCAGTCTAGGAGGAGCCGCCTCCTCCCGGGGACACGACATTTCACGCCTTTTGCATGGCCGCGTTGCCGCACTACAGCCCATACCGGTGATCTCTGTTGTTTTTGTTTGTTGTTTTGTCATGTGCATGCCGACCTTTCATGCATTTGTCCATGGTTATTATAATTAACCTATCTACACTTTCCACAGTTCTAGTGCCCACCCTTATGAGCCATAATTTTGAACTCTTTTTGCATAAGTGACAATCTACACTTAAGTTATGAAACGGTTTGGTTGGCTGAGCTAGTTTTCCCTCGGGGCAGCTCCGTATTTATAGCTTGAAACCATGGAAATTCTCTGTACTCCTTCATTTTGACAGACTTTTATACAATCTTACTTATAAAAAAAAAATATTGAATAAAATTTAAAAAACTGTTTATACTATTCATTAACTAAGACATGTTATAGCATTATATAAATTACTTTAAATCTCCATACAATGTTATAATATTCTATAAATTTCTCTGTGTCATGTATATCACGGAATTGTTCATTGCAAAATGTATATGGTGGAAGTCTTTGGTGCAAAATGTATATCACGTAACACACTGGACATGAAAAGTGTGAACCTGGGACTCCGCCAACCCACAACTCCGTAATTGTTCAGTACAAAATGTATGAAGTTTTATAGCATTATACAAATTACTATAAATGTTCTTACAATGTTATAATCTTCTATAAATTACTGTCTCATGTATATGACAGAATTGTTGGGTGCAAAATTCCTATTGTATGTTAATTTTTTGGTCTTCAACGACGTTGATGTTTTAAATGTTGATGTAATTTCCAGAGATATGTAACCAACATTATTTATTTTATAATAAGTTTGTATAGTTTGCAAGCCCGCTTGTCAATTTGTATAGGGCACGGAACAACAAAGGCCCATTTTTGAAACCGACAACCCGAGAACCCACGATCCAAAAACTGGCTAAGTCTGGAATGACCGCTCCGTCCATGCTCTGTACAACATGTGCAAAGAAAACCAATTCGGCAATGCTATATCTTTTTTGTCCAAGAAAAGCCTTAGTTTTAAAGAAAAATAGTTCGACAATGCTAATTTTTTGGTGTTTTTCTCCACGAACCTATGTAACAGACCTTATTACTATTCTATTGTATAACTGACATTATTAATTTCTGATAAATTTCTATAGTCCGCCACTCCACCTGTCATTTTGTATATCGCAGAACTGTCGGTGCTATTTGTAGGCCACGGAACATAAGAGGCCAAACTTTGAACCCGCCACCCCGAGAACCCGCGATCCAAAAACTGGTTAAGTATGCAATGACGGCTCCGTGCATGCATGCTCTATAAAATCTCATCCCCATACTTTATAAAAGTACAAATTTTGTATGTATAAAAGTACATAGTTCATATGTATAAAACTATATGTTTACTTTACTATGTTCTGCATGCAAACCACACATCTACTTCAACTTTCTACCCACGTGTCTCTACTACCTCACATTTACTCCCATCCCAATCTGGCGGGGATTCCGCTGCCATGCAACACTTGTTTCCTTGGAGATATTGACCTCCTTATATATTACGAGGAAGCTACATCCCTAAAGGTGAAGAATTATGATTATAAAATTTAATGAAAAATTTAGAACTGGTTAATGATTAATATCGAGCATTATTATCGTTGACGTTAATATTTTTTAATGCAACTAGAGATTAACTCGTAATAGAGTTAATGATATTTTACCTTACTAAATTGAACAACCTTGATGTGGTTACTCTTTAGTCCTTATGGAATCTTCCATTGCAATAACCTAATAAAGCTATAGGATAAACATGTTGCATAAAAAATAATCATCAATTAAAATGTTCTAGTTTATAACTATAATTTAGTTGTACATACATTTTTGTGTGCTTGTGTGTAAATATAAATCAGATGATTTTATATAATCATGAGGTAGGATAACACACCTTCAATTAATTATGTTGGTCATGGGACTTGAGACCAATGATTTTCCCATCGATAGTAAATACTTTCTTTAACAAAGAATCATATCTTATTGGTATCCTTAATATAGACACCATTTTTTAAGATTGTTACCTCGTTTTTATTCCATAATTAACCATCTCATTGCTTCCAAAATACATTGATCTTGCCTTCCTTCAACATGTTTTGCCTACGCATGCTTCTTTTTATTTGTCTCCTTCAAGTCATCCCTAGTTGATAGTTTATCAACCATTTCTTTAGAGGAAACATGTCTCCAAAAATACACATGAATGTTTGTAAAAAAGTGCATTGGGTCTAACAAATGTGTCATCTTCAAGTCCTTCCAATAGGGTAGTTCATAGAGTTTACATATTCTATTCATTCCCTTGGGACATTCTCCTAACACTAAACATCTATTATTTGAATTTAATCAATTTGATGGTGTCTTGCTCACAAGAGATGGTCAAACATCCTCCTTGTCATTCACAAACTCCCTCTTTTTCGACCAATAAAAGATGATTTAAAGGAAGAAAATTCTTATGTCATTCGTTGACCATTTTGTTCAAATATTTTGAATTCCTTGATTGCAATTGGTAACCACAACATGGGCATGCATGATAACCTTTTGTTGTGAGCCCCACGCATAAAAATATAAAATTATTCTTATTGGGATAATTGGACAATAATCTTGCAAGGAAATATAAATCAATAATGCTTACATATTATAAATTTAGTACTTCTCTTTAAATATCTTTCCCTAAATCATTTTGTTAACAAAGTACATCGTATATCCTAGAAAATCGCGAATGCACCAACATCATATCCCATATAGGGTGAATCCATGATCATGTGAATTCAGTGGCCTGGAAACATCGTACATTCTAATCTTGTTCCATAAAAGTTGCCAAGCATGTATTCTTTTTTCTTCACTTGTTGCTTTCGGGGTACTAGTAAAACCAACATTACGTGCTACATATAAAGTAGAATATTTTATTTGAACATAACCACAGGTAATTTGGTTCATACACTAGATTGTTGGGAGTAGTGATTAACCCCATCTATTGCAACACCAAATTTTACGCTCCGCTTCTCATCAATGATTTTTTTTGGCCAACAAGATTATGTGTGTTTCGTTGTTATTGAATATGTTGGGATTCTCATCACTTTCTTATTACTTGTATTAAATGCATGTCATTCCGTTAATTGTGCCAATGACTTACGTTTGAACAATGGCATTGACCTGGCAATTATCAACCTATGGTGCAACAATTTATTTGGTATTTTTTCCCAATGAAATCTCATGAAAACAAGATTCTTGACATTACAAACACTTTTCATCTCCCTCAAATTTATCTCTACGTAGAATGCAATTTGCAGGGCATGCATATATGGAATCGCCGAACACCCATGGCTCCTTGATTATTGTCTATCCCTCCTTAGTAGTTTGTGGGTAGTTCTTATATTCCCGGGTTCCTATATGGTCTAGACACATATGGCCTTCGAAACTAGGTTAATATATGGTCTAGACACATGTAACCCTTAACCCTTCATCACATCATCTAGCATAACATTGTTAGAGGCAGTGAAATCAAATGTGTAATTATAAAGTATATGATTATTAATTAGCAAATAAATAAGGAAAGGGGTAGAACTCTATGTAGTAGGATCTTCACCTAAGTATATCATAGGACAAGCTCATTAATTTCCTCTTATGTTTAAGTGTGCAAATCGATTCCATAAGAGGCACATAGATCTTCACTTTATCTGATTATGGCACCAAATTAAAATTTGGTGTAGAAGGCAAAGTGGCCAACTATTGGTTTGTGACTAGTGTGCTCGTGGATGTCTGTCACTAGCTGGTAACAATTGTACTAGTCTAATGTTGGCCTCTATTTATAGGTGTTTTCTTTGATGTTCCAGTAACGATATGAGGAACTATTTTTCCTACTATAAACCTTAATGACCTCTACTACCATTTTATTTTCTCCTAATTTTATTTTTTTTGAAGTGGGTAAAGCCAAATTTAACATTGAAACTGGTATCATACCTTCTTGAAGCTTTGTTGTAGACTTAGAAGAAAGTGGAAGTACCTTTTGGCTAGGAACATACATATGAAAAATGTGGTCTTCCTCAGCATTGGCCAGTGGCACCTCCCAACGAGCATTCCTATGATCCTCCTCGTTTTTTGAGTACCTACTTTCACATTTCATTTGAAAGCAAAAATGAATATGAATAACATAAGTTTTTGGCACATGACGAGCATAACATGAAGTACACGAGGGACCATAGATATAGATAATATTATTCACATTGTTCACACCTGGGAGTAGCAAAGCATATTTTACCAATTTACCTTTATTTTGGTCATTGGATATTTTAGGGTAACCATGGTTAGGGGGATAAGATGTAGATATTGGATTTCTATCTAGTTTAGACAACTCAATATTCATGTTCTTAAATGATTCTCCTAATATTTCAAACTAATGAAAAAGGGAACACATGCCACTTGTACTAGGTTTCTCCTCAAAATCATTTGTGTTAGATTTGGTAGCTCATAGGTACTTCTGCATTGGCGGGGCCCAGCATGCGGAAGTGACCAAGCACATTTTCTCCCAAGTGACTTTATAATGTGTTTTTATAGAGTTGAGTCTTTTATTTTTATAGTGTAAAAGTGACTTTATGATGTGTTGGGTCACTTTAATGACTTAAGTGACCTTAATGAGTGATTATGTTGTGACCATTGATCTCATGAGGGCAAGATCTAATCTTGACTGTCAATCTCATTGAAAGACCAAGGGTTAGGGCAATTACATTTTGAAATTAGATAAAGGTAACTCATGAGGGAGAGACAGGCGCACAATTTTCGGAGAGTTGGAGGGAATGTGAATCGACACGACTTCCAAGGGAAGTTTCTTTGCTTGGAGGGAAAGAACTACAGCAAAGGAAGTTGGCACACATCCCTAGGAGATAGATTGGCATGCACTTCAATGAGATTTCAAAATTAAAGAGGGTTTAGTACCGTACAACAAAGGAGGGCCATACACTACAATTTTAAGGGGGGCATACAATACGGTTTTAAGGGGGCCATACAAAACTTTTATGTTGACCTTATAGTTACAACTAACACGAAAATCGTGATGAGCATTGACATGAATTTCTAGGTGTTATCTTTGCTGCTAATAAATATGTACAACAAGTTATTGTTCTGTACTTCTGGGCATGAAAATTGAGGCATTATTTTGTTGTTTCTTACTGTAAAGTCCGTACAATTTGTATAGGAAGTCAAGTTTTGATTTCAAGATTATGATGCTCAAGAAATTATGTGAATTTTTTTCTCGGATAGAGTGAAAGTACAATTTATTAATGCTGAAAGTTTATTGTTGTTGTAGTCATAATTTTCCCTAAAGTTGAATAAAGAACTTGTCTCCTTAAATTGTCATCTTTCTCATGTTTTCTTCAAGGGGCATAGCCCATAAATTTATGTGCCAAATGTGAAGAATTTGTCTATTGTTCATGAATATTCTGATGTTGATTTAGTTTCATGTCTATGTCATTTAGTGTTTCTGCTCATTAAACACAGTTCAAAATTGGGTTTAATGCTTTACAAAGATGACTTCTTGCATCAAGTTTTAAGAGAGGTTGGAGGGGATCTCCAACTACCTGCAGTGGAAGGTGATAATCACAAGTGTTCTCAAGGAGAACAAGTTGTGGTGATTTGTGGACACCATTGTTCCAATACCTGTGTCATATCCCATAGCTCTGGATGTTCATGAAGTGAAGGAAGTTAAGGCTTAGAGAATCATTTTAGATGGAGTTAGAGACCACCTTATTCCACATTTGGGTGAGAAAAAGACAACCAAGGACATGTGGGATGCACTGAAGAATTTGTATGAGGCAAAGAACGAGAACTGGAAAATGGATCTCCGGGACAAGCTCCATAGTACTAGGATGGCCAAGGAAGAGAGTGTGACCTCCTACCTCACCGGGTTTACATAGGTGAAGGATGAGTTGGTAGTTTTCGGAGAAGTTATTCCAGATTCAAAGTTGGCGTGTATAGCCCTCGAAAGCTTCACCAAGGAGTGGGAGGTTTTCGTGAAGTGCATGGTGGGGAGAGAGAAGCTCCCTGACTGGAGCAGATTGTGGGATGACTTTACATAGGAGGACATCTGAGAGGGGTCTCAGGAGAAGGCAATGGGTAGTTTAGACGAGAAGGATATTGCTCTTGTGGGAAACAACAATGAGAAGAAGAAGGACATGAACAAAGTGATATGCTTTACATGTCACAAGACTGGCCACTACGCTAGTCAGTGTCCAAACAAGAAGAAGAAGAAGTCGAAACCAGAGGTGTCAACATCAACATAGATTGTTGAGTTTGCTGAGAAATATGACAATGAGTTTTCTCTCATGACTGGTCCCTCAGGCATTGGTGGTCTTGTGTTTAAGGACATTGAAGTGTGTTTCATGGATAATGGAGCTTCTCAACATTGATAGGGATGAGGTTGGTGTTCCCGAGTCTTTCAAAAACAAACTCAAACTATTGTGTCGGTGTTGGTATCGGCCCACAACTTGCAGTAAAGGGGGTTGGAAGTGTTAGATTCCAAATAGAGTCAAGAGGTTTTTTGGAGGTTGTCGGGGTGTTGTATATTCCAAAGATGACAGTTAACTAACTCTCAATGTCAGCTCTGGAGGTTGATGGATTTAGAGTTGCATTCTATTGTGGTCGAGTATTATTAATATATCTAGAAGGAGCTACTCCAGACACAACATTGTTGCTTGGTGTCAGGTATGAGAGGTTGTACGGGTTGTTGGGACGAACTATGTTGGGATCTAGTGGATTTATGGATTCAGATTACGTGTCGGAGAGTGGGCAGATTGTGTGGGAGAGAGAGTGTTGATACGAGGACTTAGTCCTCTTCTAGGACTCTCAGGGGACTCAACGTGCATGAGTTGACAAAGATGGATGCTCAGGAGGCTATGCAGCCTCCTAGAAGAATGTCTTCAATTCATAGATCAATTGAGGTAGCATCAGATGCTTCTAGTGCAGTGGGAGCAGTGGCTTCCTATTCAAGGGGAGTAGAGGCTTCTAGTACAAAGGGAGCAACCATGACAGTCGATGAGTTGGAGACAGATTTTAGTGGAGGCACCAGAAGTACCTCTCTCGCTAAGAGGGAGTGTTAGGTTTGGTAGCTTGGAGGTACTTCTGCATTGGCAACGCCCAACATGCGGAAGTGACCGAGCACATTTTCTCCCAAGTGACTTTCTAATGTGTTTTTATAAAGTAACTTTATAAAGTGATTTTATAAAGTATAGTCTTTTATTTTTAAAGTGTAAAAGTGACTTTATGATGTTGTTGTTAGCTTTTTAGCTCGGGAGGTACTCCGCATGTTTTGTCTTGTCTGCAGATGTTACCTTATGTTGACACTACTAGGCACTTAACTTTATAATGGGTTTTATAAAGTTCTTATAAAGTGGTTATGTTATTAACGTGACTTTTTAATGAAGTGTACCTTCTAATATTAAAGTGACTTTATTTCATAAAGTACACTTATGTAATAAAGTGAATTGTACTTTACTATTTTAAGTGATTTGTTTTGGAGGGAATGAATCATGGCCCTTGATCTTGTAAAGACAAGATTAGATCTTGGCGTTTGAATTTAGAGTTGGGGAAGGTGAAAAGACACTTGGGAGGGAAAATGTCATTTTCAAATTTTATAAAAGAATGCATTGGGTAGTGTGCAAGACACATTGAGAGAAGGAGTTTGAGAGATTTTCTGAGTAAGCTTGAGAGAGGAAAGAGGGTAGCAAAGAGGGCGCATTTCCCAAGAGATATTGGGCACAAATCCCAAGGAGGAATTTATGTTTGAGTGCTTGTTCATTTTTCTACTGTTGGAGGCCGTACTGTATGGATCCGTTTGAGTGCTGGGTCATTTTTATGTTGTTGCAGGTCGTACTGTACAGATCCGTACAGTCCGTACAACAAGGGGAAGCATGCACAAAAATCGAGGCAACATTGGCACGATTTTTGAGGTTGTTTTGAGCATTTTTTTGCTGTTGGGCTATATAGAACAGTCCATACAACAGACTGTTTGCACGGATTTCAAGGTGCATATTTTTTGGGTGGGTCGTACAACAGTATGGACTTGGCACAAAAATCGAGGCATAAATTTTTGGGACAGTTTTTGGGTGTTGTAAATGGTTTTTCTCAGGGTTGGAAATGTGTTATTGTTGTTGATATGTACTTTCCTGAAGCTGAATAATAAATCTCTCTCTTTCATTGGCTTTCCCCACATTGGGGTTTTCCCTGGCATTGCCTAAATTTCTGTGTTATTCATGGTTGGATGAATGATGTTCATTGTGTTTATTCCGCTGCATAATTACTTAGCAATGTATATTTCTGCTTATGGTAATTTCTGAATGTGGGTTTTAGACATTTCAGAGTTCATGCAAGATAGTTATCTCTAGGTTGCTAAGTGTATGATAGAATATTAGCTTGTTGATTTTTGTCATTAAATTTCTACATGGTATCAGAGCTTGAGCTCTGAGTGACAGTGAGCAGTGAGATTTTTTTGGGCAAGTTTGAAGGGGGGGAATTTTTTATTGTTTTCCTTGAGCTGTGACGGGGAATATGGCTGCATGTATTAGATATGAGGATCGATTGGATGGAATTTCCAACTATTTGCAGTGGAAGGTCCAGATGTCAGTTGTTCTCAAGGAGAACAAGATTTGGAACTATGTCAGTTATGTTGTTGTGGTTCCCATAATAGATCCTGTTTCTTTGAATTTGCATGAGGTCAAGGAGGCCAAAGCTCAGAGGATTATTCTGGATGGGGTGAAGGATCACCTTATCCCACACTTGGCTAAGAAGAAGACAACCAAAGAGATGTGAGATGCACTTAAGAACTTATTTGAGGCGAAGAATGAAAATTGGAAGATGGCCTTGAAGGCTAAGTTGCATGATACCAAGATGGGTAAGAAGGAAAGTGTTTCTTCTTATCTTACCCAGGTAGCTCAAGTGAAAGATGAGTTGGCAACAATTAGGGAGGTCATATTGGATTCAGAGTTGGTGAGGATAGTCTTGAAAGGCTTCACCAAGGAATGGGAAGTCTTCATGAAGTGTGTGGTGAGTCGTGAGCATCTTCCAGATTGAAGAAAACTGTGGGACGATTTCACTCAGGAGGATATCCTGGAAGGATCTCAAAGCAGTGGACAGAAGACAGATAGAGCCGATGAGAATGTTGATCTTGATGCAAAGAGCAAGAAGAAAGGAATTTCCAGGAGGGACTTGAGTAAAGTGAGATGTTATTGTTGTAACCAGTTGAGGCACCTTGCTTCTCATTGTCCTGAGAGGAAGAAGAAGAAGGAACCAGAGGGGCCTGAGACAGCTGCTACAACAACCATGGAGAACTTTGCTTCCAAGTATGACAGGGAATTTTCATTGGTTACCCTAGTTTCCAGT
The DNA here is from genome assembly GCA_009831015.1 of Picea engelmannii. Lineage (NCBI taxonomy): Eukaryota > Viridiplantae > Streptophyta > Pinopsida > Pinales > Pinaceae > Picea > Picea engelmannii. The sequence continues at coordinate 342,738 of ML796040.1, forward strand.
GTCGGTAGTGGAGGATTTAGGGGTGATATCAGATGGATTGTCTATAGTGGAGCCTCTTGTCACATGACGAGAATATTGCGAGTATTCCTAATTATCATAGAAACAGGTCCTGAATGACATGTGGTAAATGAAGGTGGTATGGAGTGAGTTGTACATGGAGTTGGAAGGGTTAGATTTTGACTCGAGTATGGAGGATTCCTGGAGCTTGATGGAGTTCTCTTTGTTCCAAGGTTGAGGGTTAACTTGTTGTAAGTATTAGCCTTGGAGGATGTAGGATATTGTACATTGTTCAAGAGGGAACATGTCTTTATCTACAGGGAGGGAGTGGACCTAGTGGAACTGCAGTTGATCAGTGATCGGGTGGACATGTTATATATGTTGCGAGGACAACCTTCAGTGTATGATTCAACGTCGGATGAGGAGCATGAGAAGGCTCCTAAGACTATGGTGGGACCAAGGATTTAGTCTTACAATTCGAGAGAAGAGAATGAGTCTCTTCTGAGCACTGACAAGAGGCTCAATCGGTGTGATCGAACCGATGCTCAGGGTGGAGTGGATTCTCCAAGGAGCTCAGGGTTCCAGATAGTTGTCATGAGAATATCTTCTAGTTTGAGTTTTGTGAAGGTGTTGAGGATGGCTCCAAGTTCAGAGGGAGCTCCTACTAAGCACAATGTGATGGGACCAGATGATGGTGATGGTAGCGAGTACATCTGTCACTAAGAGGGAGTGTTAGCTTTTTAGCTCGGGAGGTACTCCACATGTTTTGTCTTGTATGTGGATGTTACCTTATGTTGACACTACTAGGCTCTTAACTTTATAATGGGTTTTTATAAAGTTGTTATAAAGTGATTTTTTTATTAAAGTGACTTTTTAATGAAGTGTACCTTTTGATATTAAAGTGACTTTATTTCATAAAGTACACTTATGTAATAAAGTGAAATGTACTTTAATATTTTAAGTGATTTATTTTGGAGGGAATGAATCATGACCATTGATCTTGTAAAGGCAAGATTAGATCTTGGCCTTTGGATTTAGGATTGGGGAAGGTGAAAAGACACTTGGGAGGGAAAATGTCAGTTTCATATTTTATAAAAGATTGCAGTGGGTAGTGTGCAAGACAAAGTAAGAGAAGGAGTTTGAGAGATTTTTTGAGTAAGCTTGAGAGAGGAAAGAGGGCACATTTCCCAAGAGATATTGGGCACAAATCTTAAGGAGGAATTTATGTTTGAGTGTTGGGTAAATTTTCTGTTGTTGGAGACCATACTGTACGGATCTATACAATCTATACAATAAGGGGAAGAGGGCACAAAAATCGAGGTACCATTGGCACAATTTTTAAGGTTGTTTTGAGCATTTTTATTGTTGTTGGGTTGTATAGAACAGTCCATACAACAGATTGTTTGCATGGATTTCGAGGTGCAAATTTTTTGGGTGGGCCATAGAGCATTACAAACTTGGCACGAAAATCGAGGCATAAATTTTTGGGACAGTTTTTGGGTTTTGTAAGTGGTTTTTCTCTTGGCTAGAAATGTGTTATTGCTGCTGATATTTAGTTTCCTGAAGCTAAATAATAAATCTCTCTCTCTCATTGGGTTTCCCCACATTAGGGTTTTCCCTAGCATTGCCTAAATTTCTGAGTTATTCATGATTGGATGAATGTTGTTCATTGTGTTTATTCCATTGTATAATTACTTAGCAATGTGTATTTATGCTTATGGTAATTTTTGAATGTGGGTTTTAGACATTTCATAATTCGTGCAAGATAGTTATCTCTAGGTTGCTAAGTGTATGACAAAATATTAGCTTGTTGATTTTTGTCATTAAATTTCTACAGTTGTGGGTCACTTTAGTGACTTAAGTGACCTAAAGTTGTGATCATTGATTAAGTTGTGATCGTTGATCTCACGAGGGAAAGATCTAATCTTGAACGCCAATCTCATCGGAAGACCAAGGGTTAGGACAATTACATTTCTAAATTAGATAAAGGCAACTCATGAGGGAGAGAGGGGCGCACATTTTGAGGAGAGTTGGAGGGAATGTGAAGAGGCACAACTTCCAAAGGAAGTTTCTTTGCTTTGAGGGAAAGAGATGCAACAAAGGAAGTTGGCACACATCCCTAGGAGAGGGATTGACAGACAATTCAAGGATATTTCAGAATTAAAGAGGGTTCAGTACCGTACAACGAAGGAGGGTCGTACAATACAGTTTTGAGTGGGTTGTACAACACTTTTATGTTGGCTTCTAGCTACAACTAGTGCAAAAATCGATGTTGAGCATTGGCACAAATTTCTAGGTGTTATCTCTATTGTTGATAATTTCGTACAACAAGGTAATGTTTTGTACTTCTTTTGGGCACAAGAATCGAGGCATTATTTATGTTCTTTGTAACTGTACAGTCTGTATAGTTTGTGTAGGAAGTCAAGTTATGATTTCAAGACTGTGTTGCTCAGGAAATTATGTGAAATTTTTGCTTGGATAGAGTGAAAGTACAATTTATTAATGTTGAAAGTTTATTGTTGTTGTACTCAAAATGTTCCCTAAAATTGAATAAAGAACTTTTCTCCTTAATTATGTCATCTTTCCTGTGTTTTCTTCAAGGGGCATAGCCCAAACGTTTATGTGGCAAATGTGAAGAATTTGTCTACTATTCATTAATATTTTGTTGTTGATTTAGTTTCAAATCTATATCATTTAGTGTTTTTGTTCATTAAGTAGAGTTCATAATTGGGTCTAATGCTTTACTATTGAAGCTTAATAGGAGGTTGAAATTTGTGTATGACATAGTGTATTTTTGAGCTATTTTTTATAATTTGTTGGTGGTGATAAAACAAAGAAGCTCTGATACCAAATGATAAAACAAAGAAGATCTTATACCAATTGATAAAACATAAACACGAACAACAATATGGCGGAAAAGGCTCACTAGCCAACCCTTTAATGTATTCACACCAATGGTACATATTTATAGTACAATGGGTGATGCCACCTCATAAAGAGATTTGCTCTATATCCTAAAATCATGTATGATTACTAGGCTAGGCAATCTTAACTAAATCAATAGTCATCACTTGAGGATATATTACTAATATTGTAAACGAATAATAGAAATATAGGTGGCAATTTAGACTTAGTGATTGGTTAAGGTAAGCCATAGGCTAACAAGTGGCAGGGATTTTTTTTTATTATCAATTTTTAACATCCTCATGTCTTTAAATTAAGAAGACAAAGATATACTTGTGGATTTCAAAATTGTTCTAAGTCCACAACTTTAGATTTAGCATCGTCGAGATCAATGGTTTTTTTATCTCTCAAACTGAAATTAAAGTTTGGATCAAAATCCTTTTCATACACCAATAATACCACAACAACAACAGGTCTCACCCTGGTAGGAACTTTTTTGAATGTTTTAATAAATCTTTTATTGAACTCTCTCAAGGTCTTGTTTCCCTTTTCTTTCACCCCATTCATCTATAAAAGCAACAGTAAGATCTGTCAAGGTAGATATACTTGTTGGTGGAAAATCCCTAAACTATTTGCTTATTTTAGCATCCAAACCATAAACAAATAAAATCATATGGACACCCTAATGTGTGAGATCAAAATTCTCAATGAAAACAAAAAGATTGTTTAGATGTGACACAACAATAATAGTGTTATCTCCTTCAAAAGTAGGTATAGACTTACAAAACTTTTGGTGGGGAGGTCATGGGGGTACCTTGATATGGTAGTAAATTCAATGGTACATTTTCCACTGAAACAATTGGTGGTGGATTGGGGATTAATTGACTAGGAATAATATTTGAAAAAATAACAAATGGGTAACAAGCAAAGGTTCGCTCAGAGAACTAGGAGATTCTGGAGAATTAGGAGGAAATAACACTGCAGAAAAAGTGGAAAGAACTTTCTTACTAAAAACTCTAAGTCTAGCTTGGTGGAGAAGCTTCTTAGGACCATCCAAAGATGGGGTAACTCCATACCAGTGTCCAAGTGTGAAGATTTCCTTGCACTATTTAGATCTACAAAAGTGGAGTTTCTAGGTGAGAAATAAAATAACATGAAACAAGTGTTCACCTCAATTTACATTGTGTTACTACAAAACGAAAAGCTTGCCTGAGCTCCCCAACAACAATGCCAAAATGTTATCACCCATAAATTCTCGTCCTGCAAAAGGTAAGTGGAGATTGGATAATGAAAGGAAATAAGTCACTATCACCTCACTTGTCCTCTCGCTTCAAAGTCAATGTGTATTAACTTCAGGGGGGTATCCCTATGTATTCTAAGGTGTCAATTGTAAAATCAACACAAGTATGTAGCACCTCAAATCGATAAAATAAATTTATTGTCCTATGAACTTGGATAAAATCGACAAACAAAAAAAATAAACAACAAACCAAAGTACACGAAAAATGATACAAACTAAACTGTAAATTAAAAAGGAAAATATACTTTACTTTGTGGTAATATATAGAACAACACACTATAAACATACCTAAAATCACTCTAAACTACTAGAAAAAATAGGGGAATCAATGCAAAAAATGCTCACTAAATATGGACATGCAAACCAATGTAGCTAAGACTAGCACAGCCGCTAACTTGCGGCTGAGAACGCCGAAAGGTCGGTTAAGAACGCGTGCCATAAAACGTCTGTGGTAATTCGTAATTTGTCTATGGTAATATGAAACGTTTGGCTGCATGGTTTAATCCTATTTAATCATTTAAACGTGGCAATTATATATCCTTACAGTAATTTTTTAATGTGATTAGGTAAATGTTAAAAAGTAAACATGTTAACGGATGTCTTGATAAATGCAAGAAAGTTATGAACAATAAATCTGACCCATTGATTTTGGAGGACGACTAAGAATATGTCAACATCTTCAATGCATAGCCATCATATTAAAGTTTAAGGTTAAATAAGGTTAAAAGATCAATAATTGTGCCCATTGTCAATAGGTGTATGCCTTTCGGCGTAATGAGGAAAACCACTAATCACTATGTAACGATATTGATGATCAACAAACTATTTTCATCGTTTTCTATATTAGAAAAACATGTGTTAAATGTTGTTTTTATATATTTTTTATTATGCACACAAATCAAGAAAATGTTACAACTCCTTTCTCTTTTTAATAAATATAAAAGATCAGCAAAGTCAAACTTGTTGTTTTTTATATAAAACTAAAGAACAAATGAAATTTTCCATAAGATTTACATGCATAAGAATGCATCAAAATAAAGTGAAAATTGTGAAATTTGATTTGAATGACTAAAGTAAATTGGCTCGTGCTTTATATGAAGTCAAATAATGAATGAAAGTGAGCAAGGCAAACAAAAGTTATTAGATTCTCATTACTCAATTTCCTATTAAGTATGTAATAAAAGTAAATAAGAGTCCACGAATTATAGAAGTTCTCACATAATGAACACAAGTACCGGTCACCAAGAAAGTAGGTGATAGATTTGTATTAGTAAGGGTCGTAGGAAGAACAAAGTTCGCGATGGGTAGGAACACACCAATCACCCTCAAAGATCATGGGAAGCCAATATTCTTCGACTTCTTCACATAGAATTAGAAACAATCATGATGATAATAATGGAGACATTCAACCAACACTTGCACTATATTACGAGCTTTCAATCACATACTCTCTAGAAGAAAATATGAAATAAGGAGAAGGAAAAAACACTAATTTATTTGTACAATGATTTATAAGAAATATAAAAATATTAATAAATAAAATTAAAAAAATTCAAATATAATATAATAAAAAATAAACACAATTTCTAAAATATATTTTTAAAAAAATGGTAAAATTCTCCACAAGTGATATAAAAAAAAAGGCACAAAAGTATGCCTCAAATGAGCCTCCTTAAGTGCTCATGTACCTTAACTTTAGAATAAGTGAGATAAAAAAGAAGGCACAAAAGTATGCCCCAAATGAGCCTCCTTAAGTGATCTTGACCTTTGAATAAATATCTTCCATACCAAGAATAACTCCAAGTTACACGGTCAATAAAAAGTGGGCGTATGAGGACCGAGAGGAAAAGTTAAAAAGCAAGGGGTGAATTCTCTTAGGTAAGGATAAAAGGAAATTTCCAAAGAATAAACAACCTCTAAACATGGTATAAGTGTAAGATAAAACAAGTACGTATGGCATTGGCATGTGCAATACTTGCCGTTAGGTATGAAGTTTGATGACATTGGCATGTGTAATACATGTTCTTTATTGGATTGGTATGTCGACCATTTACGTATAAACCAAATAATTCACTCATTAGTTCATATATGTATATGAATAATTTCGATCCACCATTCCAGAATAAAGTAATCTAGGTTATGAATAAATGATCTGTCGACAAAATTATCATGATTGGATATGATCACTGATAAATGATGTATTAAACCCAGTTTATTCAATTAACTGTCCCTTCATCAGGAGGTTATGCATTTAGATCCGTCTTTGCTACTGGGTCATGAAAAAATTGTATTGGATCTGTCTCTACTGATGGGTAAACCACTCGCCATGGGACTGGATCTTTCTCTGCAACTTCAACTGCAGGTCTAAGTGAAGATTATGTAATCTCCACTCATCGGATTTGGATATGAAAATATCACTGGAAGGGCTACACTTGGGACATGAAAGGGTGTTCCGCGCTATCGATCTGACTTAGATGCTTATGTTGTTGGTGGATAAGGATCTATATCTGGAGGGTTTGCAACTTAATATAGATTTGTCACTGGTGGGTCCCTATCTATAAATGGATATGGAATGGGCTTAGATATGGGATAAACAAGGTCAGCGAATTCCAGGTCAATTGGTTTTCCAACGGGCTTTTTGCAATAAGCTACGCCTTTACGGGTGAAACGGTAACTATTGAGTCCCAATATGAAAGGGATTCAGGCTCTATAACCTTTGTCTTGCTATCCCCTTTGATGCCTACACCCCTGGTGGTGGTGGTTATGGTTCTCAATCTCAATTTGCTGCTACTTATTTACCAGGATGCTTTTTTACAAGCCACTAACTTTATGGGTAGACCTTACAACTTAGGAGATCACATTATGATTTAAGAAATCACAAGGTTTTTTTTGGCAATAAGAGATTCAAGTGAGTAGCCAATCAAATTGTCTCAAAAAAAATTTAAATAATTGTAAAAATTAAAAAAATTCATTTGAAATGTTTCACCTTTGGCAAATTTTTAATCAAAGGTTGGATTAATATGCAGTCAATTGCATATCAATGCTATATACCTAGTGTTTCCAAGATGGTGTTACTTATTGTTATTGAACACAAATACATTTTTTTTTGAGAATTCAATGCCTAGTTTTGGACAGTGGCTCAATATCTTTCTTATGCCCTCAAGATCTAATTGGATTTTAGCATGCCAGAAACATTCGAATGTTAGGATGGTTTTTTAAATAGTTTATTGGAGTTATGTATGTGATACATCTTTTTCATTCGGTGCAGAGTGGACTTGGGGTGTGCAAAAATGCAATTTTCATCTCTCTTTAATCATTTTGATGTGAAAGTCATAATTGAAAATAAATATTTTCAAAGGTGGCAGTGCAATCCATAATCCATCATAATGGAAAATCATTTTTTTTTTTTTTATACTTTCAACATCAAAGGTTGTTTTCCCATGTAGGAAAAAATTCATAACAAATGATAAATTTTATTTTCGATATTTTTTTGGCAATTTGATTTTGCATCAACAATTAACTAGGCTTCAATAATCTGACAGGACGGATACCTAATGGCATTGGCAGTCTTGGGAACTTGCAAATGTTGTTCTTGAACTCGAATAGGTTATCTGGCACCATTCCATCTGGTCTCAAGAATCTAACTCTTCTATCTTATTTAGATCTCACCGACAATCACCTGAATGGCACAGTTCCAGCATTCATTGGAAACATCAAGGCGTTGCCTTAGTTGGACCTTTGAAATAACAAATTCCACGGAGTATTGTCATTTAGCACAACTTTTGTGAAGAATCTTAACACCTTCAAAGTGGGGGCCAACCCTGAACTTTGTTTTAATGCGTCCATACTTTCCTCGACAATATCAGGCGGTGCAGAGCCCTGCGACAGTAAAGGGAGGCCATCTAAAGCAGATTCACCAGCATATGCTCTTGATACATTTGTTGGAAGCCCATAGCCTTCTACCAAGGTAGAGCAACAACACCACCATAAAATAAAAGGGCCTAAAACAATTGTATTTGTTGTATCCATTGCTCTAGCTTCATTACTTCTTGTTATAATCATTGCAGTGGTGTTGTCAAGATGGTGTGCATCCAGGAATTGAGAAGCAATCATGTTGTTATTTATTGTTGTAGAACACATACAAATTACTTCTGAGAACTGCATATCGATCACTATATACACGACTGCAACTGCCTTAAACTTGTTATAGAAGGAGGAATTCTTCCTTTCATCTTACTCCGAGATATCTGCAACACAGTAAGGCAACCTGGCCATGACTTGGGCAGGGTTCCATTGATATTGGTATTATAGAAGGTCACATGTTGAAGCTTCGACATGTTGCCCAAAACTGCACCTATTCCACTTGCATTTACCACCACGTCTGATACATTCAGTTCCTTTAAGCCGTGAACAACCAATCTCCTGAAAGATCTGGTAAATCTCCATTGTCCTCTGTGTTCCCCAGGCTCTTAGTGCAGCTAAATGTTTCCAAGGAATTTGCAAGCTTTTGTGGCATAGGGGTTACTTTCATTGGGTAATCAAGAAAGGCTAAAGACTGTAATGTACCAAGGCTTCCCAAAGTGGTCTTGGATAGTTGGGCATTGGCCAAGCAGTATTGCAGCTACAATGAAATGAGATGCCTGAGATGGCCATGGCCATCACAAATCAAGAGTTGGTGTACATCTGTGTTGTAAGGATCAGTGCCCACTGTGACTCCTAGTGACTAGAATGCTTTTACCTGGGAAGGGTCTAGAGTCCCATTTTTAACTGGTTCATGATGATGCTTTGGCTGGGGCAGGGGCAGGAGCAACAGATGGGTCACCAGAACTGGGATGATGACGATGATGCTGAGAGGAGGGTTTAGGAGCAGGGGAAGGGGAAGCGGTGGCATGACGCTTGTTTGGTTTAGAGCGAGGGGTTGGCTTCGAATTTGGTGGTCTGGGTAAAACAAAGGGCATTTTAGAAGATGAAGAAACTTCATATGAAGAAGTAAAATATGGTGACAACATTATGAGGAGGAGAAGAAAAGACATAGGGTTATGGTTTTCCATATGACAAAATGCAATATCATAAATTTTTTTGTATGGAATGATATGAAATGACATGACAGATTATAGATAGAGCAACAACAGTAGACAAAAGAATCTAACCCAATGTTGTTTCATGTGGTGTCGCCTCCTTATTTTCTTCTCTGCTCGAAGTATTAAGACTCTCGATTTGTGCTAGCCATGGCTTCAAATCCAGTCACTCGTCGTCTGTGGCTACCTGCCCACTGCCAGTTGCTATGCTGTGGGTTTATTAACTACAAGAACGGATTGACAACTCAATTGAACATGGACATGGAGGAGGGTAGTGAGTAAAACAGGAAAGACAGGCATTTGGGTGTGTCATGGTTAAGTACAATGATCATATACACACAAATATTAAACCGGTCGCAAAGAACAAGGAGGAAAACCAGAACACCACGCCACCAAACACAAATTTAATATATTTTGATTATGACATTAAAGAGAAAACTTACTATGGAGTTGTTTGCATTTTTATGCTTTATTTCCTATACAAAGGTGACATTAAAGAGAAAACTTACTCTGGAGTTGTTTGCATTTATTTTGTTGCATCCCTCTGTCGTCGACTCTGCAATAACAGGGCCATTTGAACCACCAATCAAACATCAGAAAAATGCTTTAAACTAATTAAAATAAATAAATAAAATCAATTTGTAATGTTATACTTTTGATAAAGCTAAAAAAAAAATGAGTCAAACCTCAACTAATAGTTGGTCAACGACCTAGTGATCGCTATATACCATGCCTGGATGGTAGGTATAATAACACATTGCATAAGTGTGAGATAAAATAACACATCGCGTGTTTCAAATAAAAATTTGGTTGGGTATAAAAATAAGACACTAATAGTTGGTCAACGACCTAGCGACTGCTATATACCATGCCTGGACAGTAGGTATAATAACACATTGCATAAGTGTGAAATAAAATAGCACATTGTGTGTTTTAAATAAAAATGTGGTTAGGTATAAAAATAGAAGGACACGAGAGATGACAAATATAGCAAAAAAAAAAACCACCTTTCTAGGCTATAAAATAGTGAGAATTAGGATTGAGGACATCATAGGTCTAAACATAATAACTTCTCTATTACTCAACATCATTTACTATAAATAGCAGCCCATCATTACATCAATTGAAGTATCGTTTAGGGCAAAAATAACAAGTGTTGTGTGGCAGCTTAGTCCTTGCCAAGTAGCTTACAAGGTAAATTTTGGAAAATGGGGTCGAATTGTAAATGACAAAAGTGTTTGGTGCAAAATGTATATCACGGAACAGGAGGGCATAAGAAATCGATAGCGCTAAGTCGTGACGAATTGTAGAGTACGAAAGTTTTGGGTGCAAGATTTATAATAGCGCCAACCCGGGGGCAATAAACGAACCAACCCGCCTATCACGAAACATGGGGCATAAAATTTTGTTAGCGCTAAGGCACGACCCCACAGAGAGATAATTGGCTAAGTTTTGAAAGGAACTTTTGTCAGTCAGGCTCATGATGTGACGATATAGGACCAATCAACGAGTTTGAAAAAAGTCAGGTTCAAGTTTAAATATATTTATTTAAATTGTATTTATATTAATGTATCTTAATAGATCATTTGTGGTCCAAATGTAGACCATGTTCCAATATGTGGACGAATTGTAGACCACAGAAGTTTTGGGTGCAAGATGTATATGACAAAACTGTAGATGACGCAAGTTTTGGGTGCAAGATCTATAATAGCAACTGACCCGGTCGGGCTCTCGTAAATCGTTGTTGAATACGTTTTTTGGTTATTAATGCCAATAAGTGAACCTATGCACTGAGTTGTCATGAGTAGAAGCAGAATATATATACAATTTGATAGGCGGGGCCTTACGTCTCATCGGGAACCCTTGTCACCCTATTTTGAAGCTCGTCCGATCGTTTTCGCATCTACTCTCTCTTTCTTGTTACTTAGTCGTTTTTCCGAAAATGTCCCAATGCGCGCGTTGGCGGACAAACCGGTTCACATTTGTGCTCGTGCTTTTATATTGTGACTCCGACCGACCGCTAATCATTCGATGCCTAACCACTTTTCAGATCGCGGATTCCCGGATAGGCGGGCTTTATAATCGGGGTCGAATTGTATATGATGCAAGTGTTTGGTGCAAAATGTATATCACAGAAGTGTAGTGTGCAACATGTATATCACGAAACAGGGGGCATAGGAAATCGATAGCGTGAAGTCGCGACGAATTGTAGAGTACGAAAGTTCTGGGTGCAAGATGTATATCATGCACTTGTAGATAACGAAAGTTTTGGGTACAAGATTTATAATAGCGCCAACTCGGGGGTCGGTTCGACTCCTGTAAATTGTTGTTGAATGCGTATATCACGGAACAGGGGGCATAAAAATTCGATAGCGCTAAGTCGCAACCCCGCAGAGAGATAATTGGTAAGTGTTGAAAGGAACTGCGGTCGGTTGGGCTCATGATGTGACGACATTGGACCAATCATTGAGTTCGAAAAAATTTAGGTTCAAGTTTAAATATATATATTTTAAATTGTATGTATATTAATGTATCTTAATAAATTATTTGTGGTCAAAATGCAAACCATGTTCCAATATGTGGAAAAATTATAGACCACAGAAGTTTTGGGTGCAAGATGTATATGGCGGAACTGTAGATGGTGCAAGTTTTGGGTGCAAGATCTATAATAGCGCTAACCCGGGGGTCGGTTGGGCTCCCGTAAATCGTTGTTGAATACGTTTTTTGATTGTTAATGCCAATAAGTGAACCTGTGCACTGAGTTGTCACCAATAAAAGTAGAATGAATTTGAATTGAAGATGGAATGAATACCCTCTTTGTGTTACACATTTTTCACTGAAATGGGGTCGAATTGTAAATGACGGAAGTGTTTGGTGCAAAATGTATATCATGGAAATGTTGTGTGCAACATGTATATCACAGAACAAGAGGGCATAGGAAATCAATAGCGCTAAGTCACGACAAATTGTAGAGTACGAAAGTTTTGGGTGCAAGATTTATAATAGTGCCAACCCAGGGGAAATAAGCGAACCAACCCACCTATCACGGAACATGGGGCATAAAATTTCGTTAGTGCTAAGGCACGACCCCGCAGAGAGATATTTGGCTAAGCTTTGAAAGGAATCCGATGAGTTCGAAAAAAGTCAGGTTCAAGTTTAAATATATTTATTTAAATTGTATTTATATTAATGTATCTTAATAGATAATTTGTGGTCCAAATGTAGACCATGTTCCAATATGTGGACGAATTGTAGACTATGGAAGTTTTGGGTGCAAGATGTATACAATGGAACTGTAGATGACGCAAGTTTTGGGTGCAAGATCTATAATAGCGCCAACTCGGTGGTCTGTGGTGTACCTAGGGAGGTAATATGGGGTACCTAGGGAGGTACCCAATGGGAATGTAGTTATGTGTTATTAGTGGAAGTCATTTAATATATGGGAATGTGGTCATTCAATGTAAGGTGGACTAGGTCCACTATATTAATAAAGGTCCAC
>ML796040.1:357695-389939 GCA_009831015.1 Picea engelmannii
TTGTGATTGTACAAGCAAGGATTGCTTGAGGAGTTTTATCCTTCCATAAGGATTAATATATGGTGTTACCCTATCTCAAGGGTTTTCTCTATTTCTTGTGTTCATGTTATAGTGAATGGTTTATGGTTTATTCTTGGTTATTTCTAAAGTATATTTGCAGATTTGGTATAGGTACTTAACAGATTCCTCCTCTAGAATGTTCTTAGGTGATGGTAGCACTATATAAAGGGGTTCAGGCAATGTAATGAGACATGAAGAGAAATATTGTATTTAGAGCTGAAGCTCATTAGGAGGTTTCCCCCTCGAAGAGGCAAATGAACAGGAGATGATCCCTTCCATAATAGGATCCATTGTATGGTGTTGCCCTACCCTAAGGGTTTGATAGTAATAAAGAAGATTTTGCATATTTTTCTTGTATATCTATTGTGGTGCTTTTGTATTCAGGTCTTTGGTTCTTAACAGAATCTTCTAGAAGTAGAACATTCTAAGAAGTCCTCTTACATTTATTATATCTAACTACCATAGTGGGCCTTATTTAATAATATAGTGGACCTAGTCCACCTTACATTGAATGACCTCCACTATTATCACTATGGGCCCTCTGGGCCCCCCCACTACCTCTCTAGCTACCTTACATGGTCGGTCAGGCTCCCGTAAATCGTTGTTGAATATGTTTTTTGTTTGTTAATGCCAATAAGCGAACCTATGCACTGAGTTGTCACGAGTAGAAGCACAATATATATATTCAATTTGACAGGTAGGGCCTTACATCACCTCAGGAACACTTGTCACCCTATTTTGAAGCCCATCCGATCGTTTTTCCCCTCTACTTTCTCTTTCTCATTACTTAGCCATTTTTTTGAAAATGTCCCAATGCGCGCGTTGGAGGACACATCGGTTCACATTTGTGCTCGTGCTTTTATATAGTGAGTCCGAACGACCGCTAACCATTCGATGCCTATTCAATTTTTAGATCACGGATTCTGGGATAGGTGGGCTCTATATCCGTGGTCGAATTGTATATGACGCAAGTGTTTGGTGCAAAATGTATATCACAGAAGTGTGGTGTGCAACATGTATATCACGAAACAGGAGGCATAAGAAATCGATAGCGTGAAGTCGTCACGAATTGTAGAGTACGGAAGTTCTGGGTGCAAGATGTATATCACGCACTTGTAGATGACGGAAGTTTTGGGTGCAAGATTTATAATAGCGCCAACCCGAGGGTTGGTTGGACTACCGTAAATTGTTGTTGAATACATATATCATGGAACAGTGGGCATAAAAATTCGATAGCGCTAAGTCGCGACCCCGTAGAGAGATAATTGGCTAAGTGTTGAAAGGAACTGCGGTCGATCAGGCTCATGATGTGACGATATAGGACCAATCAACGACTTCGAAAAAAGTCAAGTTCAAGTTTAAATATATTTATTTAAATTGTATTTATATTAATGTATCTTAATAGATTATTTGTGGTCGAAATGCAAACCATGTTCCAATATGTGGACAAATTGTAGACCACAGAAGTTTTGGGTGCCAGATGTATATGGCGGAACTATAGATGGCATAAGTTTTGGGTGCAAGATCTATAATAGCGCCAACCCGGGGGTCGGATGGGCTCCCGTAAATCGTTGTTGAATACGTTTTTTGGTTGTTAATGCTAATAAGAAAACCTGTGCACTGAGTTGTCACCAGTAAAAGCATAATGAATTTGAATTGAAGATGGCATGAATACCCTCTTCGTGTTACACATTTTGCACTTAAATGTTTCAATATATACAATTTGACAGGCGGTGCCTTATGTCTCCTCAGGAACCCTTGTCACCCTATTTTGAAACCTGTCCAAACGCTTTCTACAGTTGAAACATACATAAAAGATCTTGCTAGGAAATGGATTATCAATTGCACATTTGAATATATTGGACCTTCTTTTCCCTCTTCTATACTCAATGAAATTCCAGTTTGTTTTTCCACTCTACTCTCTCTTTCTCGTTACTTAGTCGTTTTTCTGAAAATCTCCCAATGCACGTTGGCAGACGCACCCGTTCACATTTGTGCTCATGCTTTTATATTGTGACTCCAACCGACCGCTAGCCATTCGATGCCTAGCCACTTTTCAGATCGCGGATTCCCGGGTAGGCGGGTTCTATAACCAGGGTCGAATTGTAAATGACGTAAGTGTTTGGTGCAAAATTTATATCACAGAAGTGTTGTGTGCAACATGTATATCACAGAACATCGGGGCATAAGAAATCGATAGCGCTAAGTCGCAATGAATTGTAGAGTACAAAAGTTTTGGGTATAAGATGTATGTCACGCATTTGCAGATGACAAAAGTTTTGGGTGCAAGATGTATATCACGCACTTGTAGATGACAAAGTTTTGGGTGCAAGATTTATAAGAGCGCCAACCCAGGGGTCGGTCGGACTCCCGTAAATCATTGTTGAATATATATATCATGGAACAAGGTGCATACAAATTCGATAGCGCTAAGTCACGACCCCGCGAAGAGATAATTGGCTAAGTGTTGAAAGGAACTATGGTTGGTCGGGCTCATGATGTGACGATATAGGACCAATCCCCAACCCAGGGGTCGATCGAGCTCCCATAAATCGTTGTTGAATACGTTATTTTCTTGTTAATGCCAATAAGCAAATTTGTGCACTAAGTTGTCACTAGGGAACACAGAATGAATTTGAATTGAGGATGGCGAGAACACCCTCTTCGTGTTACACATTTTTCACTAAAATGTTTTGATATATACAATTTGACAGTCGGGGACTTACGTGTCCTCGAGAACCCTTGCCACCCTATTTTGAAGCTCGTCCGACCGCTTTCCATGGGTATTTTTGTGCCCACTACCTTCACACTTCTTTCAAAGTATATGCAATAAGTATATAACTTCTCCAGAAACATGCAGAAAAGATCTTACGAGCACATGGGATATCTATCACAGATGTGAATATATTTACCCTTCTTTTCCCTCTTCTATACTTTATCTTTTATCACAGAATTTTTGGGTGCAAAATGTAAATGACGAAAGTGTTGGGTGCAAGATGTATATAATGAAACACGCAGGATAAGAATGCGATAGCGCTAAGTTGGGATGCCGCGGTGAGATATTTGCCCAAGTGTTGAAAGGGACGGTCGTCGGTCGGGTTCCTGATGTGAAGATATAGATGGAAATGAGGATTTGACAGTTCGCTAACCAATCAACCCGCAGACAATCCAGGAGCCCAAGAAAGTCAGGTTCAAGTTTAAAGGGATTTTTTTTATGTTTATTTAAAGTGTATCCATATTAATGTATCTTACTAGATTATTTGTGGTCCAAATGTAAAACATGTTCGGATTTGAATGGTGTTTTGTGATTTTATATCATGACTCCGATCGAACGCTAACCATTCGATGCTTAGCCACTTTTCAGATCTCAGATTCCCAGGTAGGCCGACTCTATAACCGAGGTTGAATTGTAAATGACGTAAGTGTTTGGTGCAAAATTTATATTACGGAAGTGTTGTGTGCAACATGTATATCACGAAACATAGGAGCATAAGAAATCGATAGCGCTAAGTCGTGACGAATTGTAGAGTACAAAAGTTTTGGGTGTAGGATGTATATCACGCACTTGTAGATGAAGAAATTTTTGGGTGCAAGATTTATAATAGCACCAACCCAGGGGTCGGTCGAACTCCCGCAAATCGTTGTTGAATATGTATATCACAAAACAGGGGGCATAAAAATTCGATAGCGCAAAGTCGTGACCCCGTGGAGAGATAATTGGCTAACTGTTGAAAGGAACTACGGTCGGTCGGGCTCATGATGTCACAATATAGGACCAATCCCCAACCCGGGGGTCAATCGGGCTCTCGTAAATCGCTATTGAATACGTTATTTGCTTGTTAATGACAATAAGCAAAGTTGTGCACTGAGTTGTCACTAGTGAAAGCATAATGAATTTGAATTGACGATGGCAGGAACACCTTCTTCATGTTACACATTTTGCCCTGAAATGTTCCGATATATACAATTTGACAGTCGGGTCCTTACGTCTCTTCGAGAACCCTTGCCACCCTATTTTGAAGCCTGTCTGATCACTTTCCACGGGTATTTTTGTGCCCACCACCTTCACACTTCTTTCCAAGTATATACAATAAGTATATAACTTCTCCATAAACATGCAAAAAATATCTTGCGAGCAAATGGGATATCTATCATAGATGTCAATATATTAACCCTTATTTTCTGTCTTCTATACTTTATCTTTTATCACAGAATTGTTGGGTGCAAAATGTATATGACAGAAGTGTTGGGTGCAAGATGTATATAACGGAACACGCGGGATAAGAATGTGATAGCGCTAAATTGGGACGTCGTGGTGAGATATTTGGCCAAGTGATGAAAGGGACGGTCGTCGGTTGGGTTCTTGATGTGAAGATGTATATGGAAACGAGTATTTGACAATCCGCTAACCGATCAACCCGCGGACAATCCAGGAGCCCGAGAAAGTTGGGTTCAATTTTAAAAGGATTTTGTTTATGTTTATTTAAAATGTATCGATATTAATGTATCTTACTAGATTATTTGTGGTCCAAATGTAAACCATGTTCGAATTTGAATGGTGTTTTGGGGTCGAATTTTTTTGCTCAAACGTACAAGGAACAAAGAAAAAAGTATATGACTTTACATTTTGTATATCGAAAAATATTTTGAAATATAGGAAGCTGCAATACATGCACAATATAGAACAATAACATGTACATCGAACTGAGTTAATTTTACGAATAAATACAAATTCCAAATAACAACACCAAGTATTGAATATCAACATAGAACAACCCCAAATATTTATATTTAGATAAACTGGGTCACAAAATACATTTGAGAATATTTCCCAAAAAAAGTTGTCTTCGAATTTGTAAAAAAAACTATAATTCAGTACATATTCTATGAAATAAAAATGTGTTTGCCAGAATGACTCTGATTGGGAATGTCGCGGACTACAAAGCAAAGATGTACAAGAATGAAGTTTGTAGAAAGAAGAAAGTCGATGATGGGAAACAACAAAACCTGGCAAGAAGAAAGAGAAAATTGTCAGATCTATGTTAAATCTTTGTTAGAATAAGTGGATGAAGACAGGAGATTGTAATCAGTATCAACTTACTATGATAGTGTCACATGCCTTGTCATTTCTTCATTGATGTCCTTTTATGACTTTCCTGGACTTTGACCTTCATTGGTAATCTGGTCGACAACCCTTTTCAACCATTCTTCGATGTGGCTCCTCTTGGGCGCCACATTCATTTCAAGCCGGATTTTTATATTGAAGAATTCACTTTCCAAGTCCCTTAGATCAATAGACAAGTTGTGCAATGCTTCTTGAATATTTTTGTTTCTAATTGCATAACCGACTAGCCAAGTTTTCACGTCATCTTCACCATATTCAAGAATGCCATAGAAATTTTCAAATGACAGTGTTTTATAGATATGAACTTGACCATCAAATGCTTGCTTGGTTAAAAACAACGAGTTTAATATCAATTTTGGGTTGTGGACTTCATTGGTGCTGACAGCTAGATCTATCTCAGTTAGCTTCTTGAATAGTTTGTCTCTTTTAGATATGGTCTGGCTACATTCTTGAACAATACCAATCACGTTCTTTACCTTTACTTTCCACCATGCGTTTAGCTGGTGTATTCGATCCATGGAAGGGAGATCCTCCTATCTTCTTCTAAATTCTGTCATACCGGTAACTTCAACACCAAATGGTAAAACTACATCAAGATAAAAACCTTGCTCATTCTTGAGATCTGCTTGCAAATACTCATGAAAAGCATGCGCTCTTGTTCCAAAAGAGACCATATTCTTTGACATCTCCCAAGCTTCTGTTATTAATTCCATTCTTTTGTTTATATTCTTTTCCACATGGTCCCAGGCTGATGTGAGAAGGCTTGCTAATCCTTTTAACTTTGGCGCAAGTGTGGTGGACCTGACCATTGCCAAAGGAGTAGCAAACAGTGGAAGAGGCATTAGAGTTGCCTCCAATTCTTTGATTCGCGTCTTTAACGTGAGGTTTTCCGTTTCAAGGCCGCTAATAGAGTTGTCTAGAGCATATCCAGTTGCTCGGTGCATCTTGGATATCTGGGAAGGGTGCATGTTGCATAGGTTGAACTCTGAACGAGATGTCCCTTTCTTATTTGTTACGTCTCTGTTTTCAATAATCAATTTTTTCGATTTGCTGTAAAAAACAACGCTCTGAAATGCACAAGACTCTTCTTCGTCCAATGTATCTAGGCAGAGTATTTCCATCCAAGGATTGTGAGGAGTAGTGCTCTCTAGGTGATCGTCGTCAGGGAACATTTTTTCAATGTCAATTTCTAGTTCCATATCTTTGAGGGAGAGATCGTAGATATCAATTTCTCCCCTCGGTCCCTCTTGTTCTTGGACTATTGTTTTTCGTTTTTGCCCGCGGGAAGCTTGTGACAACTTTCAATTTTGTCGGAGGGCGGGTTCTTATCTCCTCCTCCTCTTGAAGAACTATGTGTGACTTTGTTAGTTGGGTAAGCCGTTGGAGTATTGCCACGAGATGTTGTGGTCTTGGCTGTGGCAGTCGGGGATTGTGCACTTTTTTCACCCGGGTCTTTTCGGTTCTGCTTGTGTGAATCATTGGTACTGGTACAGAGTCCATTCAAGATAGTGTAAGTGAAAGAATTGTTGAAGTGGTTCCTGACCATGAAATCCCGGAGTTTCCAAGGCATAGAGATGAATTGTCCTTTCCTTTTTTCATGGAAAAAATGCAACCAGTAGATGTAGTCCCTTGTTATTCCAGCAAAAAACTTTGTACCAGATATCTGACATGGAAGGAAGCAAGGATTTTGTTTAGACCCGAAAATCCTTATAACATTATAGTTCTCCATTTCTTCTATTGTGCCCTTCCTATCCAGGAAGATTGTCAGTTGGCCAGAAAACCGGGGAAAATACCTTCCAAATATCAATGCTTTAAAAACTGAAACAAAGTAATTAAAGACCTTATAAAATTGTTGGCAAGCGTCGTGTCTCCATAATTTTTGGCACGAGAATGTTACTGGGTCAAATTCAGAGTTCATCTTCCTACACATAGATAGTCCAGGAAATGGATAGCAATTCGACACGACAAAAATTAAATAAGATGGCATAAATAATTTCTTCTACTTCTTGTATTGCAATAACTGGGAAGAGATTTGAATGGAAATTAGCTTGCGGCAATGGAAGATGGTTTGTTGCTTGACCGTAAAATATTAAATATACAGAATCATCCGAGAGATGCCGGTTGCACTTTCTTGTCTCGTTGTCCTCGTGAAAAGTCATGCAATTTGTCGAAAAAGGTTTTTACATGCACTATCCTGTAATATGGCCATGTCCTGGGGAGTGGGTGTTGGGTCCTGTAATAACTTCGGCAAGAAGTCTAATTCATTGTTATGCTTATTTAAGAATTGTTTGTAATTCTCACCCTTGAAAGTAGGCATTGGGTCGGGAAGTGTGAACATCTTTCGAAATACTTTAGGCAATAGGGAGATTTGGAAATGGTCGCCCATCTAGACAATCTTCTAGTTCGGAATATAGTTCTCGGCATAGCACATGACCAAGTCCTTAAAGTAAAAAAAACAAATTGGGGATACATTGTGCCATTGCAATTTCAGATGTCGAGAGAACTTTCATCTGGGCAGAAGTGGACGAGTAGTAGTCATTAGCTATGGACCACTGAAAACATTGGTCCTCGTGCCCGAAAATATTTAGGGTATCTCCACAGACATGTTGTCGAGCTGCAACCATAAGGTGATGAAAACCTTCCTTTGCTCCTCATTGTATTTAAAATGGATGCTACACCATCATAAAACAATCTATAGTAAATCTTGGTTCAATGTGTTTTAATGGCAGATGGCCTTGACCTTTTCGCCTTTTAATGCCAATCTTTTCAAAGCTAATAAAAGCGTCATCAATTTGCATTGGGAAAGCGTGCGAAGATGGCAGGGAAATCGAGAAACTATTGAAAAGCGGGGAAAACATTGACAACTGTGTAATATACCTGGATTTTGACAAAAGCAGGTTCAAGTCATAAGATAATTTGTTAATATTTACTTAAACAATTTTCATATTATTTTATTTTGTTACCATTCTTTGTGGCCCAAATGCAAACTATGTTCAAATTGGAATGGTGGAGCAACATTTTCATATGCAAGCAGAGCCTCAAATATGCAAACCTGTAAGGTTCAAAAATTATGTCCACAATATTAAATAATGACATCATGTGAACACCTTTGTAGATGACAACGGGCCAATACAATATTGAATTCTTGCTACGACGACGTCTTAAAAAATCCAAAACAACCATCATTTTTTTGTGAATTCAAGATTGACAGAGTAAACTAATCAGATTCCATAATATTCTCCCATAAATGCATTTTAATGGGAGATTACCTCGAGATTTCCTCTTATTAATGCCAATATTTTCAAACATCTGTGGTGAACTGTCACCAATAAAATCATAATTAATGTGTATTGGGAAGGGGCGAACGTGGCAGGCATGGAGGAGAATTAAAGATGCTTTGGTACTTTTTTGAACCTAGGAGTCTGTGGTGGAATTGTAGATCACCCAAGTTTTGGATGGAAGATGTATACTCAGAACACGGGGAATAAGAGTTTGATAATGTTTACCCGGGAACCCGCGACCATAAAATTGGCTAAGGAAACGAAAGCGCTCGGTCGGACTCATGATGTCAAGATATAGATGGATATACAATTTGTGAGTTCAATAAGGAGTGAGGCTTGCGAGTTCGAGGAGTTTGGGATCGAATTGTAGATAACCGTAGTTTTGGATGCAAGATGTTATCTGAACATGGGGCATGGGAGTTCGATAATGCATTGGGGGGGAACCTACGACCATAAAATTGGCTAATTGCTGAGATGAACTGGGAAAAATATCAACAAATGCTTTGAAATATCAACAGATGCTGGGAAAAATGAGTAGCAAGCTTCGAGTTTGGGTCGAATTGTAGATCACTGAAGTTTCGGGCACAAGAAGTATACTCGTGATGTAAAGATATAGATGGACATGAAATCTACCACTCCGTTGTCCTAGGTACACGTGAGCATAGCCATGGGACTAAGTATAGAATCAGAAATGGATAATAGAGGGGCATAAAAAAAGGGAGAACAACTAAGTATAGAAGAGGGAAAAAAAGGGAGGTAAGAATTGTATGCCTCAAAGTACAGAGAATACAATCGACATGAAAGAAAACTGTTACGTAGGAACACATGAAAAGAAAAGATGGAGTACAAATTTATTTATTTCAAGATAGCAGCACAGAAAATATAATTGACATGAAGACAAGTCAATGTACAGGAAGATATGGAGTATCCAGGGAGGAAAAAAAAAAAACAGAGCTGCAAACCTGGTCAACAAATACAGACAGAGTAAACGAAAAACTATTGGATATGGAACACGGGTAGAAAAACACAACTTTGCATGGATTCTTCTACATTTATGGTTAGGAGTTCTTTGTGGTGTCTAGTTTTCGTGTTTGTTTCTATGAACAAAAGCACAAAACAAAATGGACATGAACATAAGTTGACATGTAAAGAAAAAAACAAGTACTATGTACATAAACTAAATAAAACAGAATAAGAGGAATATAGTAACAGATAGTGAAGAAAACACTGTTTTTTTTAGTTCATTCAAGTTTGTGTCTGTGTGTATATATATATTTTTGTAAAAAAAAATATTGACCAATATCAATTACAAACCAGGGAAAACTAAGAAGTTGGATATCTCGATTTCCTGCAACAAGATAGACATATATGCTTTGAAGCATAGAAATATGATTATGCAATATGCCTGATGTATATTTCATAATTCAAGTGCAACAACAACTGTGTGGTGACCAAACCAGTATGTGTACAAACCAAGGAAAACTAAGAAGTTGGATAATTTGGTTTTTTGCAACAAGCTACACATATATGCTTTGAAACATAGAAATGTGACTGCAATATGTTTGATGTATATATCATAATTCAAGTGCAATACCAATTGTATCGTGATCAAACCAATATGTGTCTAAGATAAAGATGTTGTATTGAGGAATGGGCACATTTGACCATACATGGTCAATAAGCGCGTTTTGCACATGGCTTGTGTTGTTCAAAAGAAAGCGGAGACTATATTTGCACATGTAGTTTTCCAATTCTTTTGTTTTGGCATTATTTTGTAGCATGTCAATATTGAAGTCTCCGACAAGCACAATGGTTCTGTTCAGATGCAAATGGTTTAATGCATTGGAAATAACATTTAGTATGTTGGAGAATGTTGCATGGGGAGCAACATACAGATTCAGTATTGCAATTTTTGTTCCATGGAAAAATATTTTTGCAAGCACCATCTCAACATTTTTTTCTTCGGAATGTATATGCTCCGAAATTGGTACATGTTTTTTCACCGATATCATCACCCCATGTGTAATGTAACTTGATATGCAATTGTGATTTGGAAATTGTTTGTTTTGCATGCATAATGCCATGTATGTTTCCTGCAAGCACAGAATATTGGATTGCATTGTATCATAGTCATTTAGTATATCATCCATGTGTGCATGTAAGCTGCGTGTGTTAAGTGAGAGAATTGATACAGATGAGTTTGTTTGTATGGATTGGTAATCATACTGCAGATGCCATTTTGCGGTAGTCCTGATGCGTTCCATTTCAATATCAACTTTTTGTTTGACTTTGAAATTATCTTTTGTAAGAGGACTTAGTAAATACAAGGAGTCTATGCTTCTAACACGGGACAATGTTGTGTATACAAGTCCATGTATTCGAATTCTAGCAGGTTGAAATGCAACACTATAAAGTGTTAGTCCTTGTGATCTGTGGACTGTACGTGCACATGCAAGTTTAATTGGACATTGTTTTCGAATCTTCAGTCGACCTGTCTTTGTTGATGTCGATATTGGCTTTGATATTCGCAAAATAGGTGTCCAATCGCTTGTACTGTTTGAATTATATAGATAAGCCAACTTGCTTTCCTGTCGCTTGCCTATATGCGGTTCATGGAACTTAATCGAAACAACATCAAGTTTTTCTATTTTGGTATAGCCTTTGAGTATTCCATCTGCACCATTGACCAAACCATCCTGTGAATCATAGTTGTAGGCATATATTTCAACCAACATTTCTAATTTCAGGACAAGCTGCAAAGGTAAAGTGGTTGTATATTCATGACGTGGCACAATTCCATGGTTGTCTTCTTCCAAGTCAATTGAATTGATGATGATATCATCGCCAGGCATGAGCAATAACATGTACCTGTTATGCATTGCAACATCCTTGTTTGTGTAGAACACGTAAGGGAATGTTGGGTCTGCCGGTGCAGGTCGCAAGCACCTCGAATTGATATATGTTAAGTCATCATATGTTTGGTTGTTTGTTCACATTCTATTCAGAATTGCAATAAATGTTTCATCTGTCTGGCGCATTGTAGTATGCAATTCAAATCATTTAATATTGTCTCTCTAGAAGTCATGCGTCATTGTTTGCATGTTAACCGTAGGTTGTTCAAATATCAAAGAATCTTGGATCGGTTGTGCCTGGTAAAGATCCCCACAGAATATCATGTCAATGTTTACAAAGTATTTTGTGTGCACATGTTTTATGCTTCTTAGTCGGTTGTCAATGGAATAGAAGAAGCGACTTCCAATCAAAGATGCCTTGTCTATAAAGACAAGTTGGAGTTCGTCATAAATCTTAGACAAGGTATCTAACATTTCCTTGCTAAGTGGAAGAAACTGTGACTTGTTAAAAGGCATTAAAAATGCAGAGTGGACTATTATTCCACCTGCATTATATGCAACTTTTTCTGTGTATGCAACTATTAGGCCCTTTGGTTTCATAGGATCAGAGGAATTGTCTGAATCATAGATTCGTATAAGCATTTAGAACAATGCTTTCATTGTGAATGTATTGTATGTTCCTGCTCCGCATGTAAGGAACAAGTGCACATAAGTGTCCATGTTCAAGCGTTTTTTAAGCGCCATGTCCTTTAGAATTCTTTGTTGTTCTCGATTCAACAGACGTCTTATTATGTGGTATTCATTACTTTCAATAAGGAAAGGATGTTTTGTGACTTGAAAACCAAGATTGATACGTTTTTCAATGCCACCTGCTCAAGGATGAGGCAAATTTGCTTGCAAGTCATAGGACTCGCATGGAGTTCTAATTGATTTTTGGTTTGTGAATGTCTCATCAAGATTTTCAGGGTTTTCTAGCTCATTAACTACAATTTCGAGATCACCCCATGTTGGATTAACATTGTAAGTAAATATAGCTTCATTGATTTGCACTATAGTCTCAGAGGCAACATACACAACTTCCCATGTAGAGAAGTTATGTTTTAATGTCTCTTCGTTTTCATCGAACAAAACATATAACAATAGTTTTTCTCTACAATAGTTTTCATAGTCGTAATGTTTATTGTATTTGAAAAATCATATCACAGAGGGTTTTTTTCTTTTTGATATGGGTGCACCATTTTTTTTGTAATGCGATACGAATTCTGCTAAGCAGATATGCCTAATAGGAGATGGACGCTGGAGGTAATAATCAATAATAGAGTGACATAGTACGTCTTCTGAATTGTTAGTCTCTTGTTCTAGCAAACACGGTGGTTTAAGCACAAATGTGTGTTTCTCATGTGGAGTTGTGTTTATGAAGAGACATTTTCTTGAACTACAATTGAGGGGCGAGGAAAGTGCAACGTGGACTGCTTGTTGAGCAGACATTTGTTGAAGATTAAGTAATGTATCGCCAAGCGTATGTATCATTTGTATGGCATCAATATGAGTTCTTTCATGTTCTTTGTGTATTCTTGTGAATGCACTTGTCATAGATTTGTCAACCTTTGTCATATACAAGGTACAATACGATGTTGCAACATATGCATTGAGGACGTACTGCGCATCTCTATTTGCATTCCACATAACTAGCATGTCCTTGGAAAAACCGTTGTTCCAGATATGGGAAAGTTTTCGTTTAAGGAAAATTGTTGGTTGTTTAAGCGTACATTGTATGGCTTGGATGTACTCATCTTCTGATAGATTTAGCTCTATCAAGAAGTCATCGAAGCTCATCAACTCGTCAAACTCTCCTTGTTCTAGAAATGTGAATCGTCAAACTCTCCTTGTTCTAGAAATGTGAATAAGGATTTATATTTCTCAACGACAACATTGTCCTCTAAACTAAGTGGCTCTATGATTCTTGTTACTCTCATTGGCTGCACGAGGAAGTTGTATCTGCAATGTGAGTTTTTTCGTTTTCTACAACTTTTTGTATGATAATGTCTATGAACTTTGGCAAGTTCTGGATCCAAATGATCTATGTTGCATGTTATGTATTTGTCCACAAATTGCTCGATCTGTGAATTGTTGTTAGCTCCATAGACTGGTGCACCCTCTATCCACAACAATGTATGGTCATGTTCATTCCCCCTATTCTAGAATTCAGTCACAAAAAAGTAGTCTGGTATTTTTTCAAAAAACGTTTCATCATGGCATATCAATTGTCTCAAAGCATTTATTTTATGTCTATAGTAGCGAATTCATGTCACTGGGTCTTTTCTTATGAGGTAGTCAATGTCATTTTTTTCCAGTGTATTGGTTTGTTTTTTACGTTTCCTGTTCCTATGCAAGTTAGATACTGCAGCCACCAATGGATCACATCAATGCTCTGCACTTGTAAATGTGATGAAAAATGTTGGTGGGCCCAATTGTCAGATCATTGCAAAAATAGTTTTCTTGTTTTGTTGCAAATAGTTAGGAGAGATGCTAATGTTTTTGAAATCTATGTATCCAATATCAGATTTCACGATTTTTTATAGATTTACTTTGTACTTGACATCCTTGGCCAACAACTTTCTTCCTTGTAACTGGCCTTTTCTTATTCAGACCCACATGCAAGACACCACTTACTCTACTATTATGCACATTGTTTTGAAAAACAAATTTGTTATGTGACATGAGAAGTCACCGCTTGAATGTAGCAGCTCCCATCGAACTCTTTTATGGTAACTGAATCGTTCTGTAATGTCAGTGGGTTGTGGATATCCATAGAAAAGTGTTGGGAAGTTCATTTCCTCAACAAATTTGTCCTTGAATATTCCAAGTGGACGTTGTCCTTCAACATGTGCAATTTCGACAATCTTGTCTTGCAAGTCACAAATGCACTGTGAATCCATGCACCAATGTCTCAACAGGTGTTTCATTCTCCGATTCATCACTTGTATCAAATTCACTAGTAGTTTCGAGAGTCTGTGCAGAGTTGTCACCCTCTTCTCCAAGAACACTGTTCCAGTTCTCATTTATACAAATGTTCTATGCTTTGTACAGGGCCCTGGAACATAATTCTTTTAATGCTTTCATAACAGCATGCACACGCACTTTGTCTGTCTGATAGATATTTTTGTATTGCAAACGTCTTTTGAGAGCCACAACAATTTTCATTGTATCGCTAATGAATTGTGGCAAGGCCTTTTGCACAACATCTAGTTGAACAGACACATTAATAATTGATCCTGTTAAGCCCATCTGGGGTCGTTTATAGCCCCAAGGCCTGATTTGTGCAAATGCAATTCACAGAGACACAAGTCTCTCTTCAATTTTTGTAAGTGCACTTACATCTGGTAGTGATGTATTACATCTTATTTGGTCAGGGGTTGCAAATTGTGGCAAATTTCCATTTTCAAGCGACTGTTTGGATGGAAGACAAATTTTGCCACTGGAAAATGTTTTATCATGTACTGTCAAGCGGAGGTATTCTGCTTCCAAATCAGGTGTGAAAGACTTACTTTTTTTTTACGAAATTCAATTGATCGCAAATTGCACATGCAATGGAAGGAGTGTCTTTGATTTGTTTCATGTAGGTCTTTCTTGCATCTTTCTTCCGTAGGGAAGTATGGGTAGAAAGTGTTTGTTGGTTTTCATTCGTAGTAGTGCATGGTGTTGCTTCTAGCCCACAAAATGTGATTTTTTCCTCTCGGACAGTTGCATGATCATTGTGGGATATGCTACTGTACCTGTTTTTGTTGTGTTGTGCACGGACAATTTTTTTTAGATTGTGATATGTCAGTTTCTCTCTAGAAGGAAGCGTAGCAATGCATTTTGTTCTCTCGCGTATGACCTTTTTCAAGTTGTGGTAACTTAGTCTACATTTCTTGTTCAAGGGCAGAATGACCTCATGGCAGTTGTGATGAATTTCACTCTGATTAAATAGCATGCGAAGCTTATGCACATTCGATGTGGTTTGGCTGGCATTGACACTCGACCCTGGACCAACAGTATTTCCTATACCACCAATGTTTTTTTTTCTCTCACGTATGAACTTTTTCAAGTTTTGATAACTTAGTCTATGTTTTTTGTTTAAGCCCCGTATAGCCTCATCACAACTAGGACGAATTTCATGCATGACCTTTTTCAATTTGTGATAACTTAGCCTACGTTTTTTGTTTAAGCCCTGTATGGCCTTATCGCAACTGGGAGGAGTTTCATTCTCATTAAAAAGCATGCCACACGTATGAAGATTCGATGCAGTTTGGGTGGCATGGACATTGAACCCTAAACCAATGATATGTCCAAGCAAAGGTTGATAATGGATATGTGTCGTATTTGTTTTCAACGAGAGGATGTCAATTGTTCGATCGTAATTTGAATCAATAGACCAGGAATGGACAATGTCATCTAGTAGGGCCAACCAGACCTTGATATTTACTCTGAATATGATAGATAGCCATTGCAAACAAAATTTTCCACCTCCACATTTCCTTTTTCATATGGTAGTGCCATGTTTACAAGGTATTCTTGCCAACTTCCAATTGCCGACATATTTTCTAGGAGATATGGCGAAAGGTGTTGATGCAAGCAACTAAAAGCCCGTTGGCTGCCGCCTATAATTGCATTGCAAAAGAACTGTACAGTGTAAAGCCGCAGTGAATGCACATCGAACTATGTTGCTACCAAACAACAAATTGCATTAAACAGACTATCTCCACAGCTAGATACAACAATTGTTGCTATCTGCAAACCATGGTAGTCTATGCGATGCATAATCTGTTTCCACTGCGATTCAAGGTCTTTGCAAATGAGGGACAAGTAAATATTAGGTCCTTCAAGATTGCATATGGACAATTTTCTATACAGTAGTGGTTCATAATTACCACTGACAAGATTGACATCATGGAACAAGATGCAATATGGATTGCTAGATGCAGTTTTGTTGAATAGTAGATATCTTGTTTTTCTTGTCAATGACCATACTCCAATTGATATATTGAGCCACTTAGACAACCACCGCATACAAAACGTATCTCCCCAAAGTCCCCTCTCATGTACAGGCAGAATTGGAGATGCAGACAACCGCATCTTTGATAAATACGTAGTGACATCATGTATTCCATGCAACTGCCGAAGAAAATCAGATTCCAATTTGTATTCATACGACTCCAATGCCTCAACGTCGCCATTTTTTAAACAACCCAAGAAATAATCTATCAATCCATTGTGCAGGTCAGTCGAGGAATAACGGAAATGCAGTAGAACCTGAAATGCATCGAAAAGGCAATCTCCTACAGTATATGAGAATGCATCCAATCTAAAAAGCCCATTGCTATGCAACACCTCGTCAATGTTGTCATGTATAATGGAGTGTGTATCTATTTCATACGACTCAACATCTATTACTTGTTTCATACTTGTTTCATCTCTTAAACTATGATTTTCAAGTTGTCTCTTAGCTATTTTCAGTTTGTATGAAAACAGAGAAAAGGGGAAAAAAAATAAAACGAAAAAAAAAGACAAATAGAAAATTACAAGCGCGAAACTGCGTACCAATCCTGGTATGTATCCTTCAACCTTCTTCTTGTCAAATTCAATTCCCCCTAGTCGCCACAGCAGATGACAAGAAAACAAACCTACACTGAACAATGAACCAAACAGAAGAAACAACGCAAATAAATAACACTATAAATTTGTTGCGCACAAAGACCGATTTGAACCTATTCATGGTGTGCATCCTACAAGCTTCTCAGAGGCAGAAGATGTTCTGCAAAATAGAAAGGACAGGGCAAAGGAAATAGGTGGACGAAGTTTTTTGACCCACATAATAAAAACATTCCCTGTCACTACACCTCGGCGGATGGTTCCCCCTTGCAACAACTCCGAATTCGTTTTCTAAACCCCTTTGCATTGCAATTTTCGAAATAGCTATGGCACAATATCCAGGACGTGGCAGTTGGCATATGAAAATGCATGGTTTCCAGGAAAAAAAATAAGACCACACATAAAGATGTTCTGCAATAGAATTTCAAGGCAAGGAGTCCTACCATTGAAAAATCTTGTCTGCAAGGTGCAAAACACTAAGTAGAAAAAAAGGAATAGCAACGAAACGATGGCATGAAAACTTACCCGTCAACAAGGGATGACAAGAGCTCAGCCCCAAAACTTGAAAACCGCAACAACAAGTCCAACAACTTGCATAGTTGAAGAACAACAAACCATTGAACAACCACGAAGAGGTCCAACTGCAATTGCAGGACCTCAACTTTGCAAAGTTGAATCAAACAAGAAGCATGGAATGAACCAACATACAAGCATCAACCACTGAACCAGTGATGTCGGTGGAGAACAATATTGCACAATTTCACTGCAAACAACACCATCAAAAAAATAGAACGAAACTGTATTGCAACACATCTGTACAATAAACATTTAAGGATGTGAGACCTATTAGGTAAACACTTAAGACTATCAGAACCGTCGAAGGGCGTCGCCCTGTGCAAACATTTAAGAAAGAATGCAACGTGGCAGGCCTGTTTACGTATGCAACAATGACAAAGACTCTTGAAGCATGCAACAATAAAGAAAAAATCACACATAGTAATAGTAATAAAAAAATAATATGAATAATATTAACAATAGTTTGAACAATGAAGACTATGCTAAATTTTTTTTAGTGAGACGACAAAGTAATATGAAAAACGACTATCCATGTGCAATAAGACCTCAAATCTATTAGTACAAACTTTGGATATCTAAACATTTCAATATGAATAGTACAAATTAAGAAAAGCACCGTACATGATAAAACTTTGGATATGGCAACATATAATTCATTGGGAATAGCGAAGTTGGCAATAAGACCTCAAATCTATCATCCAATCAGATCATGACATATATGGGTTTTTTTAGTATATAAAAAATAATGCTTTTACTTCTGTAGTTCGAACATTAGAAAGTATGCAAAAAATTGTAGTCAAACCACAAAGTAATATGAAGTCAACGAATTATCGATCGTTATAGTCCCTCTACGCCTTCGACAGGGACTAATAAGAAGGATACTCACAATAAGGTGCGAGGAAACTTCCTTAACTGATCATTTACTATAAATAGCAACCCATCATTACCTCAATTGAAGTATTGTTTAGGGAAAAAATAATAAGGATACTCACAATAAGGTGCGAGGAAACTTCCTTAACTGATCATTTACTATAAAGAGCAACCCATCATTACCTCAATTGAAGTATCGTTTAGGGAAAAAATAATAAGAAGGATACTCATAATAAGGTACAAGGAAACTTCCTTATCTGGTGCACCTTGGGTCAATGTCATAGTAAACCTCAAGGCTCAATACACCTTAGGTTCTTCAGATATAACAATTATTTGTCATGTGAGATTACCAAGTACCTTCTGGATATCATTAGAATAGATCCAGATATTGAAAAATCAAACTCTTCATAATGGCTTGTAATTTGGATATTGATGTTGTACAATACATTGGCCCCCAAAAATATAACCATCATGTTAAAAATAACCAACTTTTTTCATGGTTATGAATCAAATCAAATTCGAACCATGATCGGGATTACCAAAAAAGGTAATCCCCCATGTCATTTAGATTATTCTTCTTTCTTCTAAAAATATGTATATCTCTAATTTGCCTCAAATTTGAACCACATGTCTATCTCTATAAAGGGTATCCAAAAATGTGATTAGATTTGGAAAAATAAAACTTTCAAAAAAAGCAAAAATTTTAAGAAAGAAAATCTTGAAATCCATAAATTGAAAAGGCATTGATATGATCACACTCTTTAAGAGTCTTTGACCTCCTATACTTACTTTAAATTCTACAATGAAATTGTATGTATGGGGCATTTGATGTCAATTAGGTCTAACTTGAGTGGTTGTGGGATGGAGTATTATCCTCTCCACATAGGTTCTATCACCGTAAGTGACATGTTGAACTCATAATGAGTATATTGTTGCAATGACTTTGAGCCTTGTTGTTGACCTAGCCTTGTGCCCCAAAGAATCTAAGGTTTACCTTGGGTACCATCCTCAAAATGAGGGGAAGTGCCCAAGGGTTTTCCCTGAGATATATTACCTAAACAAAGTATGGGGCACTTGTTAAGATATTTAGACACTTAGGAGTTAGTTAAGATCTACTTGGTCTATTGTGTCGTTAGGTAGAAGTGTGTTTTCTAGTGTGTTTCTTTAGTATGCATTTGTAGTTAGGAAATCCGACGGTCACGATATGTTCCCGATGTAGAGTGATCCGACGGTTCATACTCTCCTCGATCTTAACGACCATTGATCCGTGGCTTAACACCCGATTGGTCTGTGATCTCTATTTAAAGAGCATGGAGGGTCATTTGTCGATGATCAATTGTGAGAAACTCTATTGTAAAATATCTCTGTAATCTTTTTCTTTTGCATTAATAAACTGCTCCAAGTGGCCGTGCTGGATGGGGCCGTGGATGTT
This sequence comes from Picea engelmannii, assembly GCA_009831015.1. NCBI lineage: Eukaryota > Viridiplantae > Streptophyta > Pinopsida > Pinales > Pinaceae > Picea > Picea engelmannii. The sequence continues at coordinate 377,526 of ML796040.1, forward strand.
TCCTCATAGGGGTTTTACCACGTGAAAACATCAGTGTGTTGATCTTTGATTTGGTTATGTGAGTGGTTACTGAAGGTGTTCGTCCTCTGTTGGAATACATATGTTGTCGAACTTGGTATCAGAGCTAGAGGTCACGAGTTTGATACACACTCAGCTCACGCCGAGGAGGAGATTGTTTCATGGAATTGCAAGTAGTCAATGCTCCCTAGTGTATCATGACAAGGGACTAATCGCCTCTCGTGGATCCTTGAAATCTGATGGTGGTGAGTTTACCAATCACCTGCGGATTTTGGTGTAACAACAGTCGTACTTCCAACAATAGCACTTGCTACCATTAAAAACTTGTCCAAATGATATGAGAATATACTTTTATGTGTCCTCTAGATATCCTTTATATGAATGACCTACCCAAAAACTTGTCTAATCGTCAACCCCTAAGAAATAAAAACTTGTAACCATGTGCCAAATTTGAAAAGCACTCCTGAATCGTCAATACCAAATGATGGATTGACCACCACTTAACCACGTTCCAAGAAAACAAGTGAATGAGGAAGATTGGTGAAGAGGATCTCTACAATAAGCATAGAACAAGCAAGACACTAATCTATCATGCAATGTACATATGAACCATATTTAATAAGTACCTAAAATGGATTTTGGAAAAATCCATTTTGGGTGTTAACATTAGCTCCAATTACAGAAAGGATCCCCCTATGGGATGCCAAGAATCCCTGAACTTTTCATAAATAAGCCCCGTAAAGGAGGACCATAAGAAATCTCTATGTATATGTTAAATTTATAGTTGTTATTAAGTTCTTTTCAAATTACTAGAGTATAACAACATCATTAGGATCACTGAAAGAAACACAATCACAAGGTATGGAACATTTTATCTTGGGAAACCCTCCTGGGGGAGAAAACCCAACAAAACTTCCTCAATAATAGATTGCAAATACAATGCCAAGACTAAAGACCAAACCACCAAGAATAACCTAGGACCGAACATGCACCTCTCTCTCATTCTTCTTGCAACTGCAACTACCTTCAAAAGATGCGCACTAGAAATGAGTGTGAGTGAGTGAATGAGGCACCATCCTCACTTATTTATACTAGTTGAGGGGGCGCTAGGGTTATGTCTCTTCACCAAGCAGGGTTGACTTCTTCCAATAGTGGTTAAAACCACTTTAATAAACCCTAGGGGCAGATTGATCTGTATAATAATAACTCAATTATATTTAGAATATTCTTCGCAGTTACAATATTTTAACACTCCCCCTTAACAAGAAGGGTATTCTACTGACATAACCCAATACAACATCATCAGGAGAGAGAGAGGGCAACACCATCATCAACATCTAGAACACTGACTGGCACATCTACAAATCATTAGAATTTTTTCTCATCATCAATATCATCATCATTGACAACATGGAGTTGGAATAACATCATCATCATCGTTCACAACATGAAGCTGGAATAACATCATCATCAACATGAAGCTGAAACATCAACATCAATAGCATGATGCTATAAAAAAAATCTCGCCAACATGAGGCTCGTACATCATCATCAATAGCATGAGGCTGGTACAACATCATCAACGACACGAGGTTGAATAAATCAACATCATCAAAACGAGGTTGAAACAACAACATCATCAACACGAGGTTGAGACAACAACATCATCAACACGAGGCTGAGACAACAACATCATCAACATGAGGCTGAGACAACAACATCATCAACATATGACAACAAAATGAGGCAGGTGGAACAATAAAATTTTGTGGTACTCTGACAGACCATCCTTACCGGACCTTCAGGATCTTCCCAGGAATCACAAGATTCCCTAGGATATAAAAATCCTAACGGAGCTACCACAGGGTACTCTAATAGACCGTACTTATCGGACCTTTGGGATTTGCCAAGGAATCAAAATATTCACTAGGATATAAAATCCTAATGGAGCTATCACTACTGACCACAACTAAGATATACATGCACAGGTACTCTGACAGACCGTCCTTACCGGACCTTCGAGATATGTCCAGGGATGATCAATCCCCTAGGATATAAAATCCTAACGGAGCTACTCATTGTTGGTTAGGATACCATAGTATCATCAACATCACTCCCCCTTTCGAGGGAGGTCTCTTCAGACTATACCAAGCTTGTCTCAAAAGTATTCAAACTTTACATGAGACAGAGGCTTGGTCAACACATCTGCAACCTTCTCGTCTGCGCCAACATATTGGAGCTTTACAACTCCCCTCTGCACCATATCACGAATGTAGTGATACTAGATTTCTATGTACTTCGACTTATCATGGAACACTGGGTTCTCCATCATATTTATGCAACTCTGGTTATCACATAGAATCACAGTGGCTTCCATCTCCAGATCGAATAGACCTGTCAAAAACTTCTGAAGCCATATGACTTCACCACTGGCGGAACATGTTGCAATGTATTCCGCTTCTGTCGTGCTGAGAGAAATAATGGATTGCTTCCTGCTCCAGCATGAAGTCATGGCTGACCCCATATTGAAACAACATCATGAAGTGCTCTTTCTATCAGAAACACTTCCAGCCCAATCTGAATCAGTATAACCATACAATCTGAAGTCATGATCTCCAGTATAACAAAGACCATATTCCAACGTACCCTTAAGGTATCTCATCACATGCTTTGCAACTACAAGGTGAACACGTCTAGGCTCTACCAGATATCGACTCAAGGTGTTCATAGCAAAACATATATCTGGCCTGGTATTCGTCAGATACATCAACGAACCAATAATATGTATGTACAGAGTAGTATCAACCAATTATAACGAAGTAACAACCATGAGCTTCAACTTTGTTTCCATGGGTGTGTTCATGGCTTTACATTCCAACATATCAAACCTCTTTAGTATTTCAACTGCATACTTCCCTTGGTTAAGGAAGATATTCTTTGGGCTCTGCCAAACTTCAAGACTTAAGAAATATGGCATCAGGCCTAGGTCTTTCATCTTAAATTTTGCAACGAGATTTTTCTTACAATCAGTGATGAGATTTTCTTCTCCTGTTAAGAACAAGTCATCCACATACAACAACAATATAACCGACTCATCATTCATAACCTTGAAGTAAAGGTAAGAATCAACTTTACTCTTGGTAAAGCCCAAGATCGTCAGGAAACTATCAATTCTACCATATCAAGCTCTTGGAGCTTGGTTCAACTTCTAGACATGAGTCTTCTTGTCTTGTACTACGAAACTAAATTTCCACATCACATTGTACCAACCTGGTACACTTGATTAGTTGTAACTTAATCTGCTCAATCATGTGCTAGCTCTATGTGCTTTCTGCAAAGCACTATCTGTCTCACAGTCTGAGAGTATGTCATCTACTCTTTCTGTAACTGTTCCTTCTAGAACCGGGACTTTGCACCTACAACTGCTATTTTTGAAGCTGAGCATGACTGCTTCATTCCCACTGTAACCGCTACATTCGGAGAGTAGCTCCTCTACTCTATCACGAGAACAACTTCATCTAAAACTGAGAGTGGCTCAATAATTGATACTGAAAGTAGCTCTTCTTCTTTCATGGAGGTAACTCTATCTGCTATTGTAGTCATGTCTGCATGGCCTGACTAATGTACTACACCAACTGGCACTGGAGATAACTCAATCTCAAATATGGGGATTGCTCCCCCTGAATCTCATATTGTGTCTGAATCATGGTTGTTATGGTTGTCTTTACGAGTACTGGAACTATTTCTTTGATTACTGGAGTAAGTGTCTCATCATAGTCTTCTCCCTCTTGTTGAGAGAATACTCTAGACACAAATCTGGCTTTGTACATATTTATACTTTTATCTGCAACATGCTTGATCTGTTAGATCAATCTTGGAAGTCATTGCTGGCTTCCTTTCTTGTCTTAAGGAAAAATCCATATCCCAGTCCTTCTGATTGGCTTCCTTCTTTGTTACTGAAACAAGGGAATATTCCCAGGAGATTTCATGTCTCCTAGAGGTCTCTGAGGCTATGATCTAGTCTTCTCAACTCTTAGCATCTGTCAGTGAATCCTGGAAGATGTCTCCTTTTCCCATCTGATCCTTTCTGAGATCAGGCGCACTTTGTTCTTGATTTCTTCTGAGTCTACAAAGACTTCATAGTCTCTACAAGATATATTTAGTGTTGAATACCAAGTCTTAATATGAAAAGCTGAGTCAGACTTTAATTCTGCTTCCTGTTCAAGGTGGCTTCATTATCCTTTGACCAAGTCTACTGTGAGTTTTGTTCTTATGTTTGGTCATTCTGCTTCTTACAATTAATCTTCATATGAGATACTTTGTATCTCAAAAGTAGTTTCTTCTTCATCTTCTTTGGTACATGAATGTATACGATCACATATACAACTTGGATAGTTTTCTCCATGTCTCATCTAGTATGTTGCCTCTTGCAACCATCACTATAGCTTCCTCAGGGTTATTACCTGAAACAAGGGAGAAACAAAAAACAAGAATAATACTCTTTATAATAATGATAAAATAATAGCAAGAGCAATCGTCATAGTAGCTCCTTTAGAGCTATTACTTGTGATCTGCCTAAAACAAGGGTTAAAAGTAAGAAATACAATACGAAATGAGAGCAACACTCTTCTGGTGTTGTGATCAATTATTCCTCCATTGTAATCTGGAACCAAAACAAGAAGTTTCTCCTAGAGGTGAGGTTAGTTGTATCTGGTAAGTGATTTCAATAAGCATTCATCTTAATAATTCTCACATGCTACCAAGTATAAAACCTTTTAAAGATTGCTTATCTCAATTATAGTGTTTACTTGTAATGAGGTAGTTATCAAACTTGACATGTGCAAGTTTGAATCTCATCAACTTAATCAATCAAACCTGAAACCTGGAGTCTTGTCCTCAAGAATGAGTGTTGTTGCTTTTCTTCCTAGATTACTTCGCTCAAGATGACAAGTATTCTCTTCAACCTATCCTTTGTAATGAGATAATATAATTTCTTGACAGAAATATGAGTTAGAGAATAAACTCTATAATCTCACCTTTAACCAATCTAGTACATTGACTTTAATTTTGACTAATGCTTAGTATGATGGTCATAGCTACAACCTAGATGTCAAAATAATGTCATAACAAATAGATGCATATCAAAATGGTCAAAACTGGAGTGCATTATTCCTCTGAATGTGTTGGATCTGAGATCCTTTTGGATCTATGATTGTCAAAAGATCCTTTCTCCTGCAAATACCCTTTAGAATAATAATACATTTTAAACACATGTAAGTACATACCTCTGACAATATCTTGCAAGGGTAAGGCGCACTGGGACAAAACAACAGTCCCAACACTTCACATAACTTTCACTGCAACTGGCATGAAGGAATTGGCACTGTAGCTGCAATTGATACTACAACTGCAACTACAACTTAGGGTTTTATGAGGAAACCCTAATTTTTCAAACTTCAAATTTTGGAATTTTGATCCAGGGACTAGATGCGTTGGGCAGAAGCGAGTAGACCGGAGTTGTCTGTTTTAAAAAAATTCAAGTTTTACCCCTTGAAACTTGACCAGCGCAAATCTGGACTGGTGCTTCTGGTATTGGTTCTGGTTTCTTGGTTTTCTGGTACCAGTGAAAACTAGGGTTTGACTTTCTAGTGGCTCCGACCACTGAAAAGGCGCGCTCAAGCTGCCAAGTGATGCACTAGGTTAGGGTGCACTTCCCTAGGTGGCTTTTAGTCAGAAATTCCTTTCCAACAAAAATCCCTAAATTTCTTGTACGACAACAGTGATGTTTTTGGTTACCCAGTGAAAGGTGCTTTATTTAGTTCAACTCTGATCCCATGTTAAATTTAGAGCTGTTATTAAATTCTTTTCAAATTACCAGAGCATAGCAACATAAGTAGGATCACTGAAAGAAACACAATCACAAGGTATACACCATTTTATCTTAGGAAATCCTCATGGGGGAGAAAACCCAACAAAAACTCCCTCAATAATAGATTGCCAATACAATGCGAAGACTAAAGACCAAACCACCAAGAATAACCTAGGACTGAGCATGCACCTCTCTCTCCTTCTTCTTGCAACTTCAACTACCTTCAAAAGATGCGCACTAGAAGTGAGTGTGAGTGAGTGAATGCGGTTCCATCCTCACTTATTTATATTAGCCGAGGGTGCGCTAGGGTTATGTCTCTTCACCAAGCATGATCGACTTCTTAAATACTGCCATATGAATATGGCTTGACCAATTCACAAGAGGGGATTTGGTCTTATACACGACCCGACATGATCAATCCAAAAAAGGGGATTTGATCTATATAATAATAACTCAATTATATTTAGAATATTCTTCGTAGTTACAATATTTCAACAGTATAAGGCCTTGTATGTACAAGCTTCAAACATCTGTTGAATATAAGCTAGATATGCCCAAATATTTGGAACTTGGAGTCAAACCATCTCAAGTATGAATCTCCACAATGGGGTAATGAGTTCTAGTAGACCATGGGAAATGCTAATCACCCTGTCACATGTCCTTGCTTTTAAGCAAAGAGCTAATCAACCCATGGGAACTCGAGTGAAGGTAGCAACCAAGCCACCCAATAGAGGCAATGACCATTCAAGCCATGGAAACTCAAGCAACAATTGACTTAGGCAGCATAAGCCAATGGTTATTCTAGTCTCTGAGCACAAAATCAAGTAGGAAAGAGCCAAATTTGCCCAATGCAATTTTTGGGAAAAATAAATGCTATGGATTCATGCACAAACCATTAACTAGAGCCAACCTCATCTATTACCATGCACAACTTCAAGGATTGGAAGGGCGACAACCAAAAATAGGTCCAATCTTTGTGCACAAAACCATTTTTTCCCAATGAAAGGTACATGAGGGGCAAAGATAAATTCGTTGATACACAAAGTAGTAAATAGAGGTAGGAGCAATAAACTCGTGCACAACTTCAAGGATTGAAAAGCCAACAACGAAAACCATGTCTTCTCTTTGAACATAGAACCAGGTTTACTCTATGAGCACAACTACAAATTCACCTAATGAAAGCTATGAAACATTTGACGAAGAAAGCACGATATCAAGCCAACCTCATCCATTACCATGCACAACTTCAAGGATCGAAATGCCAATAACGAAAACTAGGTTTAATTTTTTAGCACAAAAAATTAAAGTAATAAATAACTAAACATAAACATGTGCAATAAACCCATGCACAACTTTGAGGATTGGAAAACTTGCAATGAAAACCAATGCTATCAAAACCAAATTCAGTAATATGAAACAAAGCATGATACCAAAGTCAACCTTGTCCATTACCTTACCTTACATAAAGCACTAGTCCCAACATCCTCACCATCTTCAACATCCTTCGTCATTTTTTTCATTTTCCAAAACCTTTAACAAGTAGTAATGCAGTAAGTTGAGGTGGTTTGCTTGAATGATTGAGAGCTAGGTCTTGTACTCTCCCCACCTAGATCCAGGGTGAGATTTTCCATGATGAAACTTTGGCTCATTGCGATAAGGTTAGAAGGGTTAACATCCCCACAAATGAGACACCCCTTGTCAGTGTTTCTGAATGTCTTGACTCTTGGTAAGTCATAAGTTTCTTACCAGAGCCTTGTGGGTTGTTGACACTAACTTAAAGGTTATAGTAACAACCAACATAAAACTCACCCATGTAATCTCCACTAATTACTAATTCTTCTAAATTAAAAAAAATTTAAAAAGAAATGAAAAAATTAAAAGTAAAAAAAAAAAACATTTAAATGAAAAGAACAAATATATTTTCACCACCCAAAATCAACTCAGCAGTGCCGTGTACACCATTTGAGCGGCTGGGGCAGAATACAAAAAAAAACCATATCATACTGTTCGTTTTGGCTTCGTGCAGACTAGTCCGTCACCTGGACACCATCGACACTACGCGCGAACATTATCCACCTAGCTCCGAGATGACACGGCAGCTCCACTCAGCAGGGACTAATTAAACCTTCCATTATGCTAAACCCAGAAACCACACCCCAATGCACACAAAACAAAATAAGAGAAACGGTTTCTGAGTCTCCGAAAGATATCTTCTCGAAAATTCTTAACGCTTCTACTTCTCCGAACTATGTCTTCTCGAAAATTCCTTATGCTTTCCTACATAGTAGACACTGTGCAAACCTACGCCTCCACCCCAAAATATGGTGTTTGAAATTGCTTGGAATTCGGTCATCTCGTGTTTGGAATTGCTTGGAATCCTGTACGGAGTTGTCGATTGTTTATGGTACTTCAGTTACACTGTGACTAAATCCTTCATATACAACTTCACAATACATTGCAGAAGGTAAGCTTCCCTCAGTGATAGAACGGGTTTTTGATGGGGGCATCTTTCATTGCTTTAATGGAAAGTTCTTTTCATTTTTCCTGCAGTGTTGTTTAGGCTATCATGTCAATTCGGAAGTCCTGTTTTTCTTTTAATCTAATATTGGTATTGGTTCTGTTACAAGGAGGGGATTATATTTGTGGAACTAGGCATCCGGAAGCTGTAATTTCTACTAGATAGCAGGTGCACCATAGCGTGCCTTTTATCCATTCTATTGCTGAATTTAATGTACAGCAAGACACCAACTTTATTAATGGTTTTCTGTAAAATAAGTCCATATGTGACTTGGATGTACTGCTTCTAGATATACTCCCTTATCATCTGGTTTAGGTCCAGTTTAGAGGATAGAAGGTAACCTGGAGCATCCAAAGAGTACCCTCAGGGGGGAGCCGATTGGTAGAAATGGCCACCGACTGAAACAACCGGGAAGCCTCCGAAAACCAGTAAAAGCTTTGTCTAACGGGGGCCTGTGGGGGCAATATCCTCTGAAGAGAGAAGAGATAGGTAGTGGTACCTATCTCTGCCAGACCTGAAGTCTATCAGGGTCCGCACTCTGTGAAGGAAGTAGATGGCTTCTAATATGGCCTCGAGGTGCAAAGGATGAACCCCAAACTCCACTCAGATGATGGATTGGACAACTTTCCATTTGCAATGGATGATGCATTGGAACAGAAGGGTCTGGACTCTCTCTGTCCTAGCCCAGTTGGCCCAAAGAAGGCTTGGTTCATAGACCTTGGAGCTAGAGAGGATCGTCGGTATGGTGATCGTGTTCAAGAAGTGCTTCTTGGACGAGATATCTTGGAAGTGAAGCTGAAAGCACTAACTTTCGAGCCAGGCAAGGAAATTATATCTCTTGTTAATTCGGGGCTGAAAGGCATGTCTCAAACTGAACCGAGGCTTTAAGCACTGAACCCCAAGTATGTGTGAGCCGTGATAATCTCAATCTCGTCCCCTCGGAAGTAGTAGTGATAGCCAAAGAGAGCATGTTAAGATACGTTGAAGATCATAAGCTTAGTTTTACTAAGCTTAACCGTCAATTTTCAATGGTCACAGGAGCTGGATAGGGCGTTAATCTGTCAAAGCAACCCCTCAGGGGAGGAGGCCAGGAGGATCATGTCGTCAACAAATAGAACTAGGAAGATCAAGACGTGGTGTAGAAAATAATCATCACCATTCTATATGTGCTACTTGAAAAAGGACTCTAGCTCATCAATGCAGATCCCAAAGAGAGATGGTGAGAGGGTGCAACTCCGTTTGACCCCAATGGTGCTCCTAATGAAGTTTGAGGTTGTGAGTAGAGTGAAGACGACCAAGAATTGACTCATATAGTCTCATGATGGCCATTAGGAGGGTCTATGAAATTTCAATTGCATGTAACCTTTGGAGCAAGGCCTTTCTCAGAACAGAGTCGAAAGCCTTCTGAAAGTCCACAAAGCAACAAAAGACTTTTGAAGAGCGATGACGAACATCCCCAATAATGGCACATAGAGTGAAGACATGGTCAATGATTTGGTACTCTTGGCGAAATCCTGCTTGCCCTAAGGCCTTGGGCTGCTTCCTGTCTAGTTCATCCGATAATCACATATGAAGTACTGTGCTAGAATTCTTGGTGAAAGTGTGCCCAATCATGATGGTCTTGTAATTGTCGAGGTCTATTACCTCCCAGGTTCTCACTTGGCGTAGAAGTCCCCTAAGCACACGATGTGAGACCCCAAGGGCAACTTAGGCAAGCCACCACTGTCACCTCAATGGCTTTGCCTTTCTCACTTTAGACCAGAGGAATTGTTCCCTATGGTCAACTAAGCTCCTCTATGGTCAACTAGTTCGGATCGATGTAGATTTGGAGGGTAAATGAACTTAATTTGATTTCTGGTTTAATGTTTATGATTATTAATGTGATTTCCGGATTTAAACCAGATGTAAATCAGCCTCAAATAGATGTATAATCCAACAATAAACAAGGCCAAGAAGGAGCAAATCAATGAGGAAGTTAACACAAAATTGTATATTTGCTTCTAGAAACTACAAACCAACCAAATCTTAAACCTTAAATCTGTTTATTTAATATTTCTTGTTGTGATTTTCAGACTTTGAACAGAAAATTTAGTGCCTCTTTAAAGAATACAAACTAGCAATGAGAGAGGTACAAGAAGAGCAAATCGAATAGGTTTTTTGAAGTAGGAAAGTCGACGATTTGCTTCCAAAACAAGAAGATGATTTACAATCTGATTTTTAATGATTTATGTGATGAAATTCCAACTTTAAATCAATCGTTAAAGATGCCCTTTTCAGATTTATAAACGAGCACTAAAACTAGGGCTAAAATCAAGCAAGTCAACTGAGGGTTTGAAGGAAAAAATCAACGATTTGCTTGAAAATAATGAGCCAAACTTAATATCTGATTGTTAGGTGTAAATGGCTACTGAATGCATTCTGATTTATGGTTTTGTACTGCTGTAAATTACAGATTGCTAGAACAGAAAATAAAAAACGAGATTTTGAGTTTTTTGGGGTTGGTTGAAAGGGAAGAAAACTGGTGCTTTGCTTTGGTTGGGCTATGGGGTCAAGATGCAATCTCAAGGGTGCAATTCTTATGAAGATTTAAAGGACAAAAAGGGCTGTCAAAACAAGATCCAAGAAGTCCTAGATTTAGCAAGTCAAAATATCACAAAATATGGAAGGGAGGGGGGTCTTCAAGAATTTTATCACCTTCAAATCGATTTGAGAGTGTTCTTTGCCTAAAGGGATTGAACTATGCTTTTGTTCACAAGGAATAATAGAGCAAGATTCTTTCTCTTTCAACGTAACAAAAAGGGTTTTAGACACACCTTTTCCAACGTAGTGATACCACTCTTCTATGGTGCCCAAATCCACTTTGACAATGCAAACCTACAATAGAGACTAGCTAATATGCACTGGGAATATTTGCCACATTTCAATAAGATTAAACATCCATCTCCACAAAGGTTTAGACAAGAGACAAGAGCAAAGTTTTATTCCAATATCTTCCAACAACTTTACAATGAGGAGAAGGCTCTTATTTATAGATCAAGAGCTCAAAAACCTTCATAATAAAATAGCATTAGATCTCTAACTGACCCTATATATATGCTAAAAATGCTAATATCCTCTAACAAACTAGAGAGGACAAGTCAACAACAATATAATATTGTGGACTAATCCCACATGTACAACCTCCATCCAATAGATGGGTAAAATAAGTAGATGCCCTCCTCAAATGAGGTGATAGACATGGTCAATACATAACAAATCCCCTCCTCTAGGGGGTCGATCTCATCAAGATGCATCCACATAGCCTCAAAATGCGTAACCTCCACATGTGTGTATCCAAGTTAAGAAAGAGGGTTGTGTTAGAATAATGTTGATGTGCTCGTTTCACCATAGACAATGCTACACCATTGTCACCCAACCATAGGCACAAAGCCACCCCCGAGCACCCTAACCTTCGACAGAAATAATGATTCCAGGAAGCCACACCATAACCAACAGATAACCAAGAGAGCGCACCTTCTCCAAGGGTAGCACACAAGAGAAAGTACTAGAAAGACTAAAAAAAAGAGAAAACTATACAATTGCAGCTGCTGCTGCTCCTCCTCCAAAATTGTTCACTATTTATGGTTTCTTGAGTGAGAGTGAGTCAACAAATGAGCCAAGACGTCCTCTATTTATATTAATCTGTCGAGTGACTTTTCTGGCTTGGTCGACCTGACTTTCTTGTAATTACATTTTGCTGACATGTCTTCTAGGGTTTTCACACATCTGTTTAGGGTTTCTCTTTCTTCTGTAATATTCTATTCTAGTCAAAGGTTACATATGGAGGTTAATACCTCCCGTAGCTACCATAATATCAACACTCCCTCTTAGCTAGGGAGGTATTTAACCATGATGTTCCCTTCTGGTCTTCATAGCCTTGCTCACTATGACATGATCCTCTCGTCATGGTTATGCATACCATGCTACGGTAGCATCATTACGTCACACATGGCTACACCCATGTGGACCT
>ML796040.1:390039-405674 GCA_009831015.1 Picea engelmannii
GAGTTGAAGTCACCTAGCAGAACCACCTCCCCCACCACCAAGTACTGGGTGATGGCAGCATACAAATCTATAAAGGGGTCTCTGTCAAGCCCATTATGAATGGCATATGGCGAAGATGTTGGAGGGAAGTAACAGACTGCAATGTAAATGTCCCTTGGGAGAGGGGAAACGCCATGAACTGGAACCCACATAAACCTAGCAAACTCATCCATGGCCACCAAAGAGATCCTACTCGGGAGGAATTCTCTAACGAGGCAAGCAACTCCACTTGAACCTTTGATACCACCCGAACTCCTCGTTTACTGTCTACAAACTAAAAACCGATGGTATCCTGTAATGTTCGAGAGAGGCCAAATAGGGCTCTCATGCGTCTCGATAATGAATAGGATGTCTGATGACCCAAGAGCATCATACAGTAGACTAGGAGATGACCAAAAAGACCCATTTCCATTCCAAATCCCAGATCGCGGTACCCCCCGAGTGGAAAAGAGTCATGGATGATTGTTATGAGGTTCTTGATGACTGCTCATTTCCCCGCTTGGCATGTTGTTGTAACCTACTCCCGAGCGTTTGAGCTCCGCAAGCTGTGATCTGGTGAGATCTTCGTCGAGGAATATCTTACTACAAAGAGAAAACAACTTTCGCTTAGCTCTCTGAGAGCCCAAAGTCAATCAACCATAGACCTGAATCAAAGAAAGAGAGTGGAATCGGACCCAATCCAAGCTCTATCAAGGGTCACATCTTGGAGATCCAGATTCTCCCTGGGAAATGAGGTATCGATCACCATGGTGTCTGAGGATGGGAGAGGTAGAGGGAGCCCTCTCATTTTGTGATTCAATTCCCATGCCCGCCTAGTCTGTTCCTCCGTGAGTTTATCTTGCACCACCTCCTCAATTGTTGCTAGAAGGGGGGGAGGGGTTGTATCCCTACCTCTAACGACCTGTGCCCATGAGTTGATGTGTTTATGTTTCATGTTTGAAGGCAGCCTATTGAGACCTGATCTCCTCCTGCTTGTTTTTAAGGTTGATAATCTCTGCATGTAAGGTGTCGGTAGGGGGGTGGTGTAGGGAATATTGGTCCTTGTTGTCATTTAGCTATTTCTTCAAAGATAGGTTCTCCTTCTCAATTTTTGCAGCCCTGTTTGTGAGTTCCCCAAACTCTGTCTGTAATGCAAGGGTGGATGATTCCAGATGCTCTAGTCTCATAATTAGACCCTGAATAATCCTTTCGTTGCCCCCCTCTCTAGAATCTTGTGTATCTAAGTCTGGAATCCTTGCGATGACCTTAATGTTGGTGTCTTCCCCAACAAAGGGGTCTCTTGTCTCTTCCCTTGGGCCGGCTACCGATGAATCTGCACCCTTTAACAGAGGGGAGGGTCGAATGATTTGTGTTGGGGTCATTACTATAGGCTGGAATGGTGAATTGCCTAGAGCCATTAGGTGAGGCCCTACAAAAACGCCAAGCTAATTCGCTGACATAACATGGGATGGTTTGCGAAGCTGCTCGCGGATGAACACATGGTTTGCTAGTTGCAAGAGCTGGTCGTGGGAGAGGTCGTGGGGGCTCTCTGTCACGAGAATGGCCATGAGGGCATAGGTCTGTCGCAGAGATGTTCGTGGGAGGGATCGAGCAAGGAAGGGTCGCTCAAGTGGAGAGTGGTTCGAGTCAAGGGCGAACGAGACCGGGTTCCGCATGCAGAGGGTCAAGGTCAGGTTTATTGCATTTTGCATAGAAACGGTATTCTAGAAATCGACAAAAAGAAGAAAATGATCTGCATACTCGAGAAAAAGAAGAAAGGCGTTATTAAGTGGTTGATTGCACCAAACTAACAAGCTAATTAACTTCTAAAAACTTGCACAAAATACATCAGAATACCAACAAACCATGAGAGCTTGATACGAGCACAACAAAGCTTTATTTATGCAATCACCACGAGGTTAATTGCGCCATAGAGACAAATACAAAAATTGGTATAGTGATGTTTCCTGCACAAAGAGAATAGAAAGTAGAAGAGAGAAGAGGAGAGAATCCGAGAAAGTATGTTGTCGAAGAAGAAGGTCCACCCCTAAAACCATAGACAAACCCTTCTTATATTAAACAATGAGGGCGCATTAGCCATGCAGGACTCAACCTCTAGCCATGCGCATTAGTGAATGGAGTGAGGTGATGTGGCCATGCGCCTAAGTAATGTGGAGTGGTGTCCTCGTGCGCTAGTTTCACCTAGAGAGAAGTAATGATGCACCTCAATCAAGGTGAGTGCGACCCCTATGGATCCGGAGAAGAGTGGAGAGAATTTCAAGCACACTGAGTCTAATTAGCGAGTAGTTTAGGTGTCACAAGATGAAGAAACCATGCATGCGTTCTAAGTGGAGGAGAGTGAATGTGCACTAGTTCAGTTAAGAGTCTTCCTTAGTTGAAGTAACCATGAACTAGAGAGAGAGAGTGCGCCTTGGGTGATGTGGAATAAGGATAGCCATGTGCACTAATGACTAGAGGGAGAGTGGAGTGAAGTAACGGTGAAGTGAAGAAGGGGAAGACATGCGCACTAATGACTAGAGGGAGAGTCTAGATGCTTGGAGTTTAAGTGAACATACTCAAAGATAAGTGAGATGAAGTGAGAGAGAGAGAGAGAGTGGCGCTTCAATTAACTCAATCATACACCTCATAAACTCCTCCATGCGCCAACTCACTCCTTAACCGATGCATGCGTCCTCAGTCCACACCAATTGACTCATGCAAGCACCCATATGACTCGGCAAATCTCAAGTTGACTCCCAGTGCCTGCCACCTCATCCCAATCTCATGCATGCACCCTAGTGTTGCCATTTGTCACTCCCAAAGGTTGTCACGTGTTTGAGACTGCCACGTGTCACCCCAAAATAATTGCCAAGTGTCACTCTAAAGTTGCCATGTGTCCACCCTGCATGGCACACTACTAAAAATAGAAAGTCTTTGCATGCCCATGAAACTATACTCTCATCAAACTTGATTTTCAATGGGGAGTGCGATTATGTGGTCGAAATCGACATGCAAGCTACTGCAAAAATAGTAATATCTCGCATTTCGCCCTGAGATTGAAAGCATCGAAGTACTGTACAATTCATGGTGGCCTTGGTTGGAAGGATCGGAATGGCTTAATTCTAAAATGTCTAGACAATGGAGAGGCCCGAAGATTAATGGAAGAGTTACATATAGGACTCTGTGGTGGACAACATGTGATCCACACAACTCATAAAATTTTAAGGGCAAGATATTATTCGTCAACCATATTTGCAGATGTCCATAAGTTTGTTAGAGCTTGCCAACAATGCCAACTATTCACAGAAAAACAACATATTGCAGCCTTACCTTTGCAACCAATCGTGGTAGAGGCACCCTTCCAACAATGGCGACTGAATTTCATTAGAGAATTCAAAGAAAACTCAAGCAACATACTCAAGTGGATCCTCACGGTCGTTGATTACTTTACCAAGTGGGTGGAAGCTATCCCCACAAAGAGAGCTACAGATAGTGGTGGTGAATGAGTTCCTTGAAGAGAGAATTATCACGAGATTTGGTG
Source organism: Picea engelmannii (assembly GCA_009831015.1). Taxonomy (NCBI): domain Eukaryota; kingdom Viridiplantae; phylum Streptophyta; class Pinopsida; order Pinales; family Pinaceae; genus Picea; species Picea engelmannii. Next base: position 393,599 of record ML796040.1, read on the forward strand.
TCCCAACCAAAATCACAACGGACAACGCCAAGGCTTTTGGTTCAGGAGAGTTATCATCATTTTGTTTTGACTATGGCATTGTACTATTTCACTCGTCTAACTATTACCCACACGGAAATGGCCTTGCAAAATAGTGTAATAAAAATTTTATGGCCATCATTAAAAAAGATTGTGGGAGATAACAAGAAAAGTTGGGATAGCAAAATTAAGTATGCTTTATGGGCAGATAGAATCACAAAGAAACAACCTACGGAAGAAGCTCATTTGAGTAGGTGTATGGGATGGTGTAGTATAGCTAGGGCCCAGGGGGGTCGAAAGGCCCATAGTGATAATAGTGGAGGCCATTCAATGTAAGGCGGACTAAGTCCACTATATTATTAAATAAGGTCCATTATGGTAGTTAGATATAGTAGTGTGAACAGAATAAATATGAGAAGGCTTTCTAGAAGGTTTCGAATTAGAAGGTTTCTCCTCTAGAATGTTCTTAGGTGGTAGGTAGCACTATATAAAGGGGTATGAGCAATGTAAAGGGCAAGTTGAGAAGTATTGTATTTGGAGCATGTATCATTAGGAGGTTGCCCCCTCGAAGAAGCAAGTGAACATGAGTGGATCCCTTCCTCAAAAGGATCAATTATATGGTGTTGCCCTACCCTAAGGGTTTTCATAATAATAAAGGAGATTTTTCATATTATTTTGTGTATCTTGTGCGGTGAAGGTATTTGCAAATTTAAATAACTTAACAGATGGAGGTTACATTGCCAGTTCATTTAAAGATCTCAGTATATTGATTGTTAGAGCATTTCACCACTAAAAATGATGCAATCTGGGCAAGGATAATCAACTTGTAGTATTGGATGAAAACCGACGAAGAGCTTTTGATCATCTTGTCCAAAACCAAGGTAAAGTCAAGGGATTTTTTGATAAGAGTGCCCGCCAAAGGCAATTCAAAAAGGGGGATTTAGTCCTCATGTGGGATAGGAAGAAAGAAAAACAGGGAAAGCACAAAAAATCCGATTCTTTATGGCTTGGGCTTTACCGGATTGAGGTTGCAACAGGTGCAAATTCTTTCCATCTTAATCATCTAGACAGAGAAATGTTTCCATTGCCTATAAATGGACAAATGTTGAAATTATACTACTCTAGTGGCGATTAGTGCCTCATTAGCCTAGTAGGAATAGGAACGAAGAAGCTCAATTGAGCAGTAATTATGGGTTTCCTCTTCTTTGCATTTGCTTTAGTACTCTAGCTCATGACTAGTTGTTGATTTCCATGCATTTGTCTTAATGTTTCAGCTCATGTTAAGCTTAGAATAACACTAATTTCATGCATTTTTTGGATGTTTTGCTTAGAATAGTTTTGAATTGTATGCATTTACTTCGGCTTTACTTTATGGTGGACCATGATGATCATCTTGCCATGCTTTTGTTGTACTGACCGTTTGATGTTGAGTGTAGTAGGATTTGATGATGGATGCAAATTTGCAAGTTTGATCGAAATTCTAGAGTTCTCATGTACTCTTCTTCAAAGAGCACATATCCTCGAGTTGAAGCCAATTGTTACCCCTCATATTTTATGAGAGGTAATCTTGTGATTTTCATCACATGACAAGACTTTCAATACGAGCACCACTCTTCCAATGGCATGACGTTCCAGTTCCCTCTTGTTGTAAGCACTTTGGATTGGTCATTCAAAGCACAAATGTCAAATATTTTACTGCATGATGGTCTTGCTTACACAATGGATATGCCCCTCCTTCATGATTTCATGATGAATACTAACATATTAGAGTTGGTTTTGGTACAGGGATGATTATGTACACATGATGAGAGCACTCCATTGCTTCAATTGATTACTATGGTTTCATTATGATGCTTGATGTATTGGTTCTTGCTCAAATGTGGTGATATTGTTTCCTATATTGGTTATGACCGTGGTGAACATTGGTGTAATCAAATAATGGATCATAACACTCTAAATTCTTGTTGTTTTCTTAGTTGTACCATGGTAGGTCATAATTTTCCTTTAGATAAGTGTTGTCACATTTTGAGTCAAGTTGTACTACTAGAGACCTAGGTAGGCGTAATGTGTTAATCTCCCCTAACAATCTTTCACACTTTGTCTTGTCCCCATCACTTCCATGCGCATTCATCATTTTCCAGCTCATGATTGATTTATCATATGTCATGTAGCCAAGTCCAAAGCAAAGAAAAGAAAATCCCATGCATGAAAAGTCTAAATAAAGTCAAAGACCTAAAATGCTCATGGTTAATACAGCTAAAAGTAAAAGGCCAAATAAAAAATCTTGAGCCAAGCCACCTTGTAACAAATCCCAATATCCCAAGCCTTGTGCTTAAAGAATGCCAAATCTAAAGAAAAGGACTGAGCAAATAAAGAAAAAGGCAAAATAAAGGGATAGTAAGAAAAAGAAGCTCAAGGAATGGTAACTCAATGCTAAGCACTACCTTCTTGAAGGCACACAAGTGGAATCAAATAAAAACTCCTAGCTCTTGAAAGCTAGTAAGAGAAGACCTCTACATCATTCTATGTGGCTATGAGGGTCAACTCGTGAAATTTCCCCTTCCCCTAAGATCACATCCATCACATTACATACCCCTAACTTAGTGCCCTAGGAAATGCTTCATGGTCTTAGGAGTTGTTGTATGTAATAGAGGTTAATGTTGTCCCCACCATGGTTAAATTTAGGAAATGTTAAAAATTAAATGAGTTGTTGAGAAGTTAAGGATGTCACTTGATGTTTCACCACCTAACGACACATCTATCGAGGCATGACTCATCACTATAAGTAGATGCCCCTAGGATAAATGTACCTGCCTAGAGCATTGTAGCTCTGCCTCAACAATTGTGTACCTACCTCGAGAGTTGTGTACTTGCATTGGGAGTTGTGTATGTACATTGGACGTTGTGAGCCATTGCCTAGGGCATTGTGATGACTGCATTGGGCATTGTGATAGGCCTTCTACACATCTTGGAGCCACACGTGCCACATATTTCACTCATTTGAGGGGTCAACATGCTTCTATTTGACCATTGACCGAGGTTGTTGCACTTGGAGCCTTACGTATCTTTCATTTCACTCACACAACATCATTTATGGAGGACGTTAGAGAATTTTGAGGGAGCGACTCTCCTTTTAGGCATCTATCTCACACGTGTGGGGTTTGTTTGTTAATTTTCTTAAGCTCGGATCTGATCTATAATTCCAATAAAAAATAAATTTAAAATGCATGCATGCACAGAAAACGATAAAATTCCAGATCTGATTTTTATGAATAGAATCACACTGAGCTTATTAACATCACATGCATGCACAACGGAAACTGGAAAACAATCACACAAATTGACACGGAAATTTTGGGTAAACACCCTGGAAAAACCCCGAAGGGAAAACCAATAAATTTGAGATTTAATTGATTTGGCCCATAGAGAAGAAATCTAGAATTTATTACAGCAATTAATGAACCTGTACTTAGCTCAAAAATCTAGAAAATCGTGCCAAGAAAATCTACCTTGGAATCTGTGCCCAAACATCAATGTGCCCTGCCTCGATTGGCATGCAGATCAAGCTTGGAACAACGCCCAACTTGCCTCAATTTGCATGCTAGCCTAATGTTGATTTGCTACCTAAAAAATGCACCCAACCTGCCTCAATTTGTGTGTCGGTCTGCCTGTGCTAATTCCCTACCTCGATTTTCGTGTTGTTAGCTGCCTTGGGAAATGCACCCTAGCTACCACTCAATTTCCTCCTGTTGTTCTCTCTTCCTCCTCTCTTCAGCACTCTCAATCTACTCCTCAAACCAAGTTGACTTTCACTCTCTTACGCGTCTTTTTCTTGTATACCTCCAATCTCGTAATCTTCACCTCGATCTACGCATGAGATCGACTTAGATCTACAATCACGATATAATCTAAAGTTCACTTTATTTAACTTTATGAACCTTAGCTAAGCCAACATTAATTAATAATTAATTAATGTGCTTTTTAGAAGAAGTCACTTTATAAAAATAAAGTAAGCCTAAGAAAGTTGTCAGACGACTTTTGCATGCTTCGACTCTGAGCCAATGCAAAAGCACATGTTCGAGTTACCAAAATTTAACACTCCCTCTTAGCGAGGAAGGTGTTTTGCACCACCCCCAACTTATCTCTAAAGAACACAAACTTCCCTTTAACAAAGCTTTCATGAGGATGTCCGCAATCTGCTCATCTGTAGAAATGTACTAAAGCTTCACAGCTCCTCTCTGAACATAGTCTCGAATGTAGTGATACATGATCTCGATATGCTTCGACTTGTCATGGAACACTAGATTCTTTGAGAGTTTAATGCAACACTAATTATCACAGTGAATGATGGTCGGTTGCAACTTCTAACCAAATAATCCAATGAGTAACTTGCGAAGCCATATGGCCTCACAACTCGCCTGACTGGCTGCCATATACTCTGCCTCTGCAGAGCTCAATGCCACTGACTTTTGCTTCCTATTGAACCAAGACACAGTTGTCGATCCCAAGTTGAAGTAGCACCTTGAGGTGCTTTTCCTTTCAACTGCACTACCTACCCAATTCGAGTTTGTGTAACCCATCTATCTAACTCCATCCCCCTGAACATAGCTTTGTCCATAATCTACCATACCTCGTAGGTACCTGAGCACATGTTTTGCTACCACCCAGTGCACCCTCCTCGGCTCAACCATGAACTGACTAAGGCTATTGATAGCAAAGCAAATATCCATTCGAGTGTTGACCAGATACATCAAAGAACCAATCAATTGTCAATACAAGGTGGGATCAACCAACTTATACTCAGAAGCATTCAGCTTCTTCAAATTGGTTGTCATAGGCGTAGACATAGGCCTGCAATCTGTCATCTCAAATCTCCTCAAGATATCCATTGCATATTTTCCCTGTCCCAAGAAAATTTGACCTATCCTCTGCCACACCTCCAATCCTAGAAAATAATGCATCAACATGATGTCCTTCATCTCGAACTCTGAAGCAAGATCTCGCTTGCACCCCTCGAGGAGCTTCTATGACCCAGTAAGAAATAGGTCATCCACATATAAGACAAGAATGAGAGGATCCTCACCAACCAGAATGTAGTAAAGGTTGGGGTCTACCTCACTCTTCTCAAATCCCATCTGCTGCAAGTAGCTATTGATCCTCGAATACCAAATTTTGGGAGCTTGCTTGAGCTCGTACAATGCTTTCTTCAATCTACATACATGGGACTCTCTCCCATACACCTCAAAGCCTTGAGGTTGCTCGATGTACACCTCCTCTTCAATGATCCCATTCAGAAATGCGGTCTTTACATCCATCTAATGTATCCTCCAACCCATCTCTGTTGCAATGGAAATGACTGCCCTAGTAGAAGTGTACCTCGCAATTGGTGCGAAGGTCTCCTCATAATCAACTCCCTCTATCTGTGAGAACCCTCACGCCACAAACCTCGCTTTGTATTTCTCCACATTGACATCTGTCGCATGCTTGATCTTATAGATCCACTTCGAACTAACCACGGATTTCCCCTCCAGTCTCGGCACTATATCCCATAAATCATTCTTCATGATGCAGGAATACTCCTCCACCATGGCATCCCGCAGCACCTATTGGTCTGAAGCCTCTTCAAAGATGGAAGGCTCAGATTCAATAATGTCGCACATGAGTGCCATATAACTAGAATATTTTTGCAGTGGCCCGCTCTCCCTGAAAGTCTTCTTAGGAACCTCCACATACTCCTGAGCATCTTTCAAGGTCTGTTGAAGCCATCTTGGCCTCTTCTTCCCAGAAGTGGTAGTGCCCTCCTGTGTGGAAGGAGCCTCTTGCTCCTCTTGTTGATCTGAAGACTGAGGATCTATAGATCTCTCCTCAACCTTTGGAGCCTCCTGCTCCTTTATCTTTGTCGGAGGTGAATCATATGACCTCCTAAAGGCCCTATCCTCCTCGAACTTCACATCTCGCCTCACAATTGTTTTCCTCGGTGTAGAATATAAATCTGATAGGCCTTTGATGTCTCACTGTACCCAAAAAGTATGTATTTCTCTATAGTGGGCTCCAGCTTTGTCCTCTCCTCCGAAGGGACATGAGAATATGTATGGCACCCAAAAATGCAAAAGTGCCCAATACCAAGCTTTCTTCCAGTGAAAGCCTCCTCGGGAGTCTTGCTCCCCAACACCTTATGAGGACTCTTGTTCTGTGTGTAGACTGTTGTATTGCATGCCTCTGCCCACAGGGACATAGGTAGATCCTGGTCATGTAGCATAGCCTTCACAACCCCAATGATGGCCCTATTCTTTCTTTCTGCAACCCCATTCTACTATGGGTTGTGTGGAACTGTCAGCTCCCTCTTGATTCCTACCTGTGTACAGAAGCTCTTGAAACCATTGGAGGTATACTCGTCCCCATTGTCAGATCTCAACACCTTAATCTTCCTTCCTGTCCAATTTTCTACAAGAGCCTTAAACTCTTGAAATCAACTGAAGGCCTCATCCTTGGTCTTCATGAAGTAGATCCAAGTCTTCCTGGAGAAATCATCTATAAACGTAACATAGTAACAACATCCACTCAGGGACACAGCTAACATCAACCCACACACATCTGAGTGTATCAAAGCCACGATCCCTTGGATCTGTTGCCATTGCCAAGAAATGCAGTTTTGGAATACTTCCCAAGTGCACACACCCTGATGCTCCACATTGAACTCTAGTAAACTTGTCACGATCTCCCTCAACACATTAAAATCCCGATGGTGAAAGTGTGCCATAACTCACACAAGTCAATGTTATTGTTGTGAATCAATGCCTGAGCTAGCTGAAACATGAGCCTATATAGCTTCCCCTGCCAGATCCCAAACACCTTAGTTGTCCTGGAACTGGATCCTCTAGGATGAATATATACCTTTTCATCTTAGAAAATAATCTCATACCCACCATCCTCTATGGTTGAAATTGACATCAAGTTATTTGCCAACCCTAGAACATACAGCACCTTCTTCACTCACGTCGGCTACTGAGACTCCCTCTGAAACGAGACAGTTCCTCAACCAACTGCTTTGACCGTGGAGTCATCGCCAAGCTCAATATCAAGATCTAAATCACCCTTTGATAGATCTATGAAGTACTCTCGTCATATGAACGAAAGCACCACTATCAATGTACCACACGTTGGTGGATGTTGAATTCAAAGAGAGACATGTCACTAATGAGAACTCTTTCTCGAACTTAGTGGAAAACTCATCCACCTCTGTTGAAGCTACAACCTGTGGCTTCCCCTTCTTCTTCTTATTTGGACACTGAATAGCATAGTGCCATGTTTTGTGACATGCAAAGCATTTTACTTTGCTCATGTCTCTCTTCTTCTCACCCTTTAAGGTAGCCCCACCACTGGAGCTTTTCTTGGCCCTGCCTTTTCCCTTTCCTGTAAGAGCAACATTTTCCTCATCATCACCTCATTGTTCTCCTGCATGGTTGGATCCCAATCTCATCTCCTCTTGCATGAAATCATCCCATAATCTTTCCTAGTTGGGAAGATTCTCTCTAGCAACAATTCCACGAATGAAAGCATCCCAAGGTTTAGAAAAATCTTTCAAGGTTGTTCTAACCAATTCTTGATCCTCAACATTTTCCCCAACAACAGCCAACTCATCATGGATCTGAGTATTTTTGTGAGATAGGATGTAACTGTATCAGATCTGGACATCTTCATGTTGTGAAGCTTTTCTCGTAACACCATTTTCCTGTTTTGGTTGATGCTTTGATAAAGCTTCATCAAGGATTCCCACATCTCATATGCATTCTTCTTCCCAGTCACATGCGGGATGATATGATCCTTCACAGCGTCTGAGATGATTATTTTGGCTCACATTCTTCTTGTTGAAAGCAGCGAAAAGCACTACATCGGTAGGAATAGTTTGGGTTTTCTCAACAATATCCCAGAGCTCATTTTCCTCTAACAGCAATGCAATTCTTTCTTTCCAGGGGCTGAAGTTTGATACCCCCTCCAATCAATCCTCGAATCTCAAACCAATAGCCATATTTCGTGCCAGACTGATACATTGAGCCCACAACCTCCTCGTGAAAATAAACCTGCAAATCCATGTAGATCCATGTGTCAAAGTCTTCGGTTTTCTTTCAGAAACGAAGCTCTGATACCATGTTAATTTTCTTAAGCTCGGATCCCATATCTAATTCCAATAAAACATAAATTTCAGATGCATGCATGCACAAAAAACAATAAAATTCCAGATCTGATATTTATGAACAAAAATACACTAAGTTTATTAACAGCACATGCATGCACAGCAGAAACTGAAAACCAATCACACAAATTGACACGGAAATTTTGGGTAAACACCCCTAGAAAAACCCCAAAGGAAAACCAGTAAATTTGAGATTTTATTGACTTGGCCCACAGAGAAGAAATCTGGAATTTATTACAACAATTAATGAACCTGTACTTAGCTTAGAAATCTAGAAAATCGTGCCACAGAAATATGTCTTGGAATCCATGCCCAAACATCAATGCGCCCTGCCTCGATTTACGAGCAGATCAAGCTTGGAACAATGCCCAGCTTGTCTCAATTTGCATGCTGGTCTAATGTTGATCTGCTACCTAAAAAATGTGCCTAAGCTGCTTCGATTTGCGTGCTAGACAGCCTATGCTAATTCCCTGCCTCGATTTCCATGTTGTTGGTTGCCTTGGGAAATGCACCCTAACTGCCTCTCAATTTCCTCTTGTTCTCTTCCTCCTCTTTTTTGCACTCTCAATCTCCTCCTCGAACCAAGTCGAATTACACTCTCTTAGGTGTCTTTTTCCCTTATATCTCCAACCTCGTAATCTTCACCTCGATCTACGGACGAGATCGACTTAGATCTACGATCACGATATAATCTAAAGTTCACTTTATTTAACTTTATGAACTTTACCTAAGCCAACATTAATCAATAATCAATTAATGTGCTTTTTAGAAAAAGTCACTTTATAAAAATAAAGTAAGCCTGAGAAAGTTGTCAAACGACTTCTGCATGCTTCGACTCTGAGCCAATGCAGAAGCACTTGTTCGAGCTACCAAAATTTGACATTGTTGAGCTATTGTTGGGCATTTTAGGGGGACAACCTATTGATATTATGGTAGTTGTGGGAGGTATTAACCTCCATATCTAACCTTTGACTAGAATAGAATATTCCAGAAGCAAGAGAAACCCTAAACAGATGTGTGAAAACCCTAGAAGACATGTCGGCTCAGCAGAATATATAATATTAAGGTATTATCCTCCAGGAAGACAAGTTGGATTCACAGGAAAAAGATAAACAGAAAATATAATTACCAAAAAGTCAGGTCAGCCCAGCCAGAAAAGTCACTGGACAAATTAATATAAATAGAAGACGTCTTGGCTCATTTGTTGACTCACTCTCACTCAGAAAACTAGAAACAGTGCGCAAGTTTGGAGGAGGAGCAGCAACCCCTATCGTTGTACAGTTTTCTCTTTTTTTCAGTCTTTCTGGTACTTTCTCTTATGCGCTACCCTTGGAGAAGGTGTGCTCTCTTGGTTATCTGTTGGTTATGGTGTGGCTTCCTGGAATCATTCTTTTTGTCAAAGGTTAAGGTGCTCGGGGGTGGCTTTGTGCCTATAGTTGGGTGACAATGGTGTAGCATTGTCTATGGTGAAACGAGCACATCAACATTATTCTAACAGGTTATGGGCCCACACTACCTTCAATACAGTCTAACCACTGGAAGGTAGATCGGGAGTTCCGTGTCAAGCTTGTTGTAGCACCAATTGCAGCTGCAACTAGGGTTTCTGATTTTGTAGTTGCAGCAAACCCTAAACCTAAATTCTTGGGCACCTTCAGTGAAGCGTTGGACCTAATTTTTGGGTATTCTAGTGCACCTTAGCCGAGCACACCCTCTAGTGCCCTCAGTCGGCAAAAACGTCAAGTTTGAGTTTTTGGGTCAAAGTCAAAGGTTGACTTTTAATCAAAATTGATTTTTGTGGTCAAAGTTGAAATTTCAGGGTTTCTAGCTTGTTCTAATCATTGAACCTCTTTGATTCAGTTTCTAACCTCTTCTTGTCAAGATGGTGTCTAGGTTCAGATTAGAAGACAAGTTGAACGATACTACAAATTTCAAAGGTATGCACTTGTATATTCTTTTCAAGTTATATCATCCAGCAAACCACGAGTGTGTTTGCAAGGGATGTACAAGAGACCTTGTCCAAGCAATGATTTTGAAATCAGTACATTAAGAGGAACAAGTGCACCCTCCCTAGCAGTGAAGACTCGAGGTTTGATTATTTAAAAATTGATGTCTCTAGCTGTTATGGCATTATTATGATCTTGTGTTGCATCTTGATCGATTGAAGTTATGATCATTATACTAACCCCTTAATACCAAAGATACACTTGTTGATCTCCTCTCTAGGAGATACTTGTTCTTATGTAAATTCTTATTGTTTACGAGATGAAGTTGATCTCCTCTAGGAGATGTTCTTGGTTATTGACCTAGACTCCAGGAAGGATATCTTCCATCGAGGATACCATGGAGATTTTGTTGTTCTTGTTTCTTGTTCTGAGCAAGTCATAAGAGATAAATCTGAGAGGGAGTTAGTGATCAAGAAGAAGCCAGCATAGTTTCCTGACACTTTGCATAATTCAAAGGGGCATGCAGCAGACGGAAGCGTGGTCCGAGGATTCTCTCAGATAGAGGGAGTTGATTTCAGAGTTTGAGATGAAGGATCTTGACCGGATATATTGGGATTGGAAGCGTGGTTGGCACCAAATGAGATCTTCAGTGAGGAGACTGAAGAGGTTTAGCATGATGGACAGGAAGTCCACAGCCACAACTATGATGACACATCTGAGGAAGTTGTGTGACGGGATAAACATTTGATTTGCAGAGAGCACCTTGTGCCAGTATATGGTTGAGCCATGACCGTATTATTGGGTTACAACACAGCATGCAAGTACCTATGTTGTACAGATAGATATGATTGATCTCCGATGATGAAGTATGGCTGCTGGGATATACAGTTTTTGGATTGGAAATGCAGAAGACAGATCTAGTACCTGGGGTGCTACTTCAGCTTGGGATCGAGTAGGATTTCCAGACAAGCAGGGAAGCAGATATCTGTAGCATTCAGTCATATATCATAGCCAGTGACACAAGATATGAAGGAGGGTGGATTTTCAAAGGATCTTGCAGGACTTCATCAGAGACATGGTGCAGGAAGGAGCAGTGAGGCTCCATCACATATCCACAGATGAGCAGATAGTTGACATTTGCACTAAGCCTCTGTCTGGGACAAGCTTGGCAGGAATGCAAATGTCTCCTTGGGGGAGTATTGATGATTGTAGCATCGTGTCGATATTCCAAGATTGATCAGACGGGCTTGATCATGTGGGAATAGGCCCAAATGTAATCTTTGATGGACTGAAGATTCAAGTTGTTGCTAGATATCCTATGTGTGAATTGCATCGGGCCTTGAAACTCTCACGAGTAGGTGAGTAGCCCCGATAAACATCGGGCCGAATCTATCTCCACAGGGACCGGGCTGCAAACCAGGGGAGATATGGAACATCTACATCCAGAGTAGATGTGCCCCGACGTAGTCTTCGACAGACTAAAAACTCGAGGTGCTTGAGGTGCAATTCCACGTGTCTGATGGCATCGAGCTTAATGCATTCACAGAGTGATCCTATGAGAGGATCACCATGAGGTGTTTGTGGCTCCGATGTGGTCATAATTCTTGTCACGGGACAAGAACGACCCGAGGTGCTAGATACACGTGTCCAATAGCATCGAGTTAAATGCATTCACGGAGTGATCCTATGAGAGGATCAACTGTGAGGTGAATGTGGCTCCGATGAGGTCATGATTCTTGTCATGGGACAAGAATGACCCGAGGTGCTAGACACATAGTGGTGGAGATAGATCATCAATATAGCTAAATGAGGCCCATGGATATTGTGATATTGTCTATGACAGAAGAATACCAAGAACAAGTACGACGATATATTTTGATGATTGCTACCAGATAATGATGATAGTAATGATGATATTCAC
>ML796041.1:0-18598 GCA_009831015.1 Picea engelmannii
AGACTCAAGACAGATAAGGAAACTTTTGGTTATAGGAGACTCAACTCTCATCATCAGACATATGCACCACTCCACATCACCAAAGGATTGTTCCTTAGCAAGGCTCATTCTCAGAATTCAAAAGGACACAAGAAGGCTTGAATCGATAGACTTCTTTCAAGTGTTAAGACCTCAAAATATCTAGGCAGATCGATTTGCCAATGAAGCAATGCAACTCGAACCTGGAATGTTAAGGACAAAAGGGGGATTTTTAACTATATCCCACATCCCCTGGCTCATTTGATAAGAACCTAAGTTAATGGACAATCTCCAATTCAATATGAAGGATGCTAATCGAGACAATTTCCAATTCAATATGAAGGATGCACCTCTCTTGGGCGCTAGTTTCAAGGTTGTAGAAGCACCCTCTTGTCTGCATTAGGGTTTATGGTTGGGGGATCTTCACTTGAGAATGTAGCAAAGGATTGTTGGGTTTTCTTCCCTTGAGTAGAAGGGTTTCCCAGGATATTTCTTGTGTTCTTGTGCATGGTAATTCTTCTTCTGATCTTGGTTATTGCAGCACTTGTGTATGGTGTAGTTGCATTTGTTTATCGTTCAAATACATGCTAAATAAAATAAACCTCATGCTTGAGCCTAGCATAGTGAAAAATCAACAGAGAGAGGGGAACTCCCATTAGGAGAGGAAACTCAAAAAATGGGGGAAGAAACCCCCTCTCCTAAGTTTAAACCTCTCTCTAATACCCCAAGGAGTCACCCAAGGTGTGGAATGAGCCCCCCATGTGGTCCCCATCACCAAATGGCCAATCCAATGGAGATGGTGAGCCCCACAAGAGACAAATTCGCCTCCCTCTCTAAAGTTAAGTTCTATGAGAGGTAGGAAAGGAGGGATTTGATTTATTTGACCCCCTACTACATAGAAATGACTTAGGAAACAAATTTTCCCCTCTTTTCTCATGACTTTAGACCCTTTTACAAAATTCGGCAATTTTACTTTAACCAATTATTTGCTGATTTTTTACTGACTTACACTCCTCATGGACATTGACCTAGCAAAACTTGTCCAAATGAGTTGAAACTTGGTCCAAGGGTGTAGGGGGTCATAAACCATTTGATTTGAGTACCCATACCCCTATGCAAAATTCCCAAGGACCAAATTTTTACATTTTACATCAAAAATAATTAAAAAAATTCAATTAACGGAAAATTTTAATTATTAAAAACACCTATCAAAACTTAACGGAATTCCGCAAGACTCTAGGAGATGTCTAGCATAGTCATTTACAACACTTCTAGCCCTTATTCACCTATTGGGCCTGTTAGCGTCGGAAGTCACTCCTGGATTGCAGCAGGGGCAGAGCCCGACGCCCATCAGTTTAATGTCACGATTTGTTTATAAAGGGGTGATCAAATGGAGATAAAGACTCGAGGAGATATTACTCCAACTCAGGGACTGGGTCTGGTACGTAAGTAACAAAGGAGGTCTCAACCTAACTTCAGCCAGTGGGTTGATTAAAAGATGAACAGGTGGAAGACTTAGTAAGAAAGGTGAACAAACAACTTTGGGCAACAGGCTTTCGGCAGTTTGCAGAAGAAAGACTCTGAATGCAAGATCCGCTTGGTTCAGGGTCTCAAGAAACTGAAAGGGGACTTGACTGGATCCTCCAATTCCAAGTCAATCAGCGCTGGGAAAATCACAAGAACTGATTAGAGACAACACGACCATTAGAGTGATCCATTACAACATCATCCTATAACGGCTACAGCTCGACTGGATCCTCCAATTCCGAGTTGCTCTAACACAATTTAACAAAGACGTAAAAGAAACTGGCATTCATAAGACAAGAAGTCTCAAAAGTTCATACATAACCAGAGTATTAGTGCTTCATTAAAGCTTTACAACCGGGAGCTCTGCTCAACCATCGATCCTTTGAAAAATATCAAAACTAAGTATATATACTCCTAAAACATTTGTCCAACAGAGGCGCATTAGACTTTCAGGATGGGGCGTCTCTTCAATCAAATCTGGCCTGCACTCCTCTGTCATACGCCACCTTAACTCTGCATAGCTCATGCTAAAGGGTAGTTGAGCCTTTAAATGCCGAATTAGCGTGCGCAGACTTCCCTGGTGAGTCGAGGACATCGGCATGGCTGCTGTGGGAAAACCAGTACAGAGGACCATCTCGGGCAGGCTTCCTGTCGGGACATCCATACCTTGCAATTAATGAGTGAGGCGAGGTTTCAACCACCCTCTCTCTTCTTCATTCACTCCGAGCAGCTATCAGGATGGAGATCAAGTTGAACTGGCACCTGGGGAACACAGTGATCCCTTCTGCAGCTAAACCCGACGCTTCGGCCTTTTGCGCAGTTCTTTCTATCACCCCTAAGTGACCACGGGCTGTGACCTTGTGCCTCTCTTCAAAGACGCTTTCAGCACTTCGCGTCTCGCGGCTGGGAGGAGCTAGTCTTCGATCTTCAAAGTTGCGAGGGGCGAGAAGGCGAGGAGCCTAATCGCGCACCACGTGTCCCTCTGGATGGACGGCCTTGATCATCTCGACAATACCTTCGGCACTTCGCGTCTCGTGGCTGGGAGGAGCTAGTCTTCGATCTTCAAAGTTGCGAGGGGCGAGAAGGCGAGGATCCTAATCGCGCACCACGTGTCCCTCTGGATGGACGGCCTTGATCATCTCGGCAATACTGTGGGCCCGGGTCCTAGACGCCTTCGGCACTTCGCGTCTCGCGGCTGGGAGGAGCTAGTCTTCGATCTTCAAAGTTGCGAGGGGCGAGAAGGCGAGGAGCCTAATCGCGCACCACGTGTCCCTCTGGATGGACAGCCTTGATCATCTCGGCAATACTGTGGGCTCTTTTTATTGTCGGTGCCCTCCACACGTAACCGTCGGCTAGGGCTTAAGTGCTAGCGCCTCTCGCAACTCGCGACCTCGCGAGTTGGAGTATCGAACTTTGGCATTCTCCCCTCGCGAAGTCCCGAGACGCTATGGTCAGCAAAGGTTGACCCCCTCTGGGCACCTTTTCGCAACTCGCAATCTCGTGCAATTAAAAGACATAGTCCGCCCCCCCGAACTTACGAACCCCGAGTTCGAGAAATAACTACTGCGCTTGAACTGCTTGCCATCAACGGCCCTCGTAACTTCGCGAGTTCCTCCTGAAGGATTCCAACCGTTGACTTCCTTAAAACTTTAAACGCGATACTTGTCGTGACTCAGTAATCTGCAATTACCCATCAATCGCTGCTCCGCTCTGTTGATGAATTTTTACCGCAACAGAATGAAGTGCCCGCTCGCTTGATTGAAGCCCGAAATAGATTTCTCCTGTGAGCTACGCTCAACGCTCCTCGCGTCATTTGCAATCCTGAATACTCTTGCGCCTCCCGACAAGAAATGTCGCTAACAGGGCCCAATCATTAAAACGCCTTTCACCACTTTGGAGGACTATTGAGTGAAAAACTTAAGTAATTAAAATCACTGAAAAAGAAAAGTTAATTACCCTAATGATAAAGTCCTAGGCCACTAAATCATCACTTAACCTGACCCATGCTAACATGCTATACTACAAAAATTCCCATGCAGGGGAGCGGACATTCCATGGAAAAGAAGATAGAGAAATAGAAGGTTTGGGGGCAAGATTGCCCTGCTGAGCCATAGGTCTTCAACCTTGTCATGGCACAAGGTACATGTCTTCATGGTACATGTCACATGACGTTGACACCTAGTTGAAATAGGTGGTCAACACACCTTAGGGTTTAGACCTCATCCTTCTCATTCATCTAGTTCAATCTTCAAGGTTGTACATGTTTGACTCCATAATCCCTAGAGGGCAGTGGCACTAGTCTAGAGTTGTTCTTGTGGTGAAAGTAGCATTTAAAATTAATATTCTCTCTCTCTCAACTATGTTACTAACTTCTCTAACCCTAATCTTAGCAAGCAAATGTTATTTATTGCTGCTGTTACAAAAGTTTGCTACAGCCACTGAATTTTACTTTAATTTGCTGCATACACACTTGAAAAAGTGGCTACAGCTACTCAGAAATTTCATCTAGCAATTGGATAATATTGTACATGTTGAAGGCCTAATTTTCATGCTAATTTGCTACATTTATGAGTACTATTTCTTTTTGTTGTTGCAAAATATAACTTACAATTGTTTACTGTTGTAATTTGCAACAGTCAATGCATTTATTGATCATCTAGTGTCTAAGAGATCATCTTTGAGCTTTATATCTTGGTAATTGTCTATATTATGCTTCAAATTGTTTATTGTCTCGTACAGGTGAAACAATTACCTCGTTACCTTTCATTTCCTCTCCTAGACCTAGACCTAACCATCAGGTGACCAAGATAGGGGGTTGTAGGCTCGGCTAATCTTGCTATTTGATCTCTTGAGGTCACCAGGGAAGCCTCCCTTGTGGTGGACCTCCTTCCATCACTAAAATGAGGGAAGTCTACACTTAGGTGACAGTGGTAGACACTTCTAATTGTTACAGAAGATTAGGATCTTGTGGAGAGCTTCGCACAAGTACAAATCCTGTGATAACAGGACCTGCATCATGCACTGCATAGGCACGAGCATCTTCAGGCTGACAATCAGGTGTCTATCTCCAATTTGAGTAACAGAATTTCTAGATTGGATAAAGCACAGAAATCCAAGCATGTAGAGGTTATGGAGATAGTAACCCATCAGAAAAAAACAAATTGAGAAGCTTGAGGCTGAATGTGGCATGCTTTACCAATTAGTTTTGGGCCTAGCTAGAAGCTATAATGCAAATTCTCAACCAAAGTGATCATTTGGGCCTGTTTGAGCAATTCCAAATGATGAAGAAACAGTGCAGCGAGCCCGTGGAGATCTGGAAATGAACATCTGGACCAGGAGCTGCAACAGCCAGCAGAGATCAAGCAAGAAGCCCACAGTGGTGGGCATGTCTTTTTTTAATTCCAGGTTAATCAATGTTTTGCAAACTAATTTTGATTTTAGGACAGTTTCTCAGGATCTATACTAGCAGGACCTTATGCTTTAATTTTTTGGATGTTAGAACAGTTCATTCTATAGGGAGCAAATTTGTTTTTGGGACTCTTCTTGAAAGACTGGCTATCAGAAAGCCTTGTTTTGATCGTATTATTATGCTGTACAGTGCGGCCGCAACAACATTTCAATGCAAATTATAACCATTCCAGTTTTAAAAAAATAGATCAACCTTAACATAATCTAGGTGAGCAATTTTCAAACCTATGTCATCTTCTTCCAAAGGCACCCCCAGGGAGCAGAATCATTTTGAATTGCAACAGTACCAACTAGCTCCATAGGCTGTCCTTGATGTATCTAATCACCGACTTGGGAAGCACCTTTCCCAAGATCTAAGCTCTCAGAATCTCTTTATAAGGAATCCTTTGAAGCAGATGAATCACTTGGGTTAAAGGGACCCTCATGTAGAATAGAAGCAGACTAAACATGGGGAGATCCTTTGCTTTCTACAAAACAAAAATACATCCAGTTAAAGGCAGAATTTGTTGAATTCTAGGGTGCGAGTCTGATCCAGATTAACTAGCAGCAGTCGAAGCAGATTCAGGTCATTTTATTGCTAGGGTGTGATTTGCAATCTTCGGTGACTCATTCCTCAATGAGATGGATTCATCAACACCAAATTCAAGGGTGTTTGAGGCTAGATTTTTCTCAAAAACCATGCATGATTCTCCATGCCCAGCTAGGCACAAAACATACCATTAACAATCACCAGAATGGTTCGATCCCAAGTTTAAATTTGTTGCATGCACAGGCCTGCGTGACCCTCACAAATGAGTCCCCAATTCAAGACATTCATGGAGTTTTTCCCTCCAAATGCAAGCACATTTGAAACCCCGGTGGCTCCAGTAGAAAGCATAGAAGTTTTATCCTGAAACACAGATTTCTGTAACCCATTTTGAACAGAATTAGAGCTCGTGGGTTTGCCATCATTTAACTCTTATACTTGCAACAATGGAGGATCTCTGAAATGAGGGTTAGAGATCTGTCTATCCATAGAGAAATATTGGGATTGTAGCAGAATGAGGTCTCCGGAATGACTCCTTTCTGAAGATCTCGCATTCCATTCATAAACCAGACCAGATTCTGGAAACATCAGATTGTCATCGGTCTTTCCGTGTCCCGGGATAGGTCCAGAAAAAGAGGATCCATTCAGAAATCTGAGTGAATCCCCAGGAATCTTCAAATGTTTAGCTGTGATAGGGCTCAAGCTACTCTTCAGGGTTTTTCATCATCAATCCATCATTCCTCTTCCTCCTTAATCATCTTAGGGAAATAATTAGGAATTAATGAAGCAATAAAAAATACAAGAATTAAAACAAAGTGATTGTAGACATAGTTATCAATGCAGAGAGTCGAGACTACTAAAACAAGATTACCACCACAAATATTTTTCAAGACATAAGAGTTTACTATATCTAGAGACAAACATTTCAAAATATACTAGAAGATAAATGTCACTTTCTATTAGTGTTTTATATGAGATAAAAGGCTATAAATCTTGCCTGTGGAAGCACTCGGAAATAATGAATATCACCTCCAATAATCTGAAATGGATTCCCATCCTTCAAGAACATATCATTGGAAATCCAAAACTTTGGACCACTTTGATGCTGAAATGCAACAATCCATGACCATGCAGAAAAGATTAGCTCGAAGCAAATTCTTTGTAGTTAAACTACTTTATATCCTAAGAAAAAACAATAAAAGCATTGCCTTAGTCTAAATGTCTCATCTCACTCATCTGAGAATTATTCAACCCTGATCTAGTAGTTACTGTCCCAATGGTATAATCCCAAACCTTGTTGGCCAATAAAGGGCTAACTTTGGATATCGTATGGTGTTATTATAAAAAATGTTATGTTGAATACATTACTCATTATAATGTTGTCAGTTAACAATGTGTAAAAAAAATTACGAAGGTCCATATAACTACCGAACAATATAATGTTGGAATACCATCATTGGAAAATATTAGTATTGGCACAGCACAAGGACATCGGTACTATACTGAGAAGCATTCCCTTGTGGTCCCACGAGGAACTACAATGTTTTATATGTTATGTCCTAATTCAATGAATAGGAATGTTATTTTGTCCATTACAAATGACACGCTTTGTGTTTAATTATCATACATCTTTCACCTAGACACCCCTTTCCTCTTACCAAACACTTCTTATATTAACATATGATGCAATTTCAAAAAATGGATCCCATAAAGATTTTCCCTAGATTTGCTAGATGCTTCTTACAAAGTTCCTAGGCAACAATTGCAAAGAAACCAAAGGATATTGAAGGACGAAAAAATGACTTTGATAAAGCGAAAATATATGTTGTTGAGGCAAGATTGTAGCACTGCACTTTTTTATTGTGAATTAAAAAGACTACTTGTAGTATTGAACTTGTGACTTTGAAAGTTAAAGCAATGCCTTAATGATGGTGCACTAACCAACTAAGCCAACACCTCACTCTAAAAGTGAAGTGTCCTCTTAGCCTTATAGTACCAAGGCCCAGAACCCCCAAGTGTCGCACAGCAACCAGTGCACACACACCCAGAAACAACGACCTAGGCAAACCGACCTCCCCCGAGTATTGAACTTGTGACTTTGAAAATTCAAGCAAAGCCTTGATAATGGTGCACAAACAAACTAAGCCAACATCTCACTCTAAAAGTGAAGTGTCAGCTTAGCCTTATAGTACCAAGGCCCAAAACCCCAAGTGTTGCATAGCAACCAATACACAAGCACCCAGAAACAATGACCTAGGCAGGTCGATCTCCCCTAAGTATTGAACTTGTCACTTTGAAAGTTAAAGCAAAGCCTTAATGACAGTGCACTAACCAACTAAGCCAACACCTCACTCTAAAAGTGAAGTGTCAGCTTAGCCTTATAGTATCAGGGCCCTATGGTCGTCCTTATACACACCTACCAACGTGGAGAAGTCTTCAACCCACTTGGTGTGTCCTTAGAGGCACAAGCCTAAGTCTAGACCCACAGTCACCTTGATCTAGACCTCTTCCGTTTAGGCTCACTCCTAAGGAAGCCAAGGGGGGTAGACCCTACTTATTATGTTAAGTTTTAATAAATGATCTAGGAGTTAATTTGGTTTTTATTAGGAAGACCCAACCCAATGACAAGCAAACAAGGCAAATGCAATTCTTTTAATGGCAGGCAATCCTTTCCTTTACAATACAATAAAAATAGACCAATGCCTAAAATATACCCAAGGTTTTCTTGTTGAGATGAGAAATTAAATATATATCTACAACATGAAATGAGACATAAGATATCTACAAAATAAATTAGATGGTGAAATATCTACACAATGGATTATATGATAAAGTGACTATTAGTTCTAGACAATTACTTCCAAATGAATAAAAAATACTTATAACAAAATAAAGATGCTTTAACACATATACATATCCACAATGAGAGAAAGTGACTTAAAACATGAAGTTGCTTGGAAATTAGAATCTCATGAAAAGTAAATTACTTGAAATATAAAGTTGCACAACTTGAAAGTGTGAGATTGCTTTGAAAATGAGTAGCTCAACTTGAAGTGCGATGTTGTGAATGCAGTTGGTTGATTTTAATAAGTTTTAAGTCTTTCTTGAATTAGGGGGATTAAAGTGTGATAGATACAAGCCTAAACTATGTGACTACCCCAAATTGTTATCCCCTCAACCAAAAGGAATTGTTGGGTGCTCAAGAAGAAGGGCAAACAAGGCCCTTCCCTAGCTCCACAGGTCAAATCTGGAATGCTTGGATGCTCAAGCAAGGAGGACACATAGTGCCATGAAGTCGTCCCCGACTTACACCCCTTGTAGCATCCCAAGTCATCATTTTTGGTGGTAGAAGCAATAAAAATTTGGGTGCCTAATTAAACTAATCTCCCAATCCTTTGCCCTTTCTTGTCACCCAGGATCCACAAAGTGGCAAGGGGAGAGAATACGGGGCAAAGATGGAGCACAAATATGATTACTTTTGCAATAATTTAAATAACTTGGGAAGCAAAAGCAACCCCACAGCAATGGCACAAGTGGAGGACAAGCCTACCGTTTTGGCCAAGGTGGGTGTAATAAAGGAATTAAAATGACTTGAAAAAAATAAAGAGCAACCTCAACAATGGCACAAGTGGAGGACTAGCCTACCGTTTTGGCCAAGGTGGGTATAATGAAAGAAACTTAAAAGATTTAGAAATAATGAGCAACCCCACAACAATGGCACAAGTGGAGGACTAGCCTACCGTTTTGGCCAAGGTGGGTGTAATAAAATAAATGCAAGGAAAATAAATCTAACTCTAGCCTTCAGGATTTTGCAAGGATGGCTTAGGCCAATCTCTTTGCAAGGTGTGGGCAATATTTCCTAAATTATTACAATATCAGATTTTTATCTTTCTTGAGAGAAGGCAAACCCAAGAGACTCTCTTTGGGTTGCTTACAATATTTTAGAAGAGGAAGATAAGAGAGGATTTGATATCCCAACTTTAGAATGTCTTTGGAGTGCCTTGGGGGCTCAAAACAAGTAGCACTTCCTCCTTGTTGTTGAAAATCTGCATAAAAATCAGCAAGGTGTAATTGCTAGAAAATGCTACAAAACCAAGAATCTTGTTAACTTGATTTAGCTCAATGAAACAACATTTAAATAGAGAAATCTGAATATAAAAATAAGTTTTAATGACCACTCTAGAGCAAATAAGTGCTTATGGAAGAAAAGAGAATGGTGGATACAAGAGGAGGAAAATAATGGAAACTTTGGTAGATTGAATGAGTGAATTTTCCACTCTAAAAATCACTCCTCCAATCCTCTAGTCTTGCTACACAAGACACAAGGTGAGAGCATCTAAAAAGCTTGCAAAATACTTTGCTTGCTTGAAAGAAACTATCACAAAACTAATAGTAATACTACTAGCAATTATTCCCAAGCAAAATACTTTGCTTGGGCCTCCAAGTTTAACTAGTGAATGCAAAGAACATACAAGAAGTAAAATGCACTATATCACCTCACATGAACACCATGAAGAGCATCAAGAAGACTCCCAATCCACAAAATAGATTCTCCAAAGCTTCCTTTATTATCCACAAAATGTTGCTACAAATGCTTGTAGCAAGATTTACAATGAGAAAATGAGAGAGAGAAGGGAAAGAATGGGAGAAATTTTGGCATAATAGACTTGCTCTAAGAATTGATGATGAAATGAGGAGGAGAGGCTCTCTTTTATAGATGAGGAAGAGGAGAGACCCCAATTGGATGAGCTCCAAGTGTCATCCATCCATGGGGGGAGTGTCTCTTCAAGGGGGCTGCACTTTTAGGGTTAGTGAGGTGAGTGAGGAATGAGGGGTGAGTGGGGAAAGGAGAAAACACCTTTCCCACTCATCAAAAGGGTAGTTAGGATCAAAGGGGGATATACCGAAATTTTTGGGCACCCTCTTGCTATATTTTTAATTTTCCATGAGTTTATGAGCAAGGGGGGCGCCCCTCTTCTTAGGAAATGGTCATCTTGGGTTGTTGGCTTAGCAAGGGGGTGTTTTCTAAGTGGAAAATCACTTTCCCAACTTAGGAAAAACATTAGGAATCATTTTCCCACTCTCCCTCACGATTTTAGTGACTTTTACAAAATTTGGCTATTTTAATTTAGCCAATTACATGCTGATTTTTGACCGACTTGGACTCCTCATGGACAATGGCCTAGCAAAACTTGTCCAAATGAATTGAGACTTGGTCCAAGGGTGTAGGGGTTCATAAACCATTTGATTTGAGTACCCATACCCCTATACAAAATCCCCAAGGACTACTTTTTTACATTTTACATCAAAAATAATTAAAAATCCCCAGTTTGCAGGAATTTAAATTATTTAAAAAATCCTATCAAAACTTAACGGAATTCCACAAGACTCTGGGAGACGTCTGGCATGGTCATTCACAATACTTCTAGACCCTAGTCACCCCTTGGGCTCGATCATAAGAACACCTTTTACCACTTTGGAGAATTATTGTAAATGTAAAACTCAAGGATAATTAAAATTACAGTTAAGCAAGGTTAATTACCTGAGAAAAAAAACCACTCGATGAAAGGACTTCCCTAATGATAAAGTTCTAGGTAACTAGACAAAAATTGACTCATGCTAGCACATTACAATATTATCCCATGCAGGGGAGCGGAAATTTTGATTACATAGAAAAGCGTGCTAGGGACAAAATTTGCCCCGTTGAGAAAAAGTCTTCAAAATGGTTGTACCACTAGGTACATATCTTCATGGAACATGGAGTTGACCCCTAGTCAAAATAGGTGGTCAACAGGCCCAGAGCACCCAAGTGTCACACAGCAACCAGTACACACGCACCCAGAAACAACGACCTAGGTAGGCCGACCTTCCTCGAGTATTGAACTTGTGACTTTAAAAGTTAAAGCAAAGCCTTAATGACAGTGCACTAACTAACTAAGCCAACACCTCACTCTAAAAGTGAAGTGTCAGCTTAGCCTTATAGTACCAGGGCCCATAACCTCCAAGTGTTGCACAACAACCAATACACACGCACTTAGAAACAATGACCTAGGAAGGCCAACCTCCCCCAAGTATTGAACTTGACTTTGAAAGTTCAAGCAAAGCCTTAATGACGGTGCACTAACCAACTAAGCCAATACCTCACTCTAAAAGTGAAGTGTCAGCTTAGCCTTATAGTACCAAAGCCCAGAACCCCCAAGTGTCGCACAACAACCAATACACATGCATCCAGAAACAACAACCTAGGTAGGCCGACGTCCCCTGAGTATTGAACTTGTGACTTTGAAAGTTAAACCAAAGCCTTAATGACAGGGCACTAACCAACTAAGCCAACACCTCACTCTAAAAATGAAGTGTCGACTTAGCCTTATAGTACCTGTTGAAACGTGCCAACCAATTTCCCAAGGATTTGGGCAGATTTTTTGGCTCCTATTATTCTACCTTCAGTTGAAACAAATCAGCTAAAAATAGAATACAGATAAGTTGCACATTAATCGTAACTGTGGGAGAGATGCTTGTATCTATGTAAGCTTGTAGAGGCAGTAAAGGCAAATGGGATGAGTGTTAGGAATGGTTGTAAACCTGTTTTTTTGGCTATTTTAATTCTCCCTTGAACAATAAGATAACCGATTATCATTGCCCCGTGGATGTTTCCCTTTAGAAGGGTTTTACCACGTAAATCACTATGTTCCTTATGTGATTGTTGTTGTCTTTGTTTTGTTTGCCACCAAATATGTTTGCATTTATGCTTCCACTGCCCAACAAGTGGTATCAGAGCACAGAAGGAAGGAAGAGACAACAAGACTGAGTTTTTCATTGAAGTGACGAAGCACGGAGGACGGAATCGTTGCAGGGGCGATATTTCTTGGACTATCGCTCCTAAGCCCGTTAAAGGGGGGCGATAACCGAGCAAACACTTCTGCTCAATCGATTTTCTAGTTTCATCGCGACCTCGGGCCTACGAGAGATGTGATACCCAAGTTTCATCACTCCCAATGGCATGGATCAGGCGCGATACTCGTGATAAAGTTGTGATCATCGCCCCATATACCTAGCGCGAGGATCGATAATCATTTTTCATCGCTGGCGTGGCCTTGTGGAGGGAGAGATAATCGAGGTATATGCAACACGAGTTGTAGTTTGGACGGTTTCTGCTAATGGAAAAAGTACAAAGTTTGAAGTTTGAAGTGGAGAAATTCAACAAGACAAATAACTTTGAGCTATGGAAGCTCAAGATGCGGGATTTGCTTGTGCAACAAGGATTACAAAATGCATTGGTGGGCAAGTCAAAGAAACCCGTGGATATGTCGAATGAGGACTAGGAAGATCTGGATGCAAGAGCTCTCAATACCATTCCTTTGTGTTTAGGAGATGACGTTTTGTTTAATATCGTTGGAGAGGTAACAATAGCAAGCTTATGGAGCAAGATGGAAAGCCTTTATATGACGAAATCCTTAACAAACATAATCTACCTGAAAAGGCAGTTATACAGTTTGTGAATGAAAGAAGGTACAAAAATTGTTGACCATTTAAATACTTTCAATACTCTTACATGTCAATTGACTAGTATGGATGTAAAATTCGAAGATGAAGACAAGGCAGTTACACTATTGTGTTCATTGCCTGAGTCTTGGGATCATTTAGTCACCTATATTAGTTGATGTCCTTGATTATGATACTGTAATATCCCCCACCTCTTGATGAAGAGGTCTGGAGAGACTCAGCAGTCTAGTTATCCCCACTAGACTATAGTCTCAGGCATATTGGGGACAAAGTCAGCCAAAACACCCTTCCTAAACATAACATTCTATTATTAAGTTGACTTTGTGTGGAAAAGGATAACTTAATGAAAGAAAAGAAAAGGTGAGTTAAAGTAAAGAGTTAACCCTAGGGATTAACTAACTCAACAAATGAATAGACTCTAGAGCTATAAAGGAAAGGGCAGGGCGCTCTCCTAAGGCATTTTGGATTATTATCTTATTTTTGCATTGAAGCTCTTGAGCATAAGCAGTTTTGAGGGTTTTGAGTCTAAAACCCTAGAGATCAACTCGGTGGTGAAAGATCCCACCTTTCTTGATCCAGGCTTGGTCCCGAAGGTGAAATAATCCTCCCACACCATTCTACAGTGTTGCAGGGGTTTGATCTACAAGCAGAATTCAAGCCAGTGTGCAACCTAGGGGGTTTCCAGCTAGGAGAGCGCACCACCTTGAGGAGATTGATTCGATCTGGAGGAAGGAGAAGGCTTTTTGGAAAAGGAGCATCTGGGTTTTCTTCCTAGGGCCCCTAGCATCATTCTTGGTCTATTCCGGAGGAGATTATCCTGGCAGTTTATTTCCTGGAGCTTGGCACGAATTGGAGGAGAGAGGGGCACATTGCAGAAAGAGGTTATCATTGTTTATTGACCCGGATCTTCATAGATTGTCTTGAGATTTCATCATCTTGTTAGCATTGGCCCGATCTACAATCCGGGAGATTTTGGTGGCATTTGGAGGCTCCTAGAATGGAGAACGAAATCTCATTGATTCAGTCAAACCAGGAGGGCGAAAACCAGTAGAGGGTTTGCTCGATTGGAGGAGCGGGACATCTCAGTTCAGCTTGAAACTTGGCCCGGTGGATTCTACTATCCCGATCTACATTCCGGGAGAGTTTGGAAAGATTTGGAGCTCAAAAAGAGGAGGGTCGAAACTTGAGGGTTCATCAACATCCAGAGCAGGGTGCAACTCAACCAATTAGAGGGGTTTTGCAGTGTATTAACATGGTTCTCTTATCTTCAGTCTCATCTTGCATGCTAATAGCCTTTGGAGGCTTGGATGTCTTCTCATACATCCTTGTATCGGTTGGCAGCCCATTTTGATATTATTGGGGTTTTCTACTAGATCTGCAGATCTCTTGTATAAGGGATCTCTCTACTATCTAAATAAAGGTCAGATCTAACATTATTGCTTCTCTACTGGTGTTCTTCTGTATCTTGTCTTGTTTATGATTATATGCTTCAGATCTATTACTCAATCAACATTATGTAAACCCATAAAGCGCATCTTCATGAGTAAATTTGCAAACACATAAACAAACATAGCAAACAGTAAACAGTTAGTGTTCCGAGCAAAAAAAATTGGCTTGGGAACATTACAAATACTGTTGTGGGAGCTTTGTTGACGGAGGAGATGAGGAGAAAACCCAGTCAAGAAACCTCAACATCAGAAGCAATGGGGGCTAGAGGTCGATCTAAAGAAAGAGGTCAGAATCCAAGAGGTACATCAAGATCTAAATCAAAAGGCAAGAAGAGTAAGCGAGAATGTTGGTACTGTGGCAAATCAGGGCATCTCAAGAAGGGTTGTTGGAAAAGACAACAAGCATCCAAAGAGGACTCCACAAAGGAAGCAAATTCAGTGGAAACAAATTCAGGTATACCGTATGACTGATGAGGTATTATCTATTTGTAATGTTTAACAACATCATTGGCATTGGTTGTTAGACTCTAGTGCATCCAATCATATGTGTCTTCATAGAAATTGGTTCTCAACTTACCAATTTATTGATGATGGTGTTGTTTTTATAGGAAATGATATTTCTTGTAAAATTGTTGGGATCGGTAGCATTCGAGTTAAAATGTATGGTGGTACTGTAAGAACATTAACAGATGTGAGGCATGTACCCAAACTTAGAAAGAAATTAATATCTTTGGGAGTTCTAGATTTTGGTGGTTATAAATGTACAGTGCAAGGTGGAGTTGTAACATCCCTAGGTCAAACCCAATTGTAATGTAAATGAAAAGGTACTTAAGCTGGTGAGTTGTTTGATATCATTTTTGTATGCACCTTTCATGGCATACTGCGCGCATGTACTGCGCAGAAAAATGATGAAGTGTGAACATTCCAGGATACCGCGTGCAGCAACTTAAGTGCACGCGATTTTGAGGCTAGGGAGCCTTTGTGTATATGCGTTGTTTTATAGGCTGGTGAGCCAATTATTATAAGCTAGGAGGCTTATGTTTGTATTAGGCCAGAGAGCTTAGATGCTAAAGGTCAGTGCGCCTATTTTTGTATATGTCTCATCATTAATATAAAATACATCGTTGCGCGCAGACCAACCACAATAAAAGAGTATGGGGGATTAAACTCCACTAGTTAGGGAAAGGGTGGGGGCTAAAAGTTAAGGAAAAGGGCTAAGCTAGGGAGCTTAAGCCAAAATGGAATATTATATTAATATTTCTTAAAGTATAAAGTATGGATAATTATTTTATCCTAAGTTCCAAAGTTGGGGACAAGTGGGCCAAAGTAGCTCCCAACATGACAAGTGTCAAGTTGGGGACATGCATACATATTGTTGAGACTTAGTTCATTTTCGAGGGATTCTTTTCCATAATTCCATCCATCATTCAGTCATCCAGTCAATCATCCATGAGCATTCACTCACGCAGTCAGTTATCCTCCATACTTCCTGTCACTGTATCTGAACCTGAATCCATAGCCATACTCGTTTGTGTAGTTGGTCAGCTTGGGAGTTGGATTGAAGAAGCGAGTTGTCAGGCCCGTGCGATATTGAAGAGGCGGGTTATCAGACCCGTGAACAATTCTCTAGGTGAGAGAATTGTTGGGAATTGATTTCTTGAAGGTGCTAAATTGCAGCTACAGGGCTCTGAGACTTCCTGCCCGACCTGTTGCTGAAGCCTGAAAGGAAGTGGGGCAGCCGAAGGACTGTTGAGAAGAGAAGGGGCACACTTCGTGGGGTGGGACAGGCATGTGGGGAATAAAGGACTGTAGGCTGTTAGTTTGAGTTGGCACCTGTGACAGAGTCTTTCCTGTTGTCTATGAGCCTTTAGCCTGGTTAGAAATCCCTTTACCCGAGTGGAATTTAGTCCCAGCTCGGGGGCGACTCACTGTTGAGAGTGATGAACAGTGTGGTCTAAGGCTGGGAGGTTAGTGGAAGGTCTGCACGCAGTTGGTGATATTCTTACCAAGATAAGTGTCAACTATGTGATAAAATTACATGTTGCATTGTCATTTACGTGTATTTTTATGAGTTTATCTTATGTGTTGTTATATCTGTCTTTATATTTATGGGTATTGCCCGCATATGCTGCATGTATACGTTTATTGTTATTTCCATGTGAATCTGTGCATTTACAGATGTATTTGTATGCGTACGTTTTATATATATTTTTCCGCAAGAGCTTTGTGTGTATATATTTTAATTGCATGCAGTTCCAAAAATTTATGTGGCACAGCTCAGTTGGATGTTGGTATGTTACAATATGTTCCGCAGAGAGAATGAAAGCGTTCTCTCGTGTAGCGTGCCTCGACCTGGGTGGTCGGGGATGTTACAACATGGTATCAGAACTTCAGGTTTCAACACTGAGCTTGAATGGGCCGAACAAGTTGAGTTGAAGCGAAATTTCACAAAGGATTGATTTTGAAGTGGCCAAATTTCAAGTTACAGAGTGGCCATGATAAAAAGTAACAGCAATGGTGCGGAATCGGGAAAAAGCCCCAATTTATGTTGTTAAATTCATAGGAAAATGGAGAAATTCGGCCAAGTGGTGAGATATTCTTGATGTAATATATGTTCTAGCAAATTCGGACCTAGAATGGGTCGAATTTGAAGTTATAGTGAAGCCATGACAGAGGCAGCGAATTTAGTAATTAAAATTCTCAATTCGTGAATTGAGTTTGGGAAAAAATTCATTCCAGAAATGTCAACCCACAATGATTTGTTGTTGCAGAGGCTGAATTGGTGTTATCGGGGTGAAATTGAACAAATTTCATAGTTGCAGAATGTCTAGGGTAAAAATTAGGGAAAATTTAAGCAAAAGCCCCAATTTCTGCAGCGGAATTCACGAGGAATGGATGCGCATAAAATGAATGTGCACAGGTGGGCGCACTAGAAATGCATGATGCGCAGCAAAAAGCTTGTGATATGTAAAAATTGGGTGTCGCGCGGAAAAATGTTGGCGTGCTGGTGTGCGCACTAAATTTTGGTGCCGCGCAGAAAAATATTGGTGTTCTGGTGCGCGCACTAAATTTTGACACCACGCGGAAAAAGGTTGGTGTGCGGTTGCGCACACTAAATTTTGGCGTCGCGCGGAAAAATGTTGGTGTGCGGGTGTGTGCACTAAATTTAGCATTGCGCGGTGTGCACACACATAATGATGGCGCGCGTGGTGTACGCAGTATTGGCAGAGCGCAAAGGAATTTTGTTGGTACGCGCAGACTGTGGATATATATTGTCACGCGATAGTTTAGTTAATGGTGAGTCAAAGTATTGGTGCGCGGTAAGGGCGTACTAAACTTTGGCATGGTGCAGCACTAGAGTGAAATGCGCACGGAATATCAACGCGCGATACAAAAACTGCGCATGATAGGTAATAGTACCAAAACCAAAACTGAACGCGGTGGATATTGGCACGCAACACAAAAGTAGTGCGCGCAAGTTATTGGCGCGACAGAGAAGTGATGCACAGTAGTTATAGGTGCACGGAGCACGATTTATATTGTGGTGTTGCTGTGCATGCTAAATATGGGCGTACAGGTTTAAATTTGTGCGTGCAAAGTCGTTTGGAGGGTGAACAACAACAGAAAACCATCGAATTTCTGCGACATTTTGTATTGTTCGAACATCATCTTTTTGCTGCGCGTTTTTGAGGCCCTTAAGAGAGGTTTTAGCTACTCAAAAACCACGAGAACAAAGTGTACCAAGGTACACTATGTCTCTGCAGCTCAAATAAAAGAGCTCAGAGAGAGCTTTCTAATGGTGTAAATAGTTCGTCAAACAGAGCTTTTATGAGAAAGTTACAGCACAAACAGTGGAGGGTAAATTTTAAGACCCGTCTAAATTCAAAGAGCCATAACTCTCTGCTCCAGAATCAGATTGAGGCGCAAGAGCAGTCAATGGAAAGCTATTGAATCATAGAAGACAGTCCCAGAGCTCAATTAAATTTCTGGGCATGTTAAAGATGTTTTATATGGCAAAAAAAGGTACCTGTAGCATTTCAAACCAAAAACACAAATTGGCCTAGAACTTCAACAAGCAAGTTGTAACTAGCAGCCAAGAACCCCAAAA
>ML796041.1:18631-30782 GCA_009831015.1 Picea engelmannii
CATAATATGTATATGAAGAAACCCAATTGAGATTCTACGAAAAAAAAAAATCCAATGGATTAGGTGCGAAATGGCATAATTACAGCGCAGAGTTGCGCCAAGTTGAAATGTGAACAGAAAAATTAATGGGCAATTTTCAAATAACCATAACTTTCTGCTCAAAACTCAGAATTGAGCATGGGAGTAGGCGTTGGAAAAGTCTCGGACAATGGAATCTAAATATCCACCCAGAAAATTGATCTGGGCATTCAATTTTTCAGGAAATCTGAAGAAAGAGTTATGATATATTATTGAACCAGAATGGTTCATATTTTTCACGAAAATATTGAAGCAGTTAGCCTGACAAAGTTTTGTTGGTTGCACATTTTGCAGAGTTAACAACAACTAGATCAAATCAGAATCAGCACAGAGTCCAGAGTAATGGATGATGCACAAGGAACTTACAGTCAGGGAAATGAGATCAGAGGGACGGATGTCCATTTGGGCATTGAAGGAACAAATTCCAATGGACATGGAGAAGGAAGGGATGAAAACATGAATATGGTAGAGACCATTAAAAATTTGCAGAAGGATGTCCAAAGCCATAAAGTTGATAATGAAAGGTTTATGAGAGCCAAGGAGTAGCAGGATGACTTCAACATGAAGTTAATGCAAAGCTTGAACAGAATAGAAAAGAAATTGGATAAGGAGAGTGGCTCAAGCAAATCAGGAAGTCGCAAGTCTCCTGGTGAGAAAATAAGAACAAGAAGTGTTAGTAGACATCACCACTGTTGAGTTTTGTACCTTGGGAGGTGTTCCCCATGTACTTGTGACCTCCTTAGCACATGTGGGATGGACTATACACTTTGTACCTTGTACTTTTGTCTAATTTCACTTTGACTTTGTCTAAAGTGAAATTTAGTCATTTTTGGCCTAAAGTGACTATTAATTCACAAAGGGGGGTGAATTAGAGGCATAAAGTTGACTTAGGAAACTTAACCCAAAGTGGGTTATTGATTTAGATATTTATGGGGAGATCTCAACCATTGATTAGATGGGAGATAAAATGATCTCCACCATCCATATCTTAGGTTTCCTTATGCATGTCAAAGAGGGGCACAAAGGATGAAAGAGGCATTCATTCTTCTTTTGTTCATTGTGAGAGGAGCTCTCGGAGGATGAGGATAAGGTCAGTTTTGTGAGGATGCTTGAGCTTGGGCGCTAGTTTTCATGGAGGGAGGCTACTAGCTACTTGTCTTGTTTATTTAGGAGAGAGGTTCTACTTCTGTGGAGGGCGCATTGCCAAATTGGGGTGCATCAGTTGTAGGAGGACTTCTAGCCATCAGATTGCAGTGAGATCAGTTGCAGAGGGAGGCCATTCAGCAGAGCTTCATTCCTGTGGAGGGGTTTCCAGATCTGAGCTCACAGTTTGCAATTGGAGCAGTTTCAGTGGTTTTGTCGGCTTGTATGTGGGGCACACCTTCTTGGGGCGCACTTGGTGACTTTGGACTTGTATATCAGCTCAGTTTGGGTTGCTATTGTATCAGGTTCTATCATATATTGTACTTGTTGTATTCCATCTTCTGCTTTCCACATATATACATATATATCCCAAACTGGTTTTCCCCGGGGGGGGTTTATCCAGGGTCATGTTGACCAAAAATACCTGTGTACAAAAATGCATGTGTTAGTCTCTTGGATCTGTTTATTTTCAGCCGTAAAGATCTACAGGTGTGTTATATTTATTTTGGTATGCATGTGCTAACATCTGGTCACTAAAACTACATGCTAGAGCACCCAAAATCGCAAGTATAACAGTAACAAATCAGCATAAGTTCTTGGACTATTGGCTGTTATAAAGCAGCAACAAATACTTCAGAAAACAGTTGAAACTTAGAGCCTATCTATGGTCAAAGACAGACCCAGAAGGCAAGCTTGATAGGACCTGAAAATCTTCATTGTATCACAGTGGAGGTGGCTGAAATTTTGAGCAGTTGGGACAGCATTTTGTTGGTTGTCATATACATCTTCTTGGCAGATTTTTGAGGACAGCCATTGACTCATTCAGTGGTTGTTAGAGGGCAGATTTTTGCAAAGGACAGTTGGGCAGTTTTGGACACTTGTCATCAATCTCTTTTCACACCTACACAGTAGGAGTGAGGTTGATTTGACTTGACCTCTTTTCACACCTACTTTGTTAGGAGTGAGGTTAGATTACACTTGTCTCTTTTCACACCTATGTTGATAGGAGTGAGACAGTGTTTTCCTTGGCAATGTGAGCATCAGTTGGGGATTGCAGTTTGGCAGAGATGTCAGCATCTCAGATGCGAGTTGAGGACAGGCTAGCAGGGGCTAGCAATTGGTCGTCTTGGAAGGCGAGGATCATCTTCATCTTAGAGGACCTCGAGCTATGGGATATAGTCGAGGCAGTTGTTCCCCCCATTCCTGTCACTGCTCCCGTCTTGGTGGCAGAGTTCAGGAAAAGGAACAACAAGGCGAAGAGAACTATTTGTGATGCAGTTCGTGACCATATCATACCCCATTTGAAGGGGAAGACTTGTGCATACGAGATGTGGGCATCTCTATGCAAGTTGTATGAGAGCTCCAATGAGAACCGGAAGATGGTTCTTCATGACCGACTCAGGGGCATTCGCATGTTCAAGGATGAGTCGGTAACTTCATTCCTTGGTTGTTACACTCAGATCAGAGACGAGCTTGGAGCCATCGGAGAGGTTGTTGATCCTAACTCTTTGGTGAGGCAAGCTATGAATAGCTTCACCAAATCGTGGGGTCCATTTGTACATGGCATAGTTGCCAGGGAGGTCATGCCTACATGGGAGAGGATGTGGCATGACTTTGTCTAGGAGGAGATTAGGCTTGCAGCCAAGGCTTCTGGACAGCAGCAGCAACAGATTGGTCAGGGTGAGAAGGATCTTGCTCTTTGGACAAAGGGCAAGAAGAAGGCCGACCGTGGGGGTCGGCAAGGTCCCAAGTTTGGGGCCCCACCACAAGGGAGTGGAGGAGGAGAGAGCAGCAGTGGTCAGGGCAGTGGTCAGAGGAGAGATATGAGCAAAGTGAAGTGCTATGTTTGTAAGAAGTTTGGGCACTATGTTGGACAGTGCCCGAACAAGAAGAAGAAGAAGGGTGGTACCGTAGCTACAGTAGAGGAGATAGATTTTCAGACACAGTTTCAGAGAGAGTGTGCTTTCCTCATATGCTGCACTTCAGTTGAGCCGGCACCCAATATCTAGTATATTGATAGCGGCTTCGAGCCATATGACTGGACTTCGAGAGCATTTTCTGATCTCAGAGACACCGAGGTCAGGATTGAGATTTCTCTTGGAGATGACAGAGTGGTCAAAATTGCAGGGGTTGGCACAGTTGCCTTTCAGAGAGATGGCATGCCACCTATATCGTTCACGGATGTTCTTTATGTCTCTGGGATGAAGAAGAATTTGATTTCAGTTTCCACCCTCCAAGATAGAGGTCTTGAGGTGACATTCAGAGGCACCGAGGTACTGATTCATCCTCGGGGGTCTTCACTGGCCTCAGGACAGGTGATTGGAGTGAGGGATGGGAAACTATTCAGATTACTTTTTCAGCTACTTCATGCATTGGCAGCGAGTAGCGACAGCAGCAAACAGTTATGACATTGCAGGATGGCCCACCTACATCATGGGGCTCTTGGAGGACTGAGAGAGGTTGTGACTGGAGTGCCACAGATCAGCATAGAGCATCAGGATGTTTGTAGAGGGTGTGCGCTTGG
Source organism: Picea engelmannii (assembly GCA_009831015.1). Lineage (NCBI taxonomy): Eukaryota > Viridiplantae > Streptophyta > Pinopsida > Pinales > Pinaceae > Picea > Picea engelmannii. The sequence continues at coordinate 22,377 of ML796041.1, forward strand.
TAAGTTTACCAAAGCATCATTCCCCGGCAGTGACACCAGGTCAGCTGGGATACTGGATTTAATACACACGAACGTGTGTGGGCCCATGACTCGGAGGTCCTTGAGTGGTTGTGAGTACTATCTCACATTTATTGATGACTACTCGAGGAAGACTTCGATCTATTTCCTAAAGGCCAAGAGTGAGGTCTTCACACGGTTCCAAGAGTTCAGAGCTCTTATGGAGAACCAATCGGGAAAGAAGATCAAAGTCTTGCGGTCGGATAACGGGGAAGAGTATTCCTCGAGACAGTTTGTAGACTTCTATGCACAGCATGGCATCAGGAGACAGATGACCGTACCTTACAACCCCCAGCAGAACGGGGTTGCCGAGAGGAAGAACCGGGCCATTACCGATGCAGCGAGATGCATGCTGCATGATCAGAGTTTGCCTTTGTACTTATGGGCAGAGGCATGTGCTACTGCAGTTTACCTGCAGAACAAGAGCCCCCACGGGATATTGGGGAAGATGACTCATGAGGAGGCCTTCACTGGTAGGAGGCCCGATGTCGAGCACATTAGAATCTTTGAGGGCTTGACTTTCTCTCATGTCCCCTCGGAGAGGAGGACAAAGCTAGACCCCACAGCCCAGCAGGGGATTCTAGTTGGATACTCAAAGGTGTCGAAAGCCTATCGCATCTACATTCCACCACTTAGGAGAGTGGTGGTGAGCAGAGATGTCAGATTTGAGGAGGATAGGGCTTTTGCAAGATCTCTTGAGTCGAGAGTTGGAGTTGAGGATGATGCAGAGTCGCCGATTGCAATCTCAAAGGGAGCACAGCCTCAGATTTCGAGTACACCAGTATCAGGGGTGACAGGGTCACCATGCACAGCTTCAAGGTCATAGTCAGAGCATGTTCAGTCAGATGGGGCACAGACTTCAGAGGGAGCACAAACTTCAGGATCTCAGAGTGTTGAGACGAGTCCTGAGGCAGTCACTCTTGGGCAGAGAGACCTTACTTCTTCGTTGACCACTTCAGGGAAGAGGAGACCTAGATGGTTTCAGGAGACCCTAAAGGAGGCCAGGGAGAATGTAGGGGAGCCCAAGAGCCAAATTAGAGAGAGCAGGCCACCAGTCAGATTGGGAGCATATTTGGCACTAGTGACGAGTATCAGGGATACTGAGCCACAGACTTTCGCGCAGACAGTGGACCATCAGGTCTGGAGAGAGGCCATGGTAGAGGAGTATGATTCCATTGTGCGCAATGATGTCTGGGATGTGGTTCCGAGGCCAGTGGGGAAGTCAGTTGTGACTTCCAGGTGGTTGTAGAAGACCAAGATTGCTGCAGATGGCAGCGTGGAGAAACACAAGGCCCGTTTTGTGGTGCGAGGCTTCTCACAGATTGAGGGGGTCGATTATGACGAGACTTTTGCACCAGTTGCGAGATACACTTCTATCAGGACTATCATTGCCATAGCAGCAGAGATGGGTTGGCACATTCACCAGATGGATGTGAAAACCGCATTTCTGAATGGCTTTATTGAGGAGGGGGTGTACATAGAGCAGCCAAAGGGTTTTGAGGTGAGTGACAGGGAGACTCACGTGTGTCTTCTGAGGAAGGCACTATATGGTCTGAAGCAAGCTCCCCGAGCTTGGTATTCACGCATTGATACTTATTTGCTTCAGATGGGCTTCGAGAAGAACGATGTTGATGCAAACCTCTATTTCATCGTTAGGGGTGAGGACACGCTCATTCTCATTTTGTATGTGAATGATTTATTCATCACTGGAGTCGAGGATCTCATAGTTGAGTGCAAATTGGGACTTGCATCAAAGTTTGAGATGAGTGATATCGAATTGATGCACTACTTTCTGGGTATGGAGGTATTGCAGGAGGGTCACATATTTCTCGGGCAGGGGAAGTATGCAGCAGATATTTTGAGCAGGTTTCAGATGGAGGACTGCAAACCCATGTCTACACCTATGATCACCAACTGGAAGAAGCTTTGTGCTTCAGATAGGTAGTTGGTGGATGCCACAGTATACAGGCAGTTTATCAGTTCACTCATGTATCTGGTTAACACCAGACCAGATATATGTTTTGCCGTGAACACTCTCAGTCAGTACATGGTTGAGCCGAGGAGTGTTCACATGGTTGGGACAAAACACGTCTTGAGATATGTTGTTGGGACAGTGGACTATGGCCTAGATTATGTCAGGGGAGATGGAGTCAGTTTGGTTGGCTACACAGATTCAGACTGGCCAGGATGTGTTGCTGACAGGAAAAGCACCTCAGGGTGTTGCTTCAGTTTGGGGTCAGGACTTGTTTCCTGGTTCAGCTGGAAGCAGAAGTCAGTTGCTTTGAGTTCGACCGAGGCAGAGTATATGGCGGCCAGTCAGGCCAGTTGCGAGGCCATTTGGCTTCGTAAGATGTTGGTTGGTTTATTTGGTCAGGAGATGTCACCGATTGTCATTCACTGTGATAATCAGAGTTGCATAAAACTCTCTGAGAATCCAGTGTTTCATGACCGATCGAAGCATATTGAGATCAGGTACCACTTCATTCGTGACTGGGTTCAGAGAGGGGCAGTTTAGTTGCAGTATGTATCTACAGATGACCAGGTTGCAGATATTCTCACCAAGGCCCTGCCACGGGGCAAGCATGTCTATTTCAGAGAAAAGATGGGCTTGGTGAGGAACACCTTCCTCGGTAAGAGGGAGCGTTGAGTTTTGTACCTTGGGAGGTGTTCCCCATGTGCTTGCGACCTCCTTAGCACATGTGGGATGGACTATACACTTTGTACCTTGTACTTTTGTCTAATTTCACTTTGACTTTGTCTAAAGTGAAATTTAGTCATTTTTGGCCTAAAAGTGACTATTAATTCACAAAGGGGGTGAATTAGAGACATAAAGTTGACTTAGGAAACTTAACCCAAAGTGGGTTATTGATTTAGATATTTATGGGGAGATCTCAACCATTGATTAGATGGAAGATGAAATGATCTCCACCGTCCATATCTTAGGTTTCCTTATGCATGTCAAAGAGGGGCGCAAAGGGTGAAGGATGCATTCATTCTTCTTTTGTTCATTGTGAGAAGAGCTCTTGGAGGACGAGGATGAGGTCAGTTTTGTGAGGATGCTTGAGCTTGGGCGCTAGCTTTCATGGAGGGAGGCTACCAGCTACTTGTCTTGTTTATTTAGGAGAGAGGTCCTACTTCTGTGGAGGGCGCATTGCCAGATTGGGGTGCATCAGTTGTAGGAGGACTTCTAGCCATTAGATTGCAGTGAAATAAGTTGCAGAGGGAGGCCATTCAGCAGAGCTTCATTCCTGTGGAGGGGTTTCCAGAGCTGAGCTCACAGTTTGCAGTTGGAGCAGTTTCAGTGGTTTTGCCAGCTTGTATGTGGGGCACACCTTCCTGGGGTGCACTTGGTGACTTTGGACTTGTATATCAGCTCAGTTTGGGCTGCTATTGTATCAGGTTCTATCATATATTTTACTTGTTGTATTCCATCTTTTGCTTTCCTCATATATACATATATCCCAAACTGGTTTTCCCCGGGGGGGTTTTATCCAGGGTCATGTTGACCAAAAATACCTGTGTACAAAAACGCATGTGTTAGTCTCTTAGATCTGTTTATTTTCAGCTATAAAGATCTATAGGTGTGTTATATTTATTTTGGTATGCATGTGCTAACATTTGGTCACTAAAACTACATGCTAGAGCACCCAAAATCGCAAGTATAACCGTAACAAATCAGCATAAGTTCTTGGACTGTTGGCTATTATAAAACAGCAGCAAATACTTCAGAAAACAGTTGAAACTTAGAGCCTATCTGTGGTCAAAGACAAACCCAGAAGGTAAGCTTGATAGGACCTGAATATCTTCAACCACCACTCCCCGAGGCATTCCAATAAAAGAATACACAGCAGCTCAAGTCCATCCCCTGTCAAGAAGTATAAGGAGTCTGGGGTGGATGAGCTACGAGGAGAAATGAACAAAATCAAACCTCCTACATTTGATGGTGAGCACAAGAAGGATGAAGATGCAGAGACGTGGCTACTGGGCATGAGAAAGTATTTTCAATTACATAATTATTCTTCTCATGCAAAATGTAGAATTGCCATCTATCAACTCAAGGGAAAGGCATCCATGTGGTGGGATCAACTTGTGCAGGTGCAGCACATTAAAGAGAAAAGTGTTACTTGGAGGGAATTCAAGAAGTATTTTGAGAAGAAATACTTGACTAAGAGATACTATGACAAGAAAATGAAAGAGTTCTTTGAACTCAATCTTGGGAGTATGACCATTGATGAATATGAAAGAAGGTTTCTAGAACTGTTGAAGTATGTCTCTTTCATCAAGGATGAGACAGTTAAGATTCAGAAGTATTTGAGTGGATTGTCATCATTCATCAGTAACAAAATACAGTATGATGATCCCAAGACATTGGAGGAGACTATAAGGCGAGCTAAATGCCTATATGATCAACAAAAAGCAAGGCCAACTTTCCAAAAGGCTTGGGAAGACAAAAAGAAATTCAAGGTGGATCAGAGGAAGAAGAGAACTAAGCCACCATTCTTCAGAAATAATATTCAGGGACAGCCAACTTCTAGAGAACCCAGAACGATTGAGACAGGATGTCAAAGGCCAAGGCAGCCACCTATTCAATGTTGGGGTTGTAAAGGAAATCATATGTTTATAGATTGTCCTCACAGAGGTGAAAAAGTGAGGACGATCCACAATGTACAGCAAGTTGAAACAGTGGAGGACATGGGAAGAAATGTGCCAAGGATCTATGCAGCCCTGGACAACAAGAAAGCAGAGTATCAGTCACATCTGATTGAAGTGGAAGGTATGATCAACAACCAAACCATTGCTATTTTAATTGATTCAGGAGCTAATCATAGTTATATAGATCCTAAGATGGTGGAAAGTTTGCATTTGCCAAGAAGCAAGCATGGAAAATCTTGATTGGTGCAGCTGGCTACCGGAGCCAAAAGAAAAGTTAATGAGATGGTTAAGTCATGTCTTATGGACATGAATGGACTGAACACCAGGGCAGATTTGAACATCTTGCCTTTAGGTTCCTATGACTGTCTAATTGGGATGGATTGGTTGGACCAGCATCATGTTATCCTAGACTGTCATAACAAGGAATTTACTTGCTTGGATGAGGAAGGGAACCTAAGGAAAGTGCAGGGAATTCCCAGGGTAGTAGCCATCAGAGAAATTTTAGCATTGCAGCTGAAGAAATGTTACAGAAAAGGGTGTCAAATATTTGCAGCTCATATGGAAGAGACACCTAAAGATAAGGTTCCAAATTTGGAAGATCATGCAGTACTAGATGATTTTGAAGATCTGTTCAAGGAGGTACCAGGACTACCCCCAAAGAGAGATATTGATTTCTCTATAAATTTAATGCCTGGAGCAGCTCCAGTGTCAAAGAATCCTTACAGAATGAGTACACCAAAGCTGAAGGAGTTGCAAATGCAACTTGAAGAACTTTTGAAGAAGGGGTATATACACAAAAGTGTGTCACCTTGGTGTGCCCCAGTCTTGTTCGTGAAGAAGAAAGATGGGACATTAAGATTGTGCATTGATTTCAGACAGTTGAATAAAGTGACTGTAAAGAACAAGTATCATCTGCCAAGGATTGACGATCTCTTTGATCAATTGAAGGATGCAAAGATATTTTCAAAAATAGATCTCAGGTCAGGATACCATCAAGTAAGGATTAAAGAGGAAGATATCAACAAGACCGCCTTCAAAACAAGGTATGGTCATTATGAGTTCACAGTGGTGCCATTCGGGTTGTCAAATGCACCAGCCGTTTTTATGTGCTTAGTGAATGGTGTTTTCCGGGAAAATTTAGACAAGTTTGTCATTGTCTTTTTGGATGACATCCTTGTATTTTCCAAGTCAGAAGACGAACATGAGCATCATTTGAGGATGGTACTACAAGTGTTAAGAGAGCATCAGTTGTATGCCAAATTGAGCAAGTGCTCATTTTATCAGAAGCAAATTCATTATTTGGGACATATCATTTCAAAGGATGGGATAGCAGTGGATCATGAAAAGATAGAAGCCATTAGAGAATGGTCAGCGCCAAGGAATGTGACAGAGGTAAGATCATTCATGGGCCCTGCAGGCTACTACAGGAGATTCATTGAAGGATTCTCAAAGATTGCACACCCAATCACTTCTTTGCAAAGAAAGGGTGTGAAGTTCCAATAGACATCAGATTGTGAGAAGAGTTTCCAACACTTGAAGAAATTATTAACAAGTGCTCCACTACTAAGTGTTATCGCACAGTTTGTAGCTAGGTTCAAAGGCTAGAGGATAGAGGCCAAACTGGCGTAACAGGAACCTTCCCCACCCAATGTCACCACAATGGGGAGGTTCTTTCTATTTAGGGAGGTTAGCCCAGGGGAGACGTCCCCGGTAACCTGGGGTTTTGAAGAGGCAAAGATATAAAGTTTGAGGTTAAAGTCCCTCCTCACAGGTTACCACCAAGGTCAGATAGTCCGGCTAATCAGCCAATAAAGAAGTGTATGCCCAAATGAGAACACCTGCCCGGAACAAGACAATAGCAAAATAATATATATGCAGGCTATATTCAATGGGTTAGTACTTCATGCAACTATCTGACATCAATATTCAAGCAATGTAAAACAACAGGTATTAATGAGATCAACGTTTTATCAATATAGCAATGGAGAATATCGATTCATCAATAACTATTGAGATGATGTTGCCAACAATGTATTTAATCAATCTTTTACTCAATAAATGCTTTAAACCAACATCTAATTGCTTATCATCAAAGGGTGTTGCGTCAAGATGGAATAACCAAGTGTGACGTCAGCCTAGTTAGGGTTAGCTGGTTAGTTAGGGTTTCAATTTTAAAAGTTTTGAGAGGTTGTTTGAGCACTATCACTTCAACGTCGTATGTCTAAGATCAGTGCCTAAGGGTAGATGGAGTCAATTAAGGAGAGGATGCAAGAATTGAAGGGATAAAGGCTAAGGACAAGAGGGAAGGGTTCTAGAGTGCTGCAATGGCAGGGCCCTAGAATCAAAACCCTAGGGGAAAGAGACTCACTCCGGTGTTGCTTAAGCAAGGCCTTGTGCTCTTTCCTCCTTCCTTAGGTCAAACTTGGCAAAACGGCTAGCATAAAAGATAAGCTAAAACAAGAGGATGAGGTGAGGGAAAGTGTTGCAATGGCAAGGCTTTGTCACCAAACCCTAGAAGATGGACGGCCCTAGGTGTAGATAACCTAGGCCTGGGATATCACCTGCTTTTAACCTTTAAAAATCACAGCTAGCACAAGGGGAAAAAATGAAAAGAGTGTAGCAAAGGCTAGGCTCTTTCTTCCTTCTTCAATGGCTGAATATTTCTCTTTAAGGGGACATGAAACAAGGACCTACTTGTGTGCTTGTCACCTAGGGTTTTAAATCAACAAATTTATAAATAAATGCAAGAGTACAAACCTACAACCATTCAATTAAGAAGTTTTGTAAGAAAAACACTTACATATCATGATGAAATAGCAATGCAAACCCTAGTTGTAAACCTTCCTTCAAGAGAAATGTCAAATATGCCAAGAAAATCCTTCCATCAACAAGTGCGCCTCCTTTAAAAGACCAAATACCCAAACTAGGGCGCAAAAATCAGACCTCACAAGAGAGTGAGTTGTGTGCTATGTTCAAATGAGGGAAAAACATCATCAATATATAGTGTATCATGACCTATAATTAAGATTAGGTCATTAAAAATAGCCGACAAGGCTGCAAACCAAAAATCATACTGTTTTCACATTAAATGCTTTCTAAAACCCTAAATGAGCAAAATATGAGACATCAAGCCCTCCTAAGGGAGACGTTAGCCCTTTTGGGGCTAGTCCAGCATCCAGAAGTCAAACGTTAGCCCTTCCTGGGCTCCTCCAAGCTGTCACACATGCCAGCCGTCCTGTCAAACTGCCACACGCTCAGGGTGACGTCAAGGCCTCCTGGGTGACGTCTTGGTCATCAAAGGGAAACGCTCCATCTGAAAAAGGGTCAACCCCCTAGCGCTGGGCTCAACCAAAGTGTCATGGATGGAACGTCCTTCTTATTCTCATGTGCAAGAGCTCAACCAATCACTGTCCTGTCTCTGCCCCTGATGGGGTCCCAGCAACCATCTGATGGGCTCTTCAGCCCAATGGAGGTCCGAACTAATCATCTCCCCATGTGTACTGGTCCAACTGGTACCTGTCCGTCGAGCATGGTCCTGCACATCAAAAACTTTGCCCTCCATGGGCTCATTAGTCACAGGGATCATAGCAATGTCAATCACTTTTCATCATTAATGTTATCAAATACATGCATAAAAACCCTGATATATCATTCAATAGCTCAAAGATATTACAAAGACCTACAATACAAAGTCGA
>ML796041.1:62852-76872 GCA_009831015.1 Picea engelmannii
CTTTTAATTCTTCTAATAATTTGATCATAGCTTCAACATGCAACACTTGATCAAGATAATTTCATAACAAATAGATGTATATTAGAATAATCACACCTGGGTTGCATCATTCCTCTGAATGTGTTGGATCTTGAGATCCTTCTGGATCTATGGCAAGAGATCCCTTCTCCTGCAAACACTCTTTAGGGTTTAACCATTAAACATATGTAAGTACATACCTTGGATAGCATTTGCAGGTAGTGGCTCCATCTGGTAGCAACGATAATCATTACCAAAAACTTCAAGGGTGATTGCAACCGGTTCTACGGCTGCAACTGCAACTGCAACTTAGGGTTTTATGAGGAAACCCTAAATTTTCAAACTTCGAATTTTGAAATTCTGATCCAGGGGATAGATGTGTTGGGCTGAGGCGAGTTAGCTGGTGCAGTCAAAATTTCGAAAATCCAACTTTTACCCCCTCAAACTTGATCTGCGGATTTCTGGACTGGTGCTTCTAGTTTTCTAGTACTTATGGTACTCTGGTACTTCTGGTACTCTGGTTTTCTGGTACTTTGTGAAACTAGGGTTTCACTTTCTGGGAGATCTAGCCACTGAAAAGGTGTGCTCAAGGTGCCAAAATGATCCTTGGGGGAGGGTGCAACTTTCTATGTGGTTTTGGAGCTAAAAAACTTCACTTTTGAAAAACCCTAATTTGCAAGTACTGCAACAGTGACGTTTTTCTCTTGCGAAATATGCTTCCTTCAGGTTGGCTCTGATACCATGTTAATGTTTATGCCATTATTATAGTTCTTTGCATTTCAATAGATAAGAGCAACATAAGAACAAGATCACTGAGAAATACACATTCACAAGAGACACAACGTTTATTCTGGGAAACCCTCTAGGGGGAAGAAAACCCAACAAAAACTTCGTTATCATAAATTGCCAATACAATGTTCAAGAGATAACTCAAACCAATACAGATAGTCCTCTCCAAAAGATGCGCTACTCTTCTCCCTCTCTCCAACTGGTAAGTTGCATCTTGCCTCTTAAGAATGAGCAAGTGAGTTGTGTGATAAATTGAGGCGCTAGCCTCTCTATATATACAAGACTGACACGTGTGAAGGGTCTTCACTGGCAGGGCCGACCTCTCACTTTGGGTGGGTAAACCCACCTTTAATTTAATTCTGGGTTTGAATAATAACTGCTGGGGCCGACATCTTATTCTGCCTATTATAATTGTCTGTTGACCAATCCGCAAAAGGGGATTTGGTCCTAATACAATTATCGACATGATTAATCCTCAATGGGGATTAATCCTATGAATAAAATAACAATACTAATAAGAATACTCTTCGCAGTTACATTATTTCAACACTACTTACATCCATAGTCCTTAACAACTTATGGTGCAACAATCAATAAGCTAAGTTGAAAGAAATGAATCAAAAATACACATACATTGGCCAACTTGTGTGTCATAATTGTGCAATTAGGAATACTGACATGTCTACAACACAACACTAATTTGCCACTTTGAATCATACCAAAGTTGTCCAGTTCAATGTACAACATCCACTAATGATTATGTGGGATTTTAAACCTCTTATAGATCAATGAAAATGGTGTTCCCATATGTAGACAATTTTGGATGAATTCTAATTAGTGTGACTCATGTTATCGTGGACATAATTGTTATGAGTCAAATAACCCAATAAGAATTAAAAACACCAATTTCAATCGTTTCATACTGGGAACAAGTGAATAAGTAAAAAATAAGCCTCTTCGAAGGGGCAACCTTCAATTACAAGATATCCAAATGCACAATATGAGATGATTATTCAAATGAGTCTCCTTGATTTATAAAGATGGCATGAAGTATCCTACACTCTAGGATGAACTGACTATAACTAATATAATAATAATGAACGAGGGGTAGGACCCGATATCGTCTTGTCCTCTTTTAAAAATGTTCACATTATCCTTCCCATTTTTGTATATTATTTCAAAATCAAACCCTTGCATTTTAGCTACCAATTTTTGTTGCTCTTTTGAAGACAACCTTTGCTCCAAAAAGTGTTTTAAGCTATGATGGTTAATCTTGACTTTAAAATGCCTTTCAATGAGATATTGTCACAATTTCCTAATTGCATGTAGAATACCTAACATTTCTTTTTCATAATTAGATTTCACTAAATCTTTTTGTTTGAGTCATTTACTTTAAAAAACCAGTGGTCTCCCTTTTTGCAACAATACTACTCCAATTCCTTGCCCTAGTGCACCACATTCCATTATAGAGGTTTTACTAAAATTAGGTGTTTTCAACACTAGTGTATAGGTCATAACATCCTCTAAGCTTGAGAATGTTAGGGTAGCCTCTTTACTCCACGCAAATTATTTCTTCTTCAAGAAATATATGGGTGGGGTTGCAATGCGTGCAAATTCTTAACACAAATTTTATAGTACCCTGTAAGACCTAAATCCTCTAAGACAACTTAATGTTCTTAGGAATGGGCCATTTTGTGATAGCTTTAATCTTTTGAGGGTCAACCTTGACCCCTTCATGTGAGATAATTAGACCGAATTACTCTGCTTCATGTTTCCAAAACACACATTTGGACATTTTTGCATGCAATTGATTGTTCTTGAGTATTTGTAGGACTTTTTACATGTGTTTAAGGTGTTCTTCCCATGAGTTGCTATATCTAAGTATATCATCCAAGAAAAATATCACAAAATTTATAAGATAAGTTCAAAAAATATTGTTCATGAGGATTTGATAAATAGGGGAGCATTTGTCAACCCAAAAGGCATGACCAAGAACTCAAAGTTCCCCTCATGTTGTAAAATTTGTTTTGGGAATTTTTTCTTCCCACAATCTAATTTGATGACATCCTAATTTGAGATTTGACTTTGTAAAGTAAGCTACCCCATGAAGCTCATCTAATAGCTCATCAATATTCAGAGTGGATAATTTATCCTTAATTGTGATTTTGTTTATATCTCTATGATCATGACAAATCCTCCAAGAGTTATCATTCACCTCACCCTTTTGTTGATATGGGTGTCTATAAGGCCTTTTATTAGGAGTTATACTTCTAGGTATGAGCTCAATTTGATGTTCATGATCTCTAGAGAAAGGTAACCCCTTGGGAATTTTGTGGAAGAGTTTACTATAGTTTTCCAAGTTACATTTTAATTCAAAAGGAATAGTTTCACCTTCCCACTTCACTTCCATAGAATAAATTCTAGCAATAACTTCAATGCAACCCCTTTTAGGAGCTTTTTCCACACTATGTGACTCATTTTTTCAAGAAACAATTATATTTATATTATAAAAATGTTGCAACCACATTGTAGAGCATGTGAATACATATAATAAAAATGTTCAACAAAATTGACATGGATGAGTCCAAAACTTGAATATGATATTTTAGGTCTATATGACTTTTTTCAAAAAGATACTCCTGATACATACTACATTTATATGCCCAGACAAGGACTCCTAATTATATAAAAACTTTCAAAAACATGAAACATCACTATATATGATCTACTTGTCCATGAGCTTCTTACTGCTTTATTTCATTGCTTGACGAGTTATGGTCCACAAGCTCCATCTCCACATCCTCGGGTTGTTGTTGCGTCATTTCTTCCTCTCTATCCCCAGATGACCCAATGGATAATATGGTCATGGAATAAGCCATGGTGTTGAGGTTGACCACACTGGCAATTGTTTTCTCTAGAGCAGTGCACTCATCTTGAAGCTATGCAATTTGGTGTCTCTGTTGGTGCAAAGTTTCCATTAACAAGGCAACTTCACCATCCATGTTGGTTTCTCGAGTCTACATTTTATTAACCACAAAGGAAATTGTAGTTATATTACCAACAATGTGCACCTCATTCCTTCTAAGCACGTGTCAAATATCCACAATCTCACACAATGAACATCTACCAACATGCCCATGGTCCATTGGTATCTCCCAACCAAGATCCTGATACTATCTAAATTTATGCCAAATCACTCTCAATCTACTAGAAAAACCAAAGACAGAGTGAGGCTCCTTTACCAAGAATTGAAAGCACCACCAATGTTGCACCAAATAAGTTTCAATCCCACATTCAATAAAATCCAGGGCTAATGGGCCAATGAAACCTCCCCTTCCACCACTCTAGCAAAATAAAACCCAACACAAAACAACATCAGGCCTCCAAAGATAAGAGTTGGGGTAGCTAAAGAAAACATGACTAACACCACCGTCATAAGACACCCATAGGCCACCAATTCCCCTTATTTAGAGAGGTGGTTTGCATTTAGGAGTTCAATTTCGTCTAGTCCAAGGACAAGATCCAACTGGGATCCATAGATGCAACTATTGGATGAAAGCTAGGACAACTCTAAACCCTGAAACAAACTCAACTGCAGTAGAAAAACAAACCACTTGAGCACCACAAACATCATATCCTCATGCTTCCCATCCATATTCCCACCTACATCTGAAATTGTGAACAGGGGTGGTTGATTAAATCACTTCAACATCGATGATAACATGTGTGAATGGATCGTAATGCATGCACGCCCCAACCATCCAACTTGATATAAATTCACCTCATGAGTATTGTGGCACCAAGTGTGTGACATGCTTGGCTTGTTCATTAACCTTAATACCATACGATTATGGGATTGGAAAGATTAATACACCATTTTTTAATCTAAGAATACCACATTCTAATTTACATGCCTGGTTAGCTAATGAGTCTACTTGTTGATTGTATTCCCTAAGCACATGAGAAACTTAAATGCTCTCAAATCTAGCCACTTCTTTCTTGATTCGTAAGAAAATTTTTGATAAAGCACTATTGTTTGAACAAAAGGTTTTATTCGACATTGATTTAATAATAAGTTTTGAGTCCCTAACAACAATTATCCTCTTGTAACACTTTTCATCAACAATCATCGTGCCTTGATATAGGACAAGGGCTTCAACTTGGTTATTTGTGGCTCTATACAGTCCCCATTCAAAGGAATTTTCCTCGTTTCCCTCAAGATCAACAATGATCCCCCTCACTCCTACCTCCTCTTTTCCACACCATGTGATTTGATCATTTGAGAGGGTGGAGATTTTAACCCATTCAATTCATATTCAATTCCCTCTAGTTTGAATCTCATGAATAGTTCATTAGTTTGTATAAATTGAACGTAGAACCACATCTACTCCTCCAACAAGAATGGAAGACATGGGCTTGATAAGTTATAGTATCCCATACTAAGTTTGATGTTACGGTGTTTTCCTCAATCGATACTTCCCCCATTAGCAACCAATACTAAGTTTGATGTTATGGCATTTTCATGTAATAAAATCGTGTGTGGTTGTATTCTTAACTTGAATACGATGATCAAATTGCATGGCTTGAACAACATTCCATGTAACCTTTAGCAAAAGACCATTTTTAATGTCTACTTTTAATTGTCCCATATAAGCTTCCAATAAATGTCCATTGCTTAGGTTATCCACCCGTGTGGCTAATACTTGAAATTCTAAATTATAATCCTTAATAGTCCCCAAGTGCTTGATTCTTGTCAATTGACTAAAGTAATATTGTTCCCAAGCTTTACGGCATTATTCTTCTACATCCCTTGCAAAATTAAAGCCAAGTATAATTATAAAAAAAAGAGTTCCTTTTAACTACCCATTAATACCGTTCATATGGTTTTCTCTCAAAATACAAAGTTGTTATGGAAATCATTTGCTTATCATCATTAGTAATCTTATGCAATTCAAAGTATTGATCTACTTGGTTCACCCATGTATAGTCACATGTTCCATCAGACCTTCTTAATTCAACCTTGGGAAGGTAAATACCGTTAAGAATGCATCTAGATTATGTCCCCTCTCAAAGTTAAACCCTCTTGGAATATGATTATTGGTGGAATGTCGTTCAAAACGAATGTTTGTATCATATTTTTTTCCATGAGTTCCTGGGATCATATTATGTTTTTTAGGGTGTATCTCATATAGGTCTTGCATGAGCATGAATTCCACCTTCTCGATACTATCTTTCAACTCACCCATTTCCTTTTTGTTATTTTGAAAATATTGAATACCAACCCTTTTAAATATGATATCCTTAATGTTCTTAAGTTTTCTCTCCAATTTGGATACATTGTTCTTCAAGTATTCACTTTCTTCATGATTCATGGATGAGACTTTTGAAGCTTTAGTTGGTGTAGAAATTTTTGCACTACCCCTTTCCATGTGGGAAAGTATCTTATTTACCCACAATTCTCCTTTATTTTATATTTACAACCCCACTTTAATTTCCTTAAACAAATATACCAATCAAAAGTTATGGAGGTCTCAAGTTAGCATGTATTTTAAGCCTTTATTCGAGGAATGCTTTGCACAATGACCCTGTACTTGATGTATCTCTGAATTTTCTACACTTCTGAGTCTAAAATTGTATCCTATAATAGTCTAATATGTCTACTTCAAAACCCCATAATTTTGATTCAATTTAAATTCTTCAAGATGAAGTTAGGTCCAAGCTACCGATATCTATTGTTTTTAGTTCCTTTTAGGTGAGTGAACTTATATAGATTGCAAAGTCATCAATACTTCCCTATTATGTCTGAATTTTTTTATTTGAAATGCCTTGGTTCATCTTATATCTAATCCCCCAAGTGGAACCTAGTTAGAATCTCACAATCTTTAGATATGACTATTTTACTAAAAACACATGTTTAAGCCTAGTTTGAGGACTAGATAAAAACCCTAACTTGTACAGCTTGTAACTCCAAAAATATGGTGAACCATATTTTGAAATTTTGACCTAATATGGTTCACTATTTTTTCTTTCAAACCCCATAAGTTCCATGCCAATCCAATATTCCAAAAAATAGTATAGTGAAAATGGTAAGATGGATCTTTTGAAGGATCTAAACCAAGGATCACCCTCTTCTATGCTAAATATTATGATAATATTATGATCCAAATAACCCATTAAGGATTAAAAAACAACAAAATCAATAATTGTGTTCCCAAAACAAGTGGATTATTGAATAATAAACCTCTTCAAGGGAATAACCTCAAATTCGAAGATATCCTTATGCACGATACAAGATGATTATTCAAATGAGTCCCCTTGATTTATAAATTGGAGATAAAGAGGGCATGAGGTATCCTACACTCTAGGATGACCTAAATATAACTAATATAGGATTAATGGACGACGGTTAGGACCCTTACATTATCCAATCTCTAACTCCTTCTAGGATCAAACCTTTGTGCTTATAATTTATTAATCCCCATCAACCTCCCTGCCAAGTGGGGAAACTTTACTCAAATCGGCTTTAAAGCATACCACTCAATGGCTTGGAGTAATTGTCCTTTCAATGTGACTTGATATAGTTTCAAGTTTCCATGTCTTCTTGCCCTATCTTTGCATTATACAACCATATCAACTTCTAGTTTTGTGTCTATGCAACATATTCTTCAATACCATTGTCCAATATTCATGGATTATAAAGCATCAAGTAATCCATGTTACACACTGAATGAATTCCCATGTAGGTTATGCATTGAATGAATCCCCATGAGTTGCAGAGGAACTTGCGATCTCTAATGCACATTCTACAACAATGCCATTCTATTCACATGTTTGATGTCTAAATTGAAATAAGGAGGTCTTCTGACAATATTGTCGTCACGACAGGATGGGAGGACGAGAAATTGTTGAAGTTGAAAGAGACATATGCATGGGCACAAAATTGTGCATACCTCTCTCACCAAGATGAAGGTACATTGTCATATTGTCTCTTGTGGCATGCTCGATTTGGGCACATCAATAATGATGGTCTTTGTATGTTGAAGAAAAATGGTGTTTCTAGTTTTCCTACCATTCCAAGGAACTTGAAGCAATGTGAGACTTGTATCCTTGGTAAACACATCAAGCAATGTTTTCATGATTCCACTTCAAGAGCACATTGAAAGCTAGAGCTGATACACATTGATTTGTGTGGTCCCATGCTTGTTGCATTTGCCTTTGGTAATGAATATATCATGACTTTTATTGATGACTACACCAAGACGTGTTCACTTTATTTGTTGAAATTGGAATCTCAAGCATTTGAAACATTCAATTTTTTTATTATCTATGGATTGAAAATGAAGCTTAAACTTGTATTGGCACTCTTCTCACTGATAATGGAGGGGAATATACTTCTAATGAGTTTGAAAGCTATCTTTTCCAACATGGGATCAATAATCAAACCAATGTTCCATACAATCCTTAGCATAATGGTGTAGTGAAAAGAATGAGCAGAGCACTCTTGAATATGGTACATTCAATGTTATTTTCAAGAATGTGAAGTCGATGTTTTGGGCCGATGCATTCCTATGTGCAGTGTCTGTGAGAAACAAAAGTCCATCCCATGTTCTTGGGAACAAGACTCCTTATCAAATGTGGTATGGTTGCATTCCTTCAGTGAGGCATCTCAATGTCTTTGGTTCCACTTGTTATGCCTTAATTCCTATGGAGCAAAGAAACAAACTTGCTGGCAAGGAGTCAAAAGTGCTTCTTCTTGGGGTACTCAAATACCACCAAGGCATATCATCTTTACGATGAGGTAAACAAGAAGTTCATTCTTTCCATAGATGTGATTTTTCCTTAATCCACCAACAGTGACAAAAATGTTGAGAGGTAGCTTGATCATTTGGATAGATTCACCCATGTAAAGACATATCACAATTTTGATGATGAGATTCCACATCTTGAAGTTGGGGGAGGGGGGGGTGTCCCTATATTAAATCAATCTCTGGAATCTTCTTTTGAAGTGCCATCTCCCACTCATGTAGAATATCCAATGAGTTCATCATAATAGGAAGTTCAATTGGATTATGTGATTGTGAGGATTGAAAGCGTGAACCTTGATCAAAATGCAACACCATTTCAATTAGTAGAGCAACCTAGACCATCACAAAAAGGTCTAAAGTGGCTCATAAAGACACTTGAAAGTGTTTGCTTTGGTGAGGTTGGAAAGACATGACCCAAAATTTCAACAAGACAAGATCATGGAGGTGATGTAGATAATTCATATTTAGGTGATGTAAATGATATGGATGTTTCATATGATTGTGAATTGCATTTATCCACTAGCATTGAACCAACTTATTTTGAAGAAGTTGCTTCTCATGATGAGTGGAAAGAAGCCATGGAGAAGGAGTATGATAGTCTCATCAAGAATAGGACATGGAAGTTGTTGGATCCTCTATTTGGAATGAAACCAATTGGTTGCAAGTGGGTCTACTAGAACAAGTACAAATTGGATGGTTCCCTTGACAAGCATAAGGTGAGGCTTGTGGTGAAAGGATATGCATAGAAAGAAGGCATAGAATACGAGGATACTTTTTCCTCCACAACAAAACAGGCTACCATCCATGCACTATTGGCTTTGGCAACATATAATAGGTGAAAGATTCATCACATGGATGTGAAGACAACCTTCCTGAATGGAGGTTTGAAAGAGAAAGTCTACATGTCTCAACCAAAAGGATTTGTTGTGAAGGGTCAAGACCATAAGGTATGCAAGTATGGCTTAAAACAAGAACCTTGAACATGGTATGCAAAGCTAATTGAGCATCTTACGAAGATCAATTTCAAGCATTTTAATCTTGATGATGCAACTTTGTTTGTCAAAAAAGTTGGCAAAACTATTTTATATCGTGTGGGATATGTAGATGATCTTTTGATAACATGGAACAATGAAGCATATATTGCATCTATAATGAAATAATTGAAGAAGGGTTTTGAGATGATAGACATGGGACATCTTCACTACTACTTGGGTATCAATATCCAAGGTATATATTCATTTCCCAAAATAAGTACATTGGAGAATTGTTGAACAAATTTGGCATGGCTGATTGTAATCCTCTCTATACTCCAATGGAGCAAAATTTGAAGCTAACATCAAAAGAAGGGTATGCATTTGAGGATGCAACTAAATATAGACATCTTTTGGGGAGTCTTCTCTACCTTACCACTGCTATACTAGATATTTCATTTGTAGTTGGGATCCTTTCTAGGTTCATGCAAAAACCTTGTGAAGGACATTGGTGTGTTGCAAAGAGATTTCTAAGGTACTTGAGGGGAACTCAAGACTTTGGGATTGAATAATATAAGGTGGAGGACTTCCAACTATTTGGACGTATAGATTCTGACTTTGATGGGGATAAGGAGAATGGAGTGTTTACTTCAGGATACCTCATGAGTCTTGGATCAATAACTATCTCTTGGAGACCACACAAGCAGTTTGTTCCAGCACATTCCACTGTAGAGGCAGAATATGTGGTTGTTGCATTGGCAGTAAAGGGGATTGTGTGGCTCGGGAAGATACTAGAGGATTTGCAGGAGAAACTGGTGAATGATACTCCACTTTTGATTGACAACACTTATGCAATCAAGTCGTCCAAGAATCCTAGATTCCATGGTTGAACAAAGGATATCAATGTGAAGTACCATTTGATTCAACAATCATGTAGAGGCCAAGACCATTCATTTGATACATTGTTCTACAAATGAACAAATTTTACACATCTCGACCAAAGCACTTGGAAGAGAAAAGTTTGAAAAGTTGAGAAAGATGTTTGGACTTACAAGCACCCCTTCGAATTAAGAGAGGAATGTTAGATACCTAACTCTTGGGATTGTGTATTGTAAATATTAATTTAGGACAAATATGAAGAGTCATAAGTGAATATGAAGAGTCATCAAACATCTTGAAAGATGAAACCAATATATTTATGTATGACTCACATCAATACATATTTAAATGTGGGGTCTCTCACTTGTCAAGGAAAAGCAACACTGACATATTTTTTTAATTTACTTATAATAAATTATGAGAATATATTTTTGAGATGATATACATTGTCATTTTGAAAATTTGAGGAAACATCTTGGCTTATATGTTAAAACAGTTTTCAAACATACAATATCAAAATTTCAAAAGTGTTCATGATTTGATTTACATAGCATAATCTTTTATTTTACATTTACTAAATTAACAGAAGATAGAGGTTATATATATTGTCAGTTTGAAAATTCAAGGGAATATGTTATGTGATATTTTACAATATTCTTCAAAAACATACACTACTGACACTACTGACATTTCAGTCATGCTCATGATTTGATTTACTTGTTAATCTCTGAATGCCTACTTCAACCAACTACTTTTTGCTTGGAAGTCACATATTTTTTAGAATGAGTTTGTTTTGTTTTTAAGATTTTATTGTTTTCTGGAAAAAATAATTTGAAAAACAGTTTTTTAATTTTGAATTTTTCATGACTCTAATATTTGATCGCCCTCTAATTGAAATGGGACTAAATTTCCATGATAAAAAAATTGCCACAATACTTCATGTATTTCATTATATTACATTATACTTTCACGTATTCCTTATTCGTATAGCCTCGAAGGTTAGAACATTAGGAATGTTTGTAGGTCAACACAACAAAAGGCATCATCTTATACAAGTATGATGCAAATATTAAATAGTTTGAAAATTTGTAGATGCTACATATTTGACTCAAAGTATGCATGGTACCTTTTGGAGGTTTCCCTTGATCTTTGAAGAATTAATAGATATTAAACAACAGATCAATAGCTCTGTTCTTCAATCTCAATTTGCTCGCAAGTACCATACTCTTGGGATCCAAAGTACAAGCATCAATTGCATTTATTGTTGAACTTTATATTTCTTGCTATTCCTGTATTTCACTTTATGTTTCATTTTCATTGAAACAATTTTCATGATTCGAATCATAATGTTCATGATTCATTCAATCCCCTCTTCATGTATTATCAATTTAGTGAATGAAGATTTTTTCATTTTTATTTTGCCCAATACAATGTATATCTTCTCCTTCATGCCTTATTGAATTATGTATCATTACTTCATTAAATGTTTTATTTATGAGCATAGCTTGGGTTCGTTTTCATCAAGAAGTGAAAATATAAATGTCCTTTTATCAAAGGACAAACAAAAACATTATAAGTGTACACATTTGTTGGAAGCAGTTGATTCCAAGATCAATTTTTGTTGTTGCTTTTCATTCACCTCATCATTTTCTTTTCAACAATGATCAAGCTCATTTCACAATATGAAGGATCATGGTAGTGGTTGTACTTGTTATACTAAGCACTTTTTCCGTTGATGTTCTATATGTTACACTTTTTTTTTTCTCCTTTTTAAAAATATATGCAGAAAAAAATCTTAAAAGTATTATAGGGAAACAAAAGTACATTATGCATATGTTTGCAGCATCTTACAAAATCCTTTGAAAGGATTCATAAATATCAAAATAAATAATAATCTGTAATATCCAAGGATATCAAAAATATTATCTAATCTCTTATTATACTCTACCATAACCCCCATTGTTATCAAAATATCAAAATATGTTTGAGGTCTGCTAACTACAACTTAGCATATTCATATGAAACCAAAATTGACCACAAATGTTTGGATAAAAGTTAACGCCAACCTCAGTTATAAAACAAATAAGGCCATGCAATATGGACATTAAAATATGATTTATTCAAATTCAGACAAGAGGCCATTGTCCTCTTCTTGAATACAAACATTAAAATATGACTAATTCAAATTCAGAGAAGAGGAGGCCATTGTCCTCTTCCCAAATCTTTTAGCAACAAGTCTCCAACTATACAACTTCCTTAGACAAGCCATCCACAACTGAGTTCATTTCCTTGAATATATGATTGTATGAAATAGAAGAGAAAGTAGATTGGAGAGTCAAAACCTCATCTAAGATAGGTCTTAGCAGAAAACTTTTGTAGCGATATGTGTCATTCATCCAACTTATAACAAGTTGAGAATCCCCAAATATGTGTATGTTTTTTCCCCTCTATTGATAGTTATGTGGTACTTTTTCTTTGCCACGCCCTTCCTTTTAAATGCTTTTGAAGCACGTATCACTTGGGTATAAATACAAAAACTATTGAATTTCATTATACTTTTGTTGCTTCTTTAGCATAGCTTATTTCCCATGAGAAAAATGCAAAATATTTTTTTATGCATTTCATGTTTTTAGACAATTTATCATTAAATGTGTCCATCGATGCCCTTGTAGATGAAAATAATGGAGAGAAAGGTACCCATCCATACCCACAAATAATTGTTGTGTACAAATAAATATATGTCAAGGTTCTATGTACTATAGTTTCTCTTGTTATAAATTTAGTTTTTCCTTTTGTTGCTTTGTGTGGAATTTTGTCATTTTTATCTATGCAAATGATTGTTAAAATTAAACTAACTGGTTATAATAAAAGTAGAAACACTTATCTTAGAGAAAAAATGTTGACACAAGAGTTTGTATCATCAAAACTTTGTTGCTATGCATAAACGTTTGCAACAACAATAGACATTAGCATTGAAAAAAAGTCAGGGGCTAAGATGCATCACAATTCCTTATCTTCTTATTAGTTATAATGCCCACATGTTTATTTTTTAACCTATGCTTATCAACTATGTAGTCTAGTGTCCAATCCCTTATCTTGTTATTAGTTATAATGCCCATATATTTGTTTTTTAACCTATCCTTATCAACTATGTAGTCTAGTGCAATTGACTAGTGGTAGTGAGTTATTTGTATGTTGACTACCATGAGCATCTTGTACTTGGGCTCGCCAACTTTGAACTTTGTATTTGCACCAAGAGGTTCCATGGGAAAAACAATTGGAACTTTCATTTAAAATTTTGAATTAAATTACAAATGATAATTGAGGGTTCCTTGGTTTTGGTAATTACACACATGCATAAACACCATATATATCCTTATATCTATTAAGGTGATCAAAGATATGCATGTGCATAGTATTTTATAAAAAAAGGTGGGCCACAAAGACAACTTACACTAGATTTGTCTAGACTCCCATGGAGTTTTAAATGGTGCATTTCTAGTTTCTATTGATGACTCTCACGATGATGTTCATGCTTCATTCAATCCCTCTTTGTGT
>ML796041.1:76922-99415 GCA_009831015.1 Picea engelmannii
GGAAGACATTGAGTAATGAATATGAGATACTAGGTTAAATATTTTAACAATACATATTTTTGTTATATAACAATTTATTTTTTTCCAAAGAAAAAAAGCATAATTTTATTTCATCAGTTGAGAACAAAATTACATTTTGCATATACACTTATGGTGTATTCTTGTTACATTTAGAGTCTGCAATCTGATTGCTATTGTTGTAGCTCGAGATGGAAATCTGCAGTTGCACTTTCATAAGATCTTCTGATCCCTTTAAAGGTTTTGTGTTCGATTTGCTACTGTATGTAGCTCAACAAGTACCTGAAGTTGACTGCTTGCACATAGTGTCCATGTGGATTCTTTGTTGCTTGTTAACAAAAAAAGTTTGTTTATCGTTCTATATTAAGACAATCTGTTTGTAATCATTCCAAAAATGGTTGGTGAAAATATTCTTGAACCTGATCGTTTTGAAACTTTGTTACCTTCCATTGGCCCAAAGCTAGATGAAGCCCCTCTTTCGACCTCCAGTCCACTTCTTTATTGTTCTCCCTCTATACATGTTGGAAAATAAGATAGTCAAATGATGTATGTAAGCGAGTAATGTCTTCCACAAAGGTAACAAGTCTTGTGTTAAAACATCTTTGTGTGCCTCTTATCAAGTTTATGACATTCAAGGAGTCCCCAAAAAAATTTGTGTGACAACCCTTTTCAATGGCGAAGGCAATGAGAAGTTTGAGGCTCATTAGTTCGGAAAAATTGTTCGTTCCTGACCCAAAGCCAAAGGTCATAGAGTAATAGTGGGAGTCTGATATGTAGAGAATTCCTCCACCCCCACATCGATTATGTTGTGAGGCCCCATCAAAAAAAACCTAGGGGATAGTTTTGTCAATCTCAACCGCCTGTGGTTGTTTAGTCTTGGCTCTAAACTTCTGGGTGGGTAAGGAGGTCAATATGGCTAAACTCTTAGCCACTGTAACCTCTGGTGCCAAAGGCAAACCTTTGAGAATTTGGGAGTTTCGGACTAGCCATACACCCCAAATGATCAAAAGCGGTAAGGCTCTAAGGTTCTTATAAATTTTGGTCGCCCACCAATTCTGTCAAGCATGTTCCAAGTCTGTCCATGTCAGTTGCATTGAATGTCCAATAGTCTTGAAACTTCAGTCCACACTTTGATGATGTAACGACAATTCAAAAAGAGATGTAAAGAAGACTCTCCTTCAGATTTACACAGAGCACACCATCTTGGGCCGAAGTTTTTTCTTTTCTGTAGATTATCCCAGGTCGGAACTTTATTATTTAATACATTCCACATAAATAATCTTGTTTTAGCTGGGCAGTTCAAATTCCAAAGCTTTCCCCACCACCAGAAAAACTCTCGTTGTAGCAAGTCTGAGTTTAATTTTAGGTAGCCCAACTTTGGTGTGTAGATCAATGATGGCACCGTGTCCCATATTAGTTCATCCTCACGATCCCTGAGTCTGATTTGAGTTAATTTTAACAAATTTATATACCTTTCTAGCTCTAATACTTCATCGTTATCTAATCCCAACATGTTTTCCTCCTTCCAACCTTGTGACCAAATAGTGGTAAGTCTTGGCTCAACAAGGTTATTTAAAGTTTCAATGCCCTTTATGTTCAAATGATGGAGGAATTGGTCAGAGAGTATATGTTGTCCTTCACATCCCGACCAAGGGTCTTTCCTCAGTATGAAATGATGTCCATTGCCTATCTTCCAACCAAGTCTTTTTTCTATGATCAGGAAAGCATTTATGATCACTTTCCAAATCACCGAGGCACCTTTTAAATATTTTTGTGTACTTATGATCCATGTCTCCATAGGAATTGACTCAATATATTTTTGCACTACTACCTTAGTCCACAGACTAGAAGAGTTTAGAATTCGCTATCCTCCCTTGGCCGCTAGAGCTTTGGAGAAGAGGAAAATATTTTTCAGGCCCCAACCTCCAAGAGCCTTTGGTACAATGATCTGTTCCCAATGAACCCATGGAGTTACATGAGATTCTTTTTTCCCGCTCCACAGAAATTTGGAGGTGAGTTTTCTTGTTGCTTTCAATATTCCTTTTGGGATCCAAGAGAGTGACATCCAATAAACAAGAATAACTTCCAAGACTGACTTAACCAAAACAAGTCTGCATGCGCGTGAAAACCACCTGTGGCTCCAAGTATTTAGTCTTTTATCCATTTTCTTCAGTAGCCACTTCTAATCTTTTTTTCTGTAGTCGTTTGGTTTTAGGAAGAAACCCAAATATTTTAGGCCATCGTCTAATTTCTTTTCCTCAAAGGGGAAAACAAGCCTAAGGGTTTGACATTCTTCATCAATGAGTAAATTTGTAATGAGGGGTGATTTCCCTTCATTAATTTTCATCCCTGTTGCTTTGGATAAAAGAAGAAGTATATTCTTTAAAGTCTCTTCCTCCCTTTTGGATCCTACACTGAAGATTAATACATCGTCAACAAAGAGAAGGTGAGTGAGATGCAAAGCTTGCGAGACTTTGATTCCAGAGAAAGAACCCAATCTTGTTGCTTCTAAGATAGCTATGCTTAGTCCTTCAACTACTAAGAGGAGAAGTAGAGGTGATAACGATAATCCTTGTCTTAAACCTCTTTCTGAAGGAAAAAAAGGTGAGGTTGAGCCATTAATAAGTACATCAAAGGAGATTGTAGTGAGGCAATTCATGACCTAATTGATGAAGGGGACTGGAAAGCCCAAATGTGTTAGCAATAAGCGAATAGAAAGCCAACTTAATATATCGTAGGCTTTAGAAAGATCAATTTTTAACACTGCACCTTTTAATTTCCTTGACTTCAAACTATGAAGTCCTTCTTGTGCTACCCCTATGGCTTCATGAATTTGTCTTCCTTCCAAGAAACCAAATTGTTCTCCTGAAATTATTTCTGAGAGTATTCTTTTCACTCTTCTTACAATTACTTTTGAGATAATTTTATAGACATAGATACAGAGTGAGATTGGACGAATGTCGTCCAAGGTCTCAGGATTATCTGTTTTTGGAATAGTAGCTATGAAAGTAGATTTTCGACTTTGTGGAATTCACCCGAAAGTTCTGGTGTCCTCTACCATCTTTAGCAGGTCCTGTCCCACAAGCTCATAAAATCCCAAAAAGAACTCAATGGTCCAGCCATCTGGACCTAGGATTTTGTCTTTTTGAAAGCTATGTAGAACTTATTTTAATTCTTTTTATGTTACTTCTTCCATCAGGAGTCTATTGTCTGCTTCATCTACAAATCTGGGGAAAAGTTTATCCATTTGGACCACTTCTTCTATGGAGGCTTGATTTTCTGCTTTGAAGAGATTTTGGAAATGTTTTTTCCCCAATCTCGACATACCTTCAAAAGTGTTCTCCAAATTCCCTTCCAGATCTTTTAGCTGCCAAATGGTGTTGACATTTCTTCTACCTTTAGCAAATGCTTGAAAGAAATTTGTATTCTCGTCCCCATTTGCCAACCATATAACTCTGCTTTTTAGTCTCCACGATTCTTCCTTTTCCTTTAGTAGTTTATTTCTTCTCTTCTCCAAATGTAGTAAAGTAATTTTTGACTCAGGGGTAGCAAACCCCCCCTCTTCTTCTTTAGATAATCTTTGTAGCTCAGATTCAATTTGTTTTAGTTCCTTGTCCTTATTTTGTCTTTTTTGGAAAGCCCAGGGTTTTACTATCTCTTTGATCCTTTTCAGATTTTCTGTCAACTGAAAGGCTATTGACTAATGACTGTCTTGGTGAAAGGGTATCCAGTTCTCTTTTACAAGATTTATAAGAGAGTCATATTCTAACCAAGTCTTGTTAAATTTGAAAGGGTTGGCTTGCTTCTTTGAGCCATGTCTGAATTCTAAGAAAATCGGGTAATGATATGAGATACCTCCAAAAGTGATCCATTGTTTCATTGTTAGTTGCATTTCCAAGAGGGAATCAACTATCATAAAACAATCCAACCTTTTAGCAACTCCATCTTCCCCCACCCTATTGTTTCTCCAGGTTGGTTTGAGTTATATAACAATTTATATGACATATCTATTGCACTAAAATATCCAATATTTTGTTAGAGTTTAAGCTAGTATTAGGTTTCTTTTCAATTCACTAGATAACCATAGCATAGATAGGATCACTGAGAAATACACAATCATAAGAGACACATCATTTATCCTTGGAAACCCTCATGGGGGAGAAAACCCAGCAAAAACTTCCTTAATATAGATAGCCAATACAATGCCAAGAGAATAAACCAAACAATACAGAAAGTCCTCTCCCAAGTATGCACCTCTCTCTCTCTTCCTTCTTCTCCAACTGTGGCTCCAAACTTGCGCTCTGATGAACAAGTGAGTGAGTGAGGAAATGAGGCGCTAACCTCTCTTATTTATACAATCTTGCAGGTGTAAACTGAGGTGTCTTTTCACTGGCATGGCCGACTTCTCATTCTGGGTGGTTATAACCACTTTAATATATTATGGGGGCTGATTTCTCATTCTGCCTATTACAATTAGGGTTTGACCAATCCACAAAAGGGGATTGATATAATGAATAATACATCAATAATAAATAGAATACTCTTTGTAGTTACATTATTTCAATACCCCCCCTACCCCCCCTTAACAAGAAGGGTATTCTATAACAACATCAGACAAGAGAGAGGGCAACATCATCAACATCATCTTGGAACACTGACTGGCATATATATAAATCATCGGAAGTTTTTCTCATCATCATCGTTCACAGCATGGAGATGGAGTAGCATTATCATCCTCATCAACGTGAGGCTAAAGTAACATCATCATCATATTTAGCGTGAGGCTAAAGTAACATCATCTTCTTTAGCATGAGGCTAAAGTAATATCATCAACATCTTTAGCATGAGGCTAAAGTAACATCATTATCTTCAGCATTAAGGCTGAAATAACATCATCATCATCATCTTCAACACGAAGCTGAAGTGGCATCATCATTATCATCTTCAGCAAGAAGCTGAAGTGGCATCATCATCGTCTTCAACAAGAAGCTAAAGTGACATCATCATCATCATCTTCAGCAAGAAGCTGAAGTGTCATCATCATCATTTGTATCAACATGGATTAGTATAACACTAATACATCATCATCATCAATAACAACAGAAGGCCGATACAATATCAACAACAACAGTATCACAGCACGAAGGCTAGAGCAACATCAACATCAACAATATCACAACACAAAGGCTAGAGCAACATCAACATTAGCACTAGGTTGAGAGTCTTCAACATGAAGCTGACATCATAGCACGAAGCTGGCTACACAATATCATCAATGCAAAGCTGACATCGCAGTACGAGACTGGCAACACAACATCACAGCACGAGGTTGGCAACACATCATCACATCATGAGGCTGACATCATAGCACGAGGCTGGTAACACATCATCACAGCACAAGGCCGACACATCATCAGCACAAAGCTGGCATCACAACATGAGGCTGGTAACACATCATCACAACACGAGGCTAGTAACACATCATCACAGAACAAGGCTGACACATCATCAGGACGAAGATAGCATCAAAACACGAGGCTGGTAACACATCATCACAACACAAGGCTGGTAACACATCATCACAGAACGAGGCTGGCACATCATCAGCACGAAGTTGGCATCACAACACGAGGCTGGTAACACATCATCACAACACGAGGATGGCACATCATCAGCACAAGGCTGGCATCACAGCACAAGGCTGGCACATCATCAACACAAGGTTGGAATCACAACACTTAAGCTGACACATCATCATAGCAATTAAGTTGGCACATCATCACAATAATTAAGTTGGCACATCATCACAACAATTAAGCTGGCACATCTTCACAACAACTAAGCTGGCACATCAACACTACTCCCCCTTTCGAGGGAGGTCCTTTTGGACTATACCAAGCTTATCTCGAAAGTTCTCAAACTTTACACGAGATAGAGGCTTGATCAACACATCAACAACCTGTTCATCCGTGCTAACATATTGGAGCTTTATGGCTCCTCTCTGCACCATGTCACAGATGTAGTGATATCGGATCTCTATGTGTTTTGACTTGTCATGAAATACATGATTCTTTGTCATCTTTATGCAGCTCTGGTTATCACATAGGATCATGGTTGCTTCCATCTCTAGGTCGAATAGACCTATCAACAACTTCCGAAGCCATGTGGCTTCACAACTGGCCGAACATGCAACAATGTATTCTGCTTCTGCCATGCTCGAAGCAATGCTGAATTGCTCCCTACTGTGCCATGAAGTCATGGCTGACCCTAGACTGAAACGACATCCTGAAGTGCTCTTTTTATCATAAGCACATTTAGTTCAATCTAAATCAGTGTAACCACTCAGTCTGAAGTCATGATCTCTAGTATAATAGAGACCAAAATCTAACGTACCCTTAAGGTATCTCATCATATGTTTTGCAACAACAATGTGAACACATCTGGGTTCTACCAGATACTAACTCAAGGCAAAACATATATATAGCCTGGTATTTGTCAGATACATCATTGAACCAATAATCTGTCTATACAGAGTAACATCAACCAATTCTGACGAGGTACCTACTAGGAGCTTCAACTTCATTTCCATGGGTGTGTACATGGATTTACATTTCAACATGTCAAACCTCTTCATTTTAACTGCATACTTCCCTTGGTTAAGGAAGATCTTCTTTGTGCTCTGCCAAACTTCAAGACTTAAGAGATAATGCATTTAGGTCTTCCATCAAACTTTGTGGCGAGCTTCTTCTGCAATCTGTGATGAGATTTTTATCATCTTGTCAAGAATACATCATCTACATTTAGTAGTAATATCACTAGCTGATCATTCATAACCTTGAGATAAAGGTTAGAATCAACTTTACTCTTGGTAAGGCCCAAGCTCTTCAGGAAACTGTCAATTTTGCTATATCAAGCTCTAGAAGCTTGCTTCAACTTGTACAAATCCTTCTTCAACCTGCAGACTTGGGTCTTTCTATCTTCAATTTTCAAACCAGATTTTCACATTACATTTTACCAATCTGGTGCACTTACTCAGCTGCAACTCAATCTGCACAAAGATATGCTAGCTCTATGTGTTTTCTGCAAGGCACTATCTGTCTCATTATCTGGGAGTACGTCCTCTACTCTTTCTACAACTGTTCCTTCTGGAATCTGGGACTCTGCACCTACAGTTGCTCTGAGGCTGAAAATGACTGCTTCATCCTCACTGTGGCTGCTAAGATATAAGAGTAACTCCTCTTATTCTATCACGACAACAACTTCATCTGAAACTAAGAGTGGCTCAATAATTGATACTGAAGCTAGCTCTTCTTCTTTCATGGAGGTAACTCTATCTTTCACTGTAGTTATGTATCCATGACCTAGCTAATGTAATGCAACAACTCCCACTCAATTTTTAAATATGGGGATTCCCCCCCTGCATCTCATACTATATATGAATCATGGTTGTTCTGGTTATCTTCATAAACACTGGAACTATTTCTTCAATAAGTGTCTCATATAGTCTTCTCCCTTTTGCTGGGAGAATCCTCTGGACACACACCAACCTTTGTACATCTACAACATGCTTCATCTGTATAGATCAATCTTGGAAGTCAATACTGACTTCTCTTCTAGTCTCACAGAAGATTCCATATCCTAGTCTTTCTTACTGGCTTCCTTCTCTATTACTGAAACAAGAGAGTCTTCCCAGGAGATTTCATATCTCCTAAAAGTTTATGAATCTACGATCTAGTCTTCTCACGGTATCTGTCTCCTAGTCCTAGAAGTTATCTCTTCATCTGATTCTTTCTGAGATCAAGCTTACTCTCGGTTTCTTCTGATTCTACAAGGACTTCATCATCTCTTACAGGGTATACTTGGTGTTGAATACCAAGTCTAAATATGAAAGACTGAATCAAGCTTCAAACGAGTTCTGCTTCCCGTCAAGGTGGCTTCATTAACCTTTGAACAATTCTGCTGTGAGATCTTGTTCTGATGTTCGGTCATCTTTGGAGCCTTCTGCTCCTTACAATCAATCTTCATATGAGATACTCTGAATCTTAAAAGATAGCTTCTTCTTCATCTTCTTTGGTACATGAGTGTATATGGTCATGTACATAGTCTGCTTCATGTCTCATATAATATGTTGCCTTCTGCAACCTTCATTATAGCTTCCTCAGGGTTATCGCCTGTGACCTGAAACAAGGTCAATAAAACAAGCAAGAACAATACTCTTTTAATAATAGTAGATAAAACAATAGCACGAATAATCATCACAGTAGCTCCTTTAGAGCTATCACTTGTGACCTGTCTGAAGTAAAGATCAAAAGTAAGAAATACAATACGAAATGAGATCAACACTCTTATAGTGTTGTGATCAAACATTCCTCCATGGCAACCTGGAACTAACAAAAGAAGTTTCTCCTAGAGGAGATGTTAGTTGTATCAGGCGAATGATCTCAATATGGTCATATGCTACCAAGTATAGTACTTTTCAAAGACTGTTATCTCAATTATAGTGTTTACTTGTAAAGGAGTAGTTATCAACTTTGTCTTGTGCAACTTTGAATCTTATCAACTTAATTAATCAAACCTGGAACCTGGAGTCTTGTCCTCAAGAATGAGTGTGTTGTTTTTCTTCCAAGTCTCCTTCACTCAAGATGACAATTGATTTCTTCAACATGTCTTATGTACTAAAACAATATGCTATCTTGACAGAAGGTTGGGTTAGAGAATCAACTTTAATCCATCTAATACCTTGACTTTAATTTTTGACCAAAGGTTAGTATGATGGTCATAGTTTCACTATGAAACCTAGATCAAAATAATTTCATAACAAATAGATGCATATAAGAATGATCAAACCTAGGTTGCATTATTCCTCTGAATGTGTTGGATCTTGAGATCCTTTTGGATCTATGTCAAGAGATCCCTTCTCCTACAAATGCCTTTTAAAGCTTAACAATTTAAACATATGTGTGTACATACCTTTGATAGCATTTGCAGGTAGTGGCACCATCTGGTAGTAGCGATAATAATTACCAACCCCTTTTAAAACTTCAAGGGTGACTGCAACAGGTACTACAGCTGATACTTCAACAACAACTGTAATTACTACTGCAACTGATTCTGAAACTGCAACTACAACTGCAACTTAGGGATTTATGAGGAAACCCTAATTTTTCAAACTTCAAATTTTGAAATTCTAATCGAGGGGCTAGATATGTTGAGCTGAGGCGAGTATGCTGGTACAGTCAGATTTTTGAAAATCCAAATTTTGCCCACTCAAACTTGAACAATGGATTTCTGGACTGGTGCTTCTGGTTTTCTGGTACTTCTGGTACCGGTGAAAACTAGGGTTTCACTTTCCGATAGATCTAACCACTGAAAATGTGCGTTGAAGGTTCCAAAGAGTTCCTTGAGGTAGGGCACACTTTTCTAGATGGTTTTCGGGCTGAAATTATTCTTCAATAAAAATCCCTAATTTTCATGTACGACAACAGTGACGTTTTTCTTCTTCTTGTGAAAGATGCTCTCTTCAGCTTAGCTCTAATACCATGTTAGAGTTTAAGCTATTATTAGGTTTCTTTTCAATTCACTAGATAACCATAGCATAGATAGGATCACTGAGAAATACACAATCACAAGAGACACATCATTTATCCTAGGAAACCCTCATGGGGGAGAAAACCCAACAAAAACTTCCTTAATATAGATAGCCAATACAATGCCAAGAGAATAAACCAAATAATACATAAAGTCCTCTCCCAAGTATGCACCTCTCTCTCTCTTCCTTCTTCTCCAACTGCAGCTCCAAACTTGTGCTCTGATGAACAAGTGAGTGAGTGAACAAATGAGGCACTAGCCTCTCTTATTTATACAATCTGGCAGGTGTAAACTAAGGTGTCTTTTCATTGGCAGGGCTGACTTCTCAGTCTACCTATTACAATTAGGGTTTGACCAATCCGCAAAAGGGGATTTAGTCATTTACAATACCCGACAATAAATAATACATCAATAATAAATAGAATACTCTTTGTAGTTACATTATTTCAACATATTTCTATGGTTGCTAAAAATTTTCTAGTTGCAGTTTTGCTATAAGTATATAAATAGGAAGAAAGTGATTCTACTTGTTAAACTAAGTCCTTTTGCCTTTGATGTTTTATATGATGCACTTTCTACTTGTTACACCTTTATTTCTATATGGATTTGAACTATAGTTATATAAATAAGAAGAAAATGGTTCTAGTTGTTACAAAAAGTCCTTTAATGTTGCACTTTACATCTGCTACACCTTTCTTTCTATATGCTTTTGAAGCATGTATCACTTAAGTATCAACATAAGAATTTTTTAGTGTTGATATCTTTTTGTTGCCTCTTCGAAGGATTTCTTTATTTTCAATCCTTTCAATGTTGCTTATTTACCATGCCAAATTTGAAAAACATCTACGATCCATTTCATGTTTTTGGATAACTTCTCATTGAACGTGTCCATTTAGGTCCTAAATGAAAAAATTGTGAGAAAAAGGTCCTATGCACTCACACACATTTATACAGACACATTCACACACATAAATATTCATGCATACATACAAATAGATACACGTTAAGGTTGATATATGTTATATGTATTCTTGTCTACTTCCATTGCCTCCTGTTCTAAATTCATTTTCTCCTTTTTTCGTTTTAGGTGGAATTTGGCAATCTTCTCCATGCAAACGAGCATTATGTTAGAAGTAAACTAGCATGTTATTGTAAAATTAGAAACATTCTCTCAACCCTTGTGTGTGTGTGTGTGTGTGACAAAAGGTGTTTCAACTCCTAGAGTTGGTTTCCCTTTGTCATTAAAGAGGCTTAAACCATTTTTGACAAGCCAAACCTTAATATGGTAGTTTATCTCTTTTATCTTAAACATTGACATTCATTAAAAACAAAAAAAACTGGTTGGACCACACACTTAAAAGAGTCCAAAAATTAAGAGACATAAGTTATATTAAACGAAATCATACCCGCAAATATAAACATTAACCATCCTTAAAAGCAATAAGTCTAATCAATTGGCCCACACACTCAGAAGAATCCAAAGTCAAGAAATCAAGTGATATAAGATAGGATGTCTTTGGAGTTGTGTTACCAAAGGAATCATCTATGCATTAGGTGATATGTCATTATGGTCCTTTGGGGTGGCCCCGTTCTATGTAGTAAAAAAGTCTCTAATAATGGGTTCCTATCCATCATTTCCTTGTTTGATGTTGGGAAGCTTAGAGATGACTAAGGTTGGTTGAGGGTACTTATGTCTCTATGGTGTAAGTTGGCACGGTTGTGGTGCCCTTATCTTCTCTCAAATTGCTTGATCGATATGATGGTGAGTATACCTTCAAAGCACTAGGATCGGTGACAACAGTTAGTGGGGATGAGCACCCCCCTACATCCCTCCAAAAAGGGTTTGGACAACTTGCAAAATTTCACAATGTCCCTCTTGATATTTTATAGTTAAATAATGACTTACAAATGAAGGTTTGCACAAATGGGAGAGATGTATGCTCCAAGTTTCTAATAAATGGGTTTGCACCCATCATTTCCTTGCTTTATGATATGATGCTTAAACTTGGCTAAGGTTAGTTAAGGGTACTTATTCTTGAATTGGATCATTGTGGTGCCTTTCTCTTTGATCTCTCATTGCTTGATTGGCATGATGACGAGGAATGAATTTAAAGCACTAGGATTGTTGATAATGACACAAGGAAGTTAGCACCAACCTCCCCTTGAATAAAAATGTTTGAATAATTGGTGGAATTGTGCCTCGCCCATCCCAACCTTCTATACCTAAACAATGATCTACAAAAAAGGTGCACAAATTACAATTCTATTTTATTAGGTAAAACATTTGCTATGCTTAGTTTTTTTTTACCAAAGATTTATTCCTTATTTTCAAAATTAGAAAGAGTTTTCTATTTTAATGCATTTCCATGTTGCATTGAACTTGATGATCTAAGGAATATTGTCCACTAACCAGGAAATTATTTTTAGTAAATAATAGCATGGATAAAATTGGAGACAAAGTTTAGACTTCTAATCCTAGGTAGATTTAGAACAATCACAACACCAAAATATTGTAGGTTTAAAACATTTTACAGTAATGCAGTGCACACACATAGATTCTCAACGCAGAAAATAAAACAATTGAAATCACACATATACACGGAGATTTACCCTGGAAACCCTACCGAGAACATCAACAACCTGTTTTAGAGTGGCACCTCTAATTCTATTACATTTCTTCATTGTTTACAATACCACGACATTCAAAAAAACCCTAATCATAAGATAAGCATAAATTCTCACAAGCTCCTTAATGAAACTGGGCATTGGTCAATTCCTAAAATGTCCTGGGATGAAAGAGTGTGTCACCTTTGTGGCACTAAGAAGATTGAAGATGAAAAGCACTTTCTCTTAGATTGTCCATCCTATACCCAGATTAGATCTCAATCTCAAAACATGTCACACTACCAACCTTCCTAACCTTTAAACTCAACAAAACTATGGTGATCTTGGAAAGCTTCTCTTAATGCTTTTCAAGCACAAAAACAAAATTCTAAAGGATTGTAAGTAATCCCTTACCCTCTTAAGGTCTGATATACCATTTCGGTCTTAGTGGACGTTAATCATCATCATCATCATCATCGTCATCACATTACCATGGACAACAAAACCGTGTGCCATAAAACCACCAAAGGCGAAAACCATACCGAGAAAAACCACTCAATAAAAGCCTATCGATGATTTAAATACCATTGAATGAGATTGTGGCATTAAAATAATTGGAAAATTAAATTTAAATACTTTAAAATAATCAAATTGTAATCTCTCATATTCAACTTAAATAATTGTCTTTTTTTTAAGCTAAAAAACTATCTGGATCTTTATATTATATATAGTAAAAGAGTTACATCAAAACCTAGGGAGATTTTCCATAATGGAAACCAAATCCCCTATCTAATGATATTCATGTGAGAAATTGTGATCCAAAATAGTTAACTTAGGACTTTAGTGAATAAAACATTAATGTAAAAGGACACCTACACACTCATATGATTATGTGAGGTGTCCAAGTTAGTTTTAGATAACAATATTTTTAGTTATTGATTTTTGGAATATTTAAACCCATTTTCTATTCTACATGAGATGGATTTTTGGCCCTTAACCCTCATGTCTTACTATTGTTATATTTTTCCTTCATTAATAAAATTTATTTATCTGTGGACACTTTGTCAAAGTGGTATCGGAGCTGCCATTGTTGGGAGATTTTGACGAGTTAAATCCTGCATCTTCCATTGAAGAAGGTGAATGAGTTTTGAAGGATTCGGGCTGTGGAATAATGAAATTTCAATGGTGAGTTTTTATTTCATATTCTGATTTTTTAGGGGAAAAATCAAGAATCACTTTTTTGTTCTGATTGGATTCAAGAGCACCAAGATCTGTACATAATCATGTACCCAACTATTATATATGGTGCTCTCTAAGCTTTCTCTCTCTCTCTAGTTTTGTTTTCCGAGGTAGGGTTTTAATCACCCCAAAATCACGTGGCATATGTTGATCCTATCCCCGTGAAATCAAATCATTGAGAAAGTAGCGCAAATATCCTTTTTCATTGTTTTCATAAAATTCATTGAACCCTATAATGATCCAAATGCTTAATTTATCATCACATAACATAACATAAGTACACACCAAGTATAGAATGTGAGCGTGGAGCACAACTCCAAGAGAGATAAGTTATACAATAACTCCTTATACAATAGGAGAACCTCCTGCACATAACCAAAGACATTTATACATCACAATTCACCTCTTTGCAATAATGAATACATGATCTCTATATATACCTATTCACACTTGCACATGAGCCCCCTTTACTATTTGTTCGATACTATTACATATATATTTACGCATTTCATGTACATTTATGCCCATATGTGCTCCCCCTGGGATCATATCATATAGATTTAGCCCTATATATGCTCCCCTTGGGTCATAACATAGTACCCTCCTTCAAAAAGCTTTATACTCAAAGATTTGCAATTAAAGGCTTTACATGTGATGAAACCAAGTAATATGATTTCCTTATGTTTATGCTTTCTTCTTTCCCTTGATTATGATCCATCCATCCAAAATCAATTATTTTTGGTTGTAATCCTTGGTGTCTAGTTGTTGCATAATTTTCTTTCCCTTGATTCCATGTATCATTGTTGAAGCTTCTCCAATTTGTAGTAGATGTTGGTCTATGCTAATATATTCTTAAATAATGGTTTTGTGATGCCACATTCCATGAATATTGATGAGTATTTTTCCTTCTTCCTTGATAATGTAGACAAAGATCTTCTAGTCTTCCTTGAAATCTTTCCAGATAATGAGGGTGTCAATATGGTTTCACATTTGACAATTTTTCTTCATTCTGCACACCCATATCATTTATCTTCTTTTCATAGATAATGGAATCATCTATCCTCTTTGCTTGGTATTTGATTACTCTAGCCTTGGAGATAATACCATCATATTTGGCATGAACATCCTCTAGATGAAGTTCAACTTCTTCAAGTATCTTCTGGTGACCTTCTAGAATCTTGTCTTCTTTCTCCTTTTGGAGCTGCAGTTTCACCCCATTTATCAAATCTTGATGTCCTTCTTCAATTCTGGATTGCATTTATGATTTTAACTCATCTATATTTAGGGATTTCTCAACCTTCTTGCAGATTTCCTCTCCAAATCTTTTTGTAGTTTCTTCATCTAATATCATTTTTTTTCTTGATTTTGACATAGCTTCTTTTCTTCTTTCAATCTCTTAATCTCATATAGTAGTTTTTTATTATGATTTCATAATCTACATACCTCTTCATCTTTGTTTTTCAAATCTTCCCTTCAATCATCCTTTTCCAACTTTGCTTTGCTACTATTTTCTTACTTTAAGTTCTTAACCTCCTTAATGAGTGATTCATTAAGGGATTGTATCTTAGATAGCTCCTCACCCTTCTTCTTAATCTCTTCCTTTGATTCTTTTAATTCAACTTGAATCCTATACATTGTGTTAGCGCTAGAAGTTACTCTTGGACTGATTCAAGGGCAATCCCAACACATCTTTAAATGATAAGGGTTTAATTTGGATAAGATGGGTTTTAAGAAGCAATGAGAGTGGTAAATTCAAAGAAAAGGCAAAGAGCCATTGAGCATGGAGTCTATGAGATACAACAATCTTGAATTAACCTCGTATGGGCAGCAAATAAGGTCGAATAAAACCCAAATCAGTTATGAGATTAAATAGATATGAATGAAGAAATCAAGAAGACACAAAATGTAGTTGAGGCTGAAAAGCAACCTGCTTTCAGTA
The DNA here is from genome assembly GCA_009831015.1 of Picea engelmannii. Lineage (NCBI taxonomy): Eukaryota > Viridiplantae > Streptophyta > Pinopsida > Pinales > Pinaceae > Picea > Picea engelmannii. The sequence continues at coordinate 92,311 of ML796041.1, forward strand.
GCTACAGGAAGAATCTGCAATAGCTTAGAAAACCTTTCCAAACATCACAGAGTGAAATAGATGCATATGTGGCAGCTATCACAGTAAACTTTACTACAATCTCCTCAACACAAAATCTATCCATATAAGCCTTATATAAACATAACACATTTAATTGGAAGAAAATCGAAGAAGTATGATAAAACATAAAGAAAAAGACAATCTGATCTAAAAGTCTTATTCGTCAGCTGAGATCTTTGCATACAAAAACTAAGATAAATCTTTGAGGTGAAGATCAAACTTTCATGCCATTGTAGCTAATTGTCATTTCTCAAGAATTTTACAAGAATTTTACAATAGACCTCTCGGGTCTTTTCACTCTGACTCTCAAACTATAGTCTCTAGAGACTGCTCTTCCCCCCCCCAACTAAAGAAATTGATCTATCTATTTATAACAAAAAGGGAGGCAACAATTGGAGGTACGAGCTGGCCTTCTTCCCTTGAAAATATCTAAACATTTATTTGTTCTAACAGTTTGACTAACAACCTATGCTATAAAAAAGGAAAATGCTGGTGACTAATCCAACAATCTTCAAGATGACTTGATTCTTTCTTGTTGCACAGGTCCTTGTTTTCCATGTGTCTTTCAAAAGCATGTGGTTGTCCTCATGATTCCAGCTGTTGTTTCTGTCTATCTTCCACATCAGCTATCCAAGAAGTTGTTAGCTTGACCCTCCTGGATTCCTGGTACCAATAGGTAGCGCCATTCTGGTGTATCTCTGTGCAAATTCAGTCTCTGCCAGAAATTAGGTAGCGCCTGCCCAAAAATTTGGTAGCACTTTGTGCAGCGCCCGTCGTTACACTACTCAAGAGATTGGGTAGCACTCGTCGTTACACTGCTCCCAGGAGAAAATGCAGCGCCCAGGAAATTTGGTAGCGCACCTGAGAAAACGCAGTGCCCAGGAGGTTTGGCAGTGCACTGCACTTTGCACATCCATGCATGAAAACGGTGGAACGAGCGAGAAATTGGGAACATAATCATATATATTGTGGCTACCCTTAGTTCTTCAGTACTTGCAATCGATTGCTTTCACCTGGCAATGAGTGTTAATTTCTTCATGGATTTTTGGCACTATTACAAAACTTGGCGTTGAATTGCATGTCACTGGTAACCCGTAACAAGTGCTTGACATGTGGAAGCTAAATTCCTATGCGACCTCGACTTTGAACATTTGGGCACTGTAGTGCTAAGTGTTTTGGCCTAATGCTAACCCCTGTATTGGCTTGTGGTGATGAAAAATGGGGTGCATGACAAGTAGACTTGGAGGTTGGCATATGTGCCCATGTAATTCGATGTGTGGACTTTAGGATATGGATTATATATGTGGTATGGGCTAGGGTAGTACACTTTCAAGCACACATCACTTTAGTAAAAATAAATCAAAATATAAATATAAAATTTTATTTGATTATATGAAAAGTGAAGGCTTAATATAAAAGTGATTTTTGTTATGCAGGTAAAAAGGAAATCACAAAGATCTGAGCCAAAGGACCTCAAATGTGAGCTCCCTCAAGGCTAGATAAGAAATCTGAATGTTATGATAATGGCACATGATCAAAGGAATGAGGATTTTTGGCAGATTTTGACAATTCTGGCGAAGAAATCAAAATGAGATGAGGTGTTGTGGGAATTTCCAGTAACAATGCTGGGATTTTAGCAAATGTAAATTTTGGTACTTACATTGGCTCCACGGGGGATGGCATGCTCCCCGCGAGCTGCCAAGAACCTGCAGAACAATAGCCTTATCCATATTCATCTCTGTCCAGGAAACCAACAAGCCTAAGAGCATCTTTGCTCCTTATTTGAAACTAAAAAATAACTACTGCAAACTGACAGAAAGGAAATGCTCCAAAACGATCTTATTTCTTCCTACTCCTACTCTAATCAAGTGTGTTGCTTCTTGATCAAGTAAGATATTGCTTCCAATGAAACCATACAAGCTTATGATTAGCTGGTAAAATCCTTGATACGACAATGATGAATGCAGAAACCCATAGATTACTGATATGCAATTCAAAAGAACATAACAACCAACCTTCATTTGACAAAGTGTTCTGACATCTAAGCTGCTCAAAGATCCAAGATAATCAACAAACAGATCAATAAAATAGAAAAGGAATACCTCTTCCTGATGTTTTAGCTGAACATCAGAAGATTTCTGCATATCCTCATGCTGATCATGGTTTCCACCTACAACTGCCTGCAAATCTGAACATAGTTGCAAACTAACGTCACTGTTGATGATAGATTGTTTGTTGTTGTCTACAGATCTAGGTTCAAACATAGTGCATGCGGGCTCACTGATTTGTAGAGATGACTGTTGAATGTCTTCAGTGGTTTCCTGATAGTTGATTTATTCACAATACTGTTCTCCATCATAATCAGATTCATAACTGTCATAACTTGGTTGGCTTCTCCTTAAATCAGAAAAATGGATCTGCTCTTCTTCATCAGAGTATTCATCAAAGATAGGTGAGCCCAAGGCTCCTTGGTCTTGCACAGGAAAATGAACAATCCCCCGATCTCTCTCTTCAATCTTAGGTGAAAAGATATCATGGGAAACATTTTGCAGGAAAAGAGAAAGATCTTCTTCCACAATTGGTTCTTCTTTCGAATCAGAGACATCAGATGCATAAGGTACAAGATATAATGCAACTAAATCCATGCAATCATTAGTACAATCATGAATGATATCTGGAAGACTTTCTTCACGGGAATAAGAAAGAGAAAGAGGTTCATTCATATCTTCATTTGGACAGTGAATAAAATAGTTTTCATCTTTATATTCAGTAGAGAAATCTAACAAATCTTGAGCACATTCTACATATCCCTCACAACAGTTATGACAAATACTTTCAAAGGGATAAAACCTTTTGTAGTGTTCATTGAATACTCTGTGGAAATCCTTCAAGGATGAAATGCTGGAAGGGGGTAACGAGAAATACCATTTAGGCGCATTCCCATCCAATGAATACATGAACATTTTCATCAAAATATCTTCATGATGGATGTCAAGCTGCTGCATCAAATTATGAAATTCATGAACATGCTCAACAGGGTTGTCATCCTTACCTTCATAAAATCTGGGTAGCAAATCTTGCCACTCATCAATAAGAGGCACAGGATGTGGATAATCCTCTATAGCTAAGAAATCGAGTGGGGCAAACCTCCTGGCCAAGATAGCCTTCATAGCCATTTAATTGGTCTCATTCCAGTGGAGTCACCAATAAATTCTGAACAATGGAGTCGCCATAGTGAATGTGCAGTCTTGAAGGTGTCCAGCTTTAGTCACCATCTAAAGCTGGAGTTGTGCAATGCCATTCTTCCCAAGGAGCTTTTCAATCTGCTCAAATCCATCCTCGGCAATGGCGTCAAAAAATGTTAGCGCTGGAAGTTGCTCTTGGACTGCTTCAAGGGCAAGCCCACCACATCTTGAAATGATAAGGGTTTAATTTGGATAAGATGGGTTTTAAGAAGCAATGAGAGTGGTAAAGTCAAAGAAAAGGCAAAGAGCCATTGAGCATGGAGTCTATGAGATACAACAATCTTGAATTAACCTCATATGGGCAACAAATCAGGTCGAATAAAACCCAAATCAGTTATGAGGTTAAATAGATATGAATGAAGAAATCAAGAAGACACAAAATGTAGTTGAGGCTGAAAAGCAACCTGCTTTCAGTAGCTACAGGAAGAATATGTAACAGCTTAGAAAACCTTTCCAAACATCACAAAGTGAAATAGATGCGTATGTGGCAGTTATCATAGTAAACTTTACTATAATCTCCTCAGTACAAAATCTATCCATATAAACCTTATATAAACAGAACACATCTAATTGGAAGAAAATCGAAGAAGTATGATAAAACATAAAGAAAATGACATTCTGATCTAAAAGTCTTATTCATTAGCTTAGATCTTTGCATACAAAAACTAAGACAAATCTTTGAGGTGAAGATCAAACTTTCATGCCACTGTAGCTAATTGTCATTTCTCAAGAATTTTACAATAAACCTCTCGGGTCTTTTCACCCTGACTCTCAAACTATAGTCTCTAGAGACTGCTCTGCCCCCCCCCATGAAAACAATTGATCTATCTATTTATAACAAAAAGGGAGGCAACAACTGGAGGTACGAGGTGGCCTTCTTCCCTTGAAAATATCTAAACATTTATTTGTTCTAACAGCTTGACTAACAACCTATGCTATAAAAAAGGAAAATGCTGGTGACTAATCCAACAATCGTCAAGATGACTTGATTCTTTCTTACTGCGCAGCTCCTTGTTTGCCATGTGTCTTTCAAAAGCATGTGGTTGTCCTCATGATTCCATTTGTTGTTTCTGTCTATATTCCACATCATCTATACAAGAAGTTGTTATCTTGACCCTCCTGGATTCCTGGTACCAATAGGTAGCGTCATTCTGGTGTATCTCTGTGCAAATTTAGTCTCTGCCAGAAATTAGGTAGCGCCTGCCCAAAAATTCGGTAGCGCTCTGTGCAGCACCCATCGTTACACTTCTCAGGAGATTGGGTAGCGCTCGTCGTTACACTGCTCCCAGGAGAAAACGCAACGCCCAGGAAATTTGGTAGCGCACAGGGAAAATGCAATGCCCAGGAGGTTTGGCAGTGCACTGCACTCTACACATCCATGCATGAAAATGGTGGAACGAGCGAGAAATTGGGAACATAATCATATATATCATGGATACCCTTAGTTCTTCAATACCTGCAATCGATTGCTTTCACCTGGCAATGAGCGTTAATTTCTTCATGGATTTTTGGCACTATTACATAATTTGGCTTTGAATTGCATGTCACTGGTAACTCGTAACAAGTGCTTGACATGTGGAAGCTAAATTCCTATGCAACCTCGACTTTGAACATTTGGGCACTGTAGTACTAAGTGTTTTGGCTTAATGCTAACCCTTGTATTGGCTTGTGGTGATGACAAATGGGGTGTGTGACAAGTAGATTTGGAGGTTGGCATATGTGCCCATGTAATTTGATGTGTGGACTTTAGGATATGGATTATATATGTGGTATGGGCTAGGGTAGTACACTTTCAAGCACACATCACTTTAGTAAAAATAAATCAAAATCAAAATATAAATTTTTATTTGATTATATGAAAAGTGAAGGCTTAATATAAAAGTGATTTTTGTTATGAAGGTAAAAAGGAAATCCCAAGGATCTAGGCCAAAGGACCTCAAATGTGATATCCCTCAAGGCTAGATAAAAAATCCGAATGTCATGATAATGGCACATGATCAAAGGAATGAGGATTTTTGGCAGATTTTGACAATTCTGGCGAAGAAATCAAAATGAGATGAGGTGCTGCGGGAATTTCCAGTAACAATGCTGGGATTTTAGCAAATGTAAATTTTGGTACAAACACATTGCCTCCATTTTTGTATTCCTAATTCATTTACCCGAGAAGAGTTTTTAAAATTCTTCCCATGTGGAGTGGAATCTAGTATCTTTATCAAAGTTATTCCACCACTTATAAGCTTCCCCCCAAAAACCAAAATATTCCCTACAATGACTCAAATTGGTTTTCTTTATCATCCTCAACCATTCCTCAGGATTTGATTCATCTTTATCTTCATCTCCACTAAAGCGAGGTACTGCCATTGATTCTTAATTAAGGTCTAATCCCAACCCCCAACTTACAAACTCAATATATTAGGAGTAATGATCTCAAATAGTTATATTCCTTGTTCCGATAACATTCTATGTTTTCTCTTTCCAATGGCTTTTGAATAAACTCAATTAGACATTCGAATCAAAAGTTATGATAGTTTTAAGTGAATATACCTTTGAAACCCTGATTTGGAGTCTGTCCTCCTGGTCGACCTTCCTTCTGATGTATTTATGAAATTTTGGCCTCCATGAGTTTGAAATTTAGACCTATAGTACTCTGAAATATCTTCTTTGCAATGCCACAGGTCTGACCGAAATTGGATGTTCCAAATGAAAGTCATGGTAACATTATCAAACCTTGCTGAATTTTTGCATATTCTGAAGAACGAACTTGTACAGAATGCCACACGCCCAATATTTGATAACTAATTCTAAACCTCACACAAAAACTACTACGACTTGTAATATTTCTAATGCAACTAGTCTCATGGAATTGGGATCCTATATGAAGAAGCTATGCATGTTTTACCTGGAACACATGTTTGAGACTAGTTACAGGACTAGTCAAAAACCCTATCTTCCACAGGGTGTATCTCCGAAATTACAATGACCATGAAGTGGAAATTAATACCACATGTACTCTGATATGTCTTTTAAATAGCCTCCAAGTTTCATTTTCTGAAGTGCCCCCCAAAAAATGTTATAGTGAAAATTCCAAGATGACTTTCTTGAGGAAGCAAAACTCTAGGATCAATGCTCTGATACCAAATGTAATGATCCAAATGCTTAAAATATCATAACAAAACAAAAGTACACACCATGTACAACAACGTGAGCATGGAGCAGAACTTTAAGATAAATGAGTTACAAAATAACTCATTAAATAATAGTAGAACCTCCTCTAAATAACTAAATACATTCTTACAGAAGAATTCACCTCTCTACAATAATGAATACATGATCTTTATATATACTTATTCACACTTGCACATGAGGCCCCTTTACTATTAGGTCGACCCTATTACATATATATTTACACATTTCATGTACATTTACGTCCATATATACCCCCCCCCTTGGGGTCATATCATATACATTTAGTCCTATATATGCTCCCCTTGGGTCATAACAAACCCTTGACACTGGTTAAACCATAGGGTAATCGTCTGCAGAATTTCCCCTCACGATTGTCTATAGCAGAGTCAGAGCTAGCATGAATATCTTTATTTTTTATCACAAAGAATCCTTTGAAAATAGTATAACTAATATCTTCCAATAACGAAACCTTCCTTGTTGGGAGGGGCATTTGTAAACCTTTGATCTTCGTTGTCTTTGTCGAAATCTTGTGCAATTTATTTTATCTCATAGATTTTGTAAGCTTTTATCAAAGTTTTTCTATTAGAGTCCTGGTTTTTTTTTTTTTTTTTTTT
>ML796041.1:102674-117473 GCA_009831015.1 Picea engelmannii
AAGTAATAACAATGATCATATTTCTCAGGTAAAGAAAGAACTTCTAACAGGTTTTGAAATGACAAATTTGGGATTACTTCACTACTATCTTGGAGTTGAAGTAATGCAAAGAGAAAGAAGCATATTTATTTCTCAAACTAAGTTTGTTTCTGAATTATTAACGAAGTTTGGAATAGAGGGTTGCAAACTAGCCATCACCCCCATGGAGAAAAATTTAAATTTTCTAAGTTTGAAGGGGGGGACTTGCCAGCAATACCAAGTACCGATAGTTAATTATAAGTTTAATCTATCAAACAAATACTCATCCAAAATTATCTTTTGTAGTTAGCGTCCTTTTCAGGTATATGCAGGAACTGAGTGAGAGTCACTGAAATGCAACAAAAGGGTGCTTCGATATCTTCAAGGAACAAAAGATTTTGGACTTGAGTATAAAAGGAATATTTTTTTTAGAATTGGTTGGCTACTCAAATGCAGATTTTGCTAGAGATGTTGATGATAGTGCATCTACTTTGGGATATTTAATGAGCATGGGATCAATTGTTGTGTCCTAGAGTTGTAAGAAACAAACCACAGTTGCAAATTCCACAACATAAGCAAAATATATCTAAACTTGGGATGCGGCTTGCAAAATAGTCCGGTTGCGAAGAATTTTCCAAGATATCAAAGTTGTTCAAAATGAAGCTACTTCCTTATTCATCGACAGTCAATCAAAGACCAAGTTAGCCAAAAATCTAGTATTTCACTCGAAGACAAAACATGTTGATACAAAATACCATTACCTTCAAACTCTCGTCATCAAGCAAATCATCAAGCCAAATTATTGTCCAACAGAGGATCAAATGACCGATATCTTCATTAAATCTCTTGGAAGGATTAAATTCACTAAGTTTGGAACTGACCTTGGTATCCTCTTCAAAGAAATTTTGGATCAAAGGGGGGATTGTTAGAAATTATGATCCAAAATAGTTAACTTAGGACTGTAGTGAATAAAACATTAATGTAAAATGGCACTTGCACACTCACGTGATTATGTGAGGTGTCCAAGTTAGTTTTAGATAACAATATTTGTGGTTATTGATTTTGGGATATTTAAACCCATTTTCTATTCTACGTGAGGTGAATTTTTCACCCTTATCCTTCATTAATAACATATAGATGTCTGTGGACACTTTGTCAATTTAAAGGAGTTTTCAAACTAGAAAAAACTAGTATTTTGTGCCATGGTGATACCATTAATGATAACAAAAGGAAATACCAACCTATCATTGTCTTTAACAACAAAATACCCTAAGCGTCTAACATTGTCCATATACACATAAAATAAGAGAGGCATAAAAAACATATCCAAACCAAACGTCAATCAATTGAAGATTGGGGTTTCTCGTCCTTGTGATATTCTTGGGTTGCTACTGGAAAATGGGCATTGGTATCCAAGACAATACAATTGGATTGTCTTTGGTACCTGCAAAGCTTGAAGTTCCCCCATCTTGTTTTCGTTTAGCCTCTTGATCACATGTTGGAGAAACCTTCAATTTGACGCTGAAATCTAATTGGCATATGAATTCAAACTTCCCTTAAAAAATGTGGATGGAGTGTAAGATATCCCATCGTTCCTCAATGGTTTTTTCTAGTGCTTGGCCTACCATGACCTTCACTATCGAATGTTTCTCTACAATCTTGAAATATTTTGTATTGTGCATCCTGGAGTACACTGGATCCATCACTCGGTCCTGTACCTCTTCCAAAGTTTGAGTGTTAGGAGTTATCAATCATTTTGCTCTAACTACTGCTTTGACCTCCTCCACTTCTTTATTGGCTGCCTCTATGCATAGTTTCTGGAATCTATTCACTGCTTCCCATGCATCACGTTCCTCTTTGGTGCCAGGTGGAGGAAATCGATCCTTAATAAGATGAATGATGGTCATTCCTCCTCAATGTATGCTTACCCATATTACCCCACTTATGATTGCCACTTGCCATTTTGGAAATTTCCACCAAACACCACTAGCTATCAGGGTTCGACCTCGACCTCTACCTAACCACCCACTACCCCAGATGAATTCCATGACCTGCAGACCGGTCCAAAGCACAGTTGACCAAGCTCAAATATCCCCTGCATCCTATCCCAAGTAATCATGTCATATCCTACCTCCTGTGTCAACCCAAAGTCAAAAATTCCACTCCCTAGCTCGAAAGATCAAAGAAAAAAGATCTGGTGTTCTCAACATACTCATCGTCACTTGAGCACTCAAACTCCCCCTTCTTAGAAACCAATTCTCATTACTTCTCTCTATACCCTCTAGATCTAAATCCCACCTGCGCAACATAATTTTTTGCATCCTATCTCTATATCTCTCTAGATCAAGGTCGATCTCCATCATCATTTCACAAGTTGGAAACCGAGGGGACATACTCCCCACGACACAAACCTTCCGTCACCTCATTCTGCCGAGAACCTGTCGTAATCCCGCCTCTTGACTGAATAGTGTGCACTACATGTTGGATGCCTAGTGCACCACAGGGGTGCCCCCTACCCCAACTGCTATCACCCCATCCGGGGAAGACTTCTAAAATAATTGTTAAAAACATTTTTTTCACTTTATTTTTTTAATGGTAAAATTTTATTCTGTGGTAGAATTTTTTTTTTCCACTAAAACAAGGAGATTTTAATTAATATAAGAGGTTGCATTGAGTGTGTAACAAAGGTACATATACATAAAAAAAATTATAAGCACGCTTTTAAGGGGCTCATAGTAAAAATAGATTATGCCTGAAGGCAATAAATTTAATAGGTCCAACATATGCTTTGTTCCAAAACTCCTAATTGTATATACCCTATTAAATACTCCTAGTATAAGTAGATAGGAACATAACATGTTATAAGGGGAAATTTGACTAATTCTTCAAACTCAAGCCACTGAGAGAGGGCTCTGTTGCTGGTAATTCAAATCAGGTAGAGGATGTTGAGGCTAAGGTGACGAAGCTGAGACTGAAAAACCAAAAGGATTATTGGGCATCCCTCCTTCTTCGAGACGCTTGTGAAGCTCTGTGACCTGGTTCCAAATGGCGAAGCATTCATCCTGTAGCTACTTGGTGGATTGGCGTTGTTGAATAGTAGGTTCCAAAATGGAGAGGGTATGGGCAGAGAGATATTTCATCTGGACTTGCAGACCCTGTAATTCAAGGTGAAGCTTCTCCAATTCGGGTACAAGTTATGGGGGAGGAGAATTCTAAGACCTGGAGCCTTCTCAAGCCATTAGGACAAAGGAGGAAGAGCTAACGCAAGCACAAATAGTTGATAGTGTAGGGATGAAGTTGAACATACATAGAAACAAATTCTTATAGAGCTTGAATGGCTCAAGCAATAACTTGTTTGCATGAATAGGGTGGTGAACATGAGTGGTTGACGTAGGACGATGACACCCATCCCTCAATTTCCGCTTCCATTCATAATTATTAGTACTTCCTATTAAAGCCGTGACCAATGGAAGGAGCTCCCATGAACACAACAAGGGGCGAAAGGACAAGTGGAGTGAGAACTCAGGTGAGGGGGACTTAATATGAAGGATGGTGTGGAACGAGTGAGGCAAGTGATCAGGTGGGGGAGAAGTAAAGAGGAGGATGGCGATAGAGGGGAAAGCACACACCCTCCACATCCAAAGCCTGTCACGTGGTGACCAACGTGGCTACCATTTGTGCAAATTTAAATTAATCATGGGATGAGTTGGAAAGTGAGGAGCCTCTTGATGCAAAGAGATATCGGACTTCTAGTCATGGCAATATTAGCTTGTCGATCAGCCTGGATATTGTTGATTCTAAATATATGGAAGAAGTCGATCTTCTAGAAAGCCTTTAGCTCCCTGAAAATTCTATAGAAAATGGATCTAAGATTTGCGTCATGGGGGAGCAAGCCCCTTCTCAAATGTATGATAGTGTTTCTTGAGTCTCCAAGGATGAGAAGGGAGTGCCTATTGTGGGCTTTAGCTAAAACAAGCCCTTGAAGAAGGGCGTAGGCCTCAACTTCATTATTAGATGCTTGGCCTAAGCTCCAAGAGTAGTCCAGTTTAATTGATCCATCAGGGCCAAAGAGAACCCCTCTCACTCCTCTCACCCCATATTTTGTGGTATAAATTTATTAATGTTTTTTTAGTGTAATATTTTTTTATTGTATAGAGATATATTAATTTGTATCCTTGAAATGGGTTACCAAGTACAAAATTCGGTGAAAAACACAGTTTTTCTAGAAGAGTGGGTAGATAGGTTTCCATCCACAAAATTCAGTTCGACGAATTAATTTCACTTATAAACGAAGCCAAAATTAGGATTGAGAAATTCATATCAAGGTTATGTGAATATTTCTATTTGGTGATCTTAAGTGATTGGACTAAAAAAAAAAACCTAACTTAGATGTCACCTTAAAAAATGTTTTTTTTTTTTTTTTGTAAACATTATTTTGTTATAACAATTAAGGTAAATTAACATTTAAATCATAAAAGAATAAAACACGGAGTTTAAAGTTTTAAAATGAAAATATTTTATGAAGGTTTAAATTAAAGATTTAATAGTACTTGATAATAATTATTAATTTTTGTTTATAGTTAATCAATTTCTTTTTAAAATAAAATAACATGTTAATATAAAAAATCTATAATAAAATAATAAACAATAATTTACTTATTATTATTTGTTTTTTTGTTTTTTTTATAACACATATGACATTATAAAAACAAAATTCTTAAATATTTAGGATGCAATACCAGTTCTAATTAAAAAAAAAAAAAAGGTGCAAAATGAATTAAAATTTAAGTTTGAGAAATTCCAATTTAATAAGATTTTCTTAAAAAAAAAAAAACTTTAGGACCCAACACGCAAGTAAATGACAATTTGTTAACTTTGTTATTTCTAATTAAAAAAAAAAAGAGTGCAAAATGAATCAAAATTTAAGTTTCTTCTTTACTTGTGGGGAAATCCCAATTTAACAAGTGTTGCATGGCAACGTAGTCCCTATGAGGTTGGAATGGGAATAAATGCACTGCTACGGCGGGACCGAGCACAAACACGTAGGAAGCAGCTTGAAGTACATGTGGTATCCATGCAAAGGATGACTTGTGGCAGCGTGTCATAGGCCAGCCACAAGACATTTGGCTTGTAGATGACCCCCAAGGTTAATATGTGAACGAGGCAGTTTTTTCCTTGGGTGTGTATAGTTCAAACACGGGACTTAGAATTTTTTTGTCTCAATGACTTGCAATAAAGGTTCCTGGAAAAAAGGATCAGGAAGCATATACATTAAACATTCAAATATAATAAACACAATTTCCTGACATCCAACATAGTTGAAGGAAAACAAATTTAGCATTTCCAAATTAGTTTTCTTTGAAATTTCTCAAAAATTAATAATGCCTTGCAACAAAGGTTCCTAGAAAAAAGGACCAGGAATCACATACATTAAACATTCAAATATAATAAACACAATTTCCTGACATCCAACATAGTTGAAGGAAAAAAAAATTAGCATTCCCGAATTAGTTTTCTTTGAAATTTATCAAAAATTAATAATGTTTGTTACATATTTTTGGAATCTGTTCCATATTTTTGGAAATTTAAATGTGTTTGTTATATAGATTGGGATTGGGGCTCCCATAGACCATAAAAGATATACGTACAAGAAATAGGACTGTAGAAAGAAGAAGTGCGTGACGGTAGAGAGGAAGACCTGAAAAGAAGAAATTGGAAATTATGAGTCTTTGGTTATAGTTTTCTATTTAAAGAGGTAGAATAACTGGATTGATAAAGAAAACAAGATGTGATCAGTATAGACTTACTATGAAGTCGATGTGTTTTTTTTGTTGTCGTCGACGACCACTGGAATCGTGCCGACCGGTTGTTGCCCTTCGTTGATGAGCTTGTCCATTCTCCATTGGAACCATTCTTCAATGTAGCTTCTCATGGGGGCCACATTGATTTCATCCCGGATTTCTATGTTGAAAAGCTCATTTTCTAATTTCCTTAGATCCACATAAATACTATGCAGAGCTTGTTCAATTTCTTCATTGTGTGACGAATAGTCCACTAGCCAATTCTCGACCTCGTCTTCACCATATTCAAGGATGTCGTAAAACTTTTCTAAAGACAACCCCTTTAAAATATCAAGTTGTTCATCGAAGGATTCTTTGGTCAAGGACAAGGATTTGGAGATTAAGTTTGGGTCTTGAACCTCGTTGGTACTTCCGGCTAAGTCTATTAGGGTAAGGTTTCTGAATAATTCTTTTTTTTTCTGATATGGCTTGTTCAAATGATTCGACAATGAGCTGCAGGTTCTTAACTTTCTTTTGCCAACATGCTTTTAATTGTTTGATCCACTTTGGGGAGGGGAGATCCTCTTGTCTTCTTTTTAGATCCGAGTTGTTGATGGCATGGTTGGAAAAAGGGGTCACCATTTGTTCATAGAAATGTTGTTCATTTTTTAAATTCGTCTGCAAATGTCCGTGCAAATCATTTTCCCTCTTTCGAAAGGAAGCTATATTGTGTGATATTTCCTAGGCTTCAGTTATTAGCTGCATTTTTTTCTTGATGTTTTTCTCTACAAAGGCTCTACACAATGTGAGGAGGCTGGAGGATCCTTTCAACTTGGCTGCAGGGGTAGCAGGCACGATTTTTTCTAAAGTACTGGAAAACTCTGGGGTAGCAATGAAAGCCTCCTCCAATTCCTTGACTCGGTCGTTCAGTCTGCCATTCTCCGCTTCAATTCCTCCAATGGAATAATCAAGAGCATCACCGATTACGCGATGAAATCGAGAGATTTGGGACGGCCTCATTTTCCTAAAGTTAATCTCTGTACGAGATTTGCCTTTCTTATTTGTTACATCTCTCTTTTCAATGATTAAATTTTTAGATTGGCTATAAAAAACAACGCTCTGGAATACGAAGGATTCATCTTCATAAAAAAATGTTGGTCTTAGCTATTTGCATTGTGGAACTATGGTGCATCGCGTCTGTGGACAGGTCAACTTTGTGCATGTGCTCAATTTCACTTTCAAGCTGCATGTGATCACTTTCAATTTCGGGTTCTTCTGCCTTCCCTACAATGTTTTTTTCTCTTCTTTGTCAGGGGAAACTTGTGAGAACTATCAATTTTTGCACAAGTAGGGTTCTTATCTCCTCCTCCATTTGAAGATTTTTGGGTTGCTTTCTTACTAGGGTGGGCCGTTGAATCGATGCTCTGTGATGTCGTTCTCTTGGGAGTGCTGGTCGGGGAATAGGCACTCTTCTCACCAGATACTTTTTCCTGTTTTTTGTACAATTCAGTCACACTTTGCAATGTCTCTATGTCGCAATCGTCAGAAGGAGGAGTGTTGTCGTCACTGTCTTTGTCTTCGATCAGGCGACCATGGATAAAAGAGCCGCTAAATCCAAATGATAGTAAATGTTCTCGAAAAATCCCATTAGGGTCGAACCCTTTTAGCCTTTCAACATATGTTAGGTTCAAGTTCTTGAAATGGCCTGCGAATTCGTCAATATTGTTGATGTTTCTGCACACGAAGTCCCCGACTTTCTAGGGCAGAGGAATGAACTGTTTTTTTTTTGTTGTCATGGAAAAAATGCAACCAGTGGTTGCATTGCCTTGCTATTTCTGTAAAAAATATCTTGTCCGTCATGTGGCATGGAAGGAAAGCAAGATTTTCCTAGGAGCCAAAGATCATTAGTACATTGTAATTTTCCTTTTGCTGAAGTGTCCCCTTCCTGTCCAAAAACTTGGTTGCCTGGATAGACATCTGGGGAGCATCCTTTCCTAACAATAAATCTTTGAAAACTGAGACAAAGTCATTAAAAACCTCATAAAAACAATGGGAGGCCTTGTGCCTCCACAAGGCCTGGTACCAGAATGTTACTGGGTTGAATTCATAGTTTTTTTTCTTGGTCAAAGACAGTTTTGGAAATGGACAATAATGCACTATTGCGAAAACCAAGTAGGATGACATATAAAATTTATTCGATACGTTGAACCACAACAGTTGGGAACAAATTTCAATGGAAATTAGCTTCCCCAAATCGAAAATGAATTGTTCCTTGACTGCGAAGTACAAAATATAAATAACTATACAAGAAATGCTTGTCGTGGATTACTGTCTCGTTATTCTTGTAAACAACCAAGCAATTTCTTGGAATGGATTTCTAAAGGAACTGACCTGCAACTTTGTGATATCTTCAGGAACTGTTGTCGGGTCTTCGAGGAACTCGGGTAAGAGGTCCAACCCGTTATCATGTTTTTCTAGGAACTGTTTGTAGTCTTGTCCTCTAAAGGTCAATGTTGGCTTTGACAATCTTAACATCTTGCGGAAGACCTGAGGTGTCAAAGAAATAAGAGAATGGTCGTGCAGTGGAATAATTCTTTGGCTTGAAATATATTTTTCGGCACACCAAGAGACCACCTCCTTACATTCAAAAACCTCAGGGACGCAGCCTGCACGAGCTATTCCAGAGGTCCAAATCAGTTCGTTCTGGGCAGAACAGGATGAATAGTAAGAGTATGCCCTGGACCACTAGAAGTTTTGGTCCTGACATCCGAAGATATTTGTTGTATCTCTACAAAACTGTTGTCAAGCTGCTGCCATAAGTTTACAAGGACGTTTGTTTGCTTCGGATGATGTTTGAAATGAAGAGTTGGAAGGGATAATATAACCCTGCACAAATCTTGGTCCAATGCGTGTGAGTGGGAGATCTCCTCGAGACTTTTGCTCATTAATGACAATTTCGACCTATGTTGCATGATGCGTTGTTAGCATTAAAGACTAGTAATTGCATACATAGAAGTGCGAACATGGAGGATACGACAATGAGCAATTAAGGATTGGAGATTTCTTGAACGGGCCAACGCGACGACCCGTGTTTGAGATGAACAATCGAAAGGGATAATATAACTCTTCGCAGATCTTGGTTTAATGCGTATTAATGGGAGATCTCCTCGAGTGTTTCATTCATTAATGACAATGTTGACGGTTCCTGCATGGTGAGCTGTTAGTATGAAAGGTTACTAATTGCATATTAAGAAAGAAGTGCGAAGATCGTGAGGATGGGAAAGAGCAATTAAGGAGTGTCTAATTATCGAAAGCGGTCGGGCGGGCTTCAAAATAGGGTTACAAGGTACAACCGCTGGAGGTGAGGGCCCAAGGGTCAAATTGTATGTCTCAAAACTTTTTGAGTGCAAAGCGCATAACACGGAAGAGGGCATGATGGGACTGTCCAGAGGGAAATTTGTATATCGTGGAAGTCCGAGTAATGTTTGCAGGACACAGAACAATGGAAGTGCAAACGTGAGCCCGCCTATTCGGGAACCTGCAATTGAAAAATTGGCTCAACTATGGAATGGAGAAACGGTTGGGTGGATTCATTTTCGCTAATATATTGAAACTTGTAATATATATCCCATTGCGTGGCAAGATATTTTCTGCATGTCTCTGGGCATAAAAGATAAAATAAGAGAAGATAAATTAATTTAAATTCGAGGAGTCGAGCTTCATTTAAATTTCACTATCTCGGCGACGCTTTTGCTTTTTAATGACAATTTGTACGATTGTTGCATGATGAACTGTTAGCATTAAACCTTGGTCTTGCACAGTAAACGGTGACTAAGAATTGGAGATTTCGTGAACCCGCCAACCCAAGGAACCGGGAAAGAGATTCCATGAAATGGGCAAGTATGGAAAGCGGTCGGATGGGATTCATAATTAGGGTGACAATGGTTCCCCATGAGACATGACTTCCTGAGGGTCAAATTGTATGTCTCGGAACTTGAGTGCAAAATGTGTACCACGAAAGAGGGGATGATATGGGAATCCGACGGTCAATTTGTATATGGCAGAAGTGTGGGAGATCTGCTCGAGCCTTTCGCTCATTAGTGACGTGTTTAAGGTTCATGCATGACGAAGTGCTAGCATTAAAGCTTTCCAATTGCATATTCAAAGATAAGTAGGAAGGTGGCGGTGACAAGGAACGACAATGAAGGAATGTCTAATTATCAAAAGCGGTTGGTGACGCTTCGAAATAGGGCTACAAGATACAACCAATAGAGGTGAGGGCCCTAGGGTCAAATTGTATCTCTCAGTAGTGTTGACCGCAGAACATGTAACATGAAAGAGGGCATGATGGTGCATTCCTGCGGAAAAATTGTATATCGCAGAACTCCAGGTACTGTTTTTTAGTCACAGAACATTGGAAACATAATCCTGAGCCCGATAGTCTGGGAACCCACAATGGAAATTTTTTCTAAGTATGGAATATGGAAACGGTAGGATGGAATCGATACACAGTAAATGTACAACATCATTGGGATACAACCAAATTGGGGCAAATTATTGAAAGGAAAGGCAAACGGTCGGTCTCGTGATGGGGCATTCCAACAGACAATTTGTATATCGCGGAACTCTAGGCACTGTTTGCAAGTCACGAAACATTCGAAACACAATTTTGAGGGCGTCAATACTGGAACCGACAATCAAAAAAGTGTCCAAGCATGGAATAGGGAAATGCTAGCCTGAACTTGTTTTCACTAATATATTGAAATTTGTAATAGCTTTCCCATTACCTAGAAAGATCTTCTTTGCATGTTTCTGGACAAGTTTTGTAGGGATGGTTAGTCCTCGAGGCTTTTGCTTATTAATGACAATATTTATGGTTGTTGCATGATGGCATCTTAGCATTAAACCTTTGGTGTTGCATATTTGGAAAGAAGTACAAGGATGGTCGGAACATGAAACAATGACTAGGAATTGGAGATTTCGTGAACCCGCCAATGTGAGGATCCAAAATAGGGTGACAAGGTCTCTCTAGAAGACACGAGGCCCTGACGGTCAAATTGTATCGCTTGGAACATTCAAATGCATAATGTGTAACACGAAAGAGGGGACGATGTCAGAATCTGTTAGTCAATTTGTATACAACGGAGGTCCGGGTGCCAATTGTTTCGTATCAGTGTGTTCAGTTGTCACTAGTAAGACCATAATTAATGTATATTGGGAAGGGCGCAAAGTTAGTGGGGATGGAAGGCAACGATAAATAATTTGAAACATTTGTGAACCCTAGTAGAGTGAATATTGCGAGTTCGAGGAATCCGCGGTGGAATTGTAGATCACGAAAGTTTTGAGTGCAATATGTATATCACGAAACAAAAGCAACAGAGTTTGAAAGCGCCAACCCGACAACCGCGACCATAAAATTGGCTAAGTATAGAAAGGAACAACGGTCGGTCGGATTCGTCATTTGAGGATATAGATGAAGATGAAGATATGTCAGCCCGCCAACCCTGGAACCCGCGATCATAAAAATGCGACTAAATATATAACCAGAAAGCGATAATAAACGGGAAGAAGAAAAGGGAAAAAGGTCTAAGTATCTCAGAGAACAACATCTACTGTTCGTTTATTAATGCCAAACTTTTCGAACCCCTGGTAAGTTCTCACTAGTAAAAGCATAAATTGCAGATCATGAAAGTTCATTGGGTGCAAGATGTATATGACAGAACATGGGACATAAGTGTTGGATACCGCAAACCCGGGACCCGATGGTCAGATAATTGGCTAAGTGTTGAAAGGGACCACGGTCAGTTGGGCTCATGGTGTGAAGATATAGGTAAATATAAGCATCTGCCAATCCACGAATCTGGGAGGTCGTGAACATAGAGATGCAACTAAATATAGAACCACAAAGGGATAATAAAGGGGGAGAAAACACGGAAAATTTAAAGAGAAAGTGTTTATATTTATTCCAATAGCATTCATATTAACATATATTAATAGATTATTTCTGGTCCAAATGTAAATCGTCTTCCAATTTGCAGGATGTTGTTCGGTTCACAAATTTTTTTGAAACCCATAGGAAATATATATATATATATATATATATATATATATATATATATATATATATACATACGACGCAACATTTTTTTATATGCACGGATATTATCAAATAGAAGAAGCTGCAATATATGCAAAATATTGAACATGAACATGATGTCAACACTTGAGTTGTCTTGTTGTAATAGAGTCATTAATTCATTCTATTTACGGGACCCCGAAGAATGAAAGCATGACAGGTCCTTCCATTTCTTTCTTTAAGTATAGGGCGAGCGCCACATAAGTGTGGCCTATGACAAATTATTCTTGCATGTAAAATGTAAGGAGAAAACATAGTAGCCTTTATTTAAATCGAAGTGTTGGGCAACAGAAAGAAAAGCTTGTCATCCATTTTTAATGACACACAAAACAAAAGTACAAAATAAAATAAAAAACAATACCAGAGATTGGAAAACACCATACAAAAAACCTCAAATATTCTATATTCAAATAAATTGGGTTACAAAATACAGTTGAGATTATTTTCCATAATGACTGCGATTGGGCCTGTCGTCAACAAAAAAAAGAAAAAATGTACAATAATGAAGCTTGTGGACAGTCTTTTATAGATTTCAAATTGACCATCAAATGCTTGATTTGTAAAAAAAAACGAGTTGAATATCAATTTCAGGTCTTGGACTTCATTGGTGTTGCCAACTAGATCTATGCCAGCTTTTTGAATAGCTTGCCTCTTCTAGATATGGCCTGCTTGCATTTGTTGGTTATTCAACATTCCATACTTTGTTAAGTGTTAATTTCCCACTGTCGTCGAAAACTTGGGGTTTAAGGTGCCTTCCTTGTAATGTTCATGTTCATTGACATCTGATATAACTTAGAGATGTGATTCAGGCCCAATTCAAAGCTGAGGGAGTGGTTTTATGTGACGTCATTTTTGGGGGAAACAAATCCTGTTAGCCAACAAAAGCTGAGACAAAAAAAAGTTCAAGTATGTTGTGACTGCTATTCTCCCTGTATTCGATCATCTGTTTGGTTGAAAAGCCTGCCTGGAGATTTGTATGTTGAACTTATTTGTTTTAATACTGTAAATTGGAAGGGATGTCAAAGTCAGTTGCAAAATTTTCATATGTTGAAGTACATAGCTTCTTCCAGCAGCACAGATTTGGCAAGTGTATCAAATGTTGCAGATCACATAAAAATATATGTTTCGTCGTAGGGGTGGCAGACATGGGGGCCCACAAAATGGTCTGGAATGTTCAGAAGTGATGCCAAATATTACTCCATGCCCGAATACACTCATAAGTAAATTATAAATCGGATACCCACAAACGTGAGAAACTGTATGCATGTTTGAATCAACATTCTAAAATTACAGAACGTTTTATTTCAAAGTTGTAACAGACTTGACAGACAACTAGTTTCTATGTCAAAGAGTGTTGAACGACCTCTGGATGTAGTAACAGACTTGACATACAATCAACTTTCGATCACTACTGATACTAATGTCAAGTGTAAGAAGTCATGATCCCTAGATCTAGGTAGTTTCACCTTCAGGCATCCACACTGGCGGTGACCCTAGGTTCTAGATAGATTCGGCTTCAGACATTGACATTGGCAGTGGCAATGGGAACAATGCTATTGACTACAGTGCGACAATGCGGTGAACAAGCATGGTTGTCATTTTCAAAGCACTTAGATTTCAGGATTGTCAAACCTATAAAGAACATCGACTTTAGTGTGTCCTGTGCGATAATGACCTTGACATTAGGTACATGTCAGACATCTATTATCTGACATTGCAGTGTTAATGCAATTTCCATAGTGGAGGACGACTCAATTGCATTGGCACAAGCAATAATAATTGGGTGATTAATTAACATCCTTGAAGGATGTGAATCCCAAACAATGCCTAAAACTTTTTGAACAGTCATGTGTTCAAAAAATACATTGTTCTATATTTAAAAAAATAAGAAATTGTATTGTTCGAGCATTTTTTTTTCTTTCAAATATCAGATCAACTGCAACAAAAGAAATGCATTTTCATTATTCAAAGCAAGGGAAACAACAAGAATATTGACATTAGGTGGAAACAACTCTGGAATACACCACTACATTAAGGTCTCTTCTAAAGAATGAAATAAAATGATTACATGAAGGTTGTAGTAAAAGGTGATTTTCAGAAACCAAATCAATACTTGAACACGTGAAACTTCTTGCAGAAGGTGGTAGTATAAAGCAATCCTCAGAAAGTGTTGAAAAGTCCATAATCCATAATTCCTTCCCATTAAATTTTCCCAGTTACATGTCGATGCAGGTATTAGAAAGTTTTGAGAGCGGCGTTCCCTAGTTATATACCCAACTTCAAGTAGGAGGAGAATATTCGTGCAAAGAGGGGCAAGCTCATCGACCCAGATGAAATCATATGCATAGGAATAGTAAAATAAAATGTGCAGTGGCGATAGAAAGTTGATTGTATGTGGAGTCTGTTACTACATCCAGAGGACACTGAACAAACTTTGACAAAGAATATGACTTTCTGTCAAGTCTGTTACCACACCCAGAAGTAACTCAATAAAATTTGAAATGTAAACCTCTGTAATTTTAGGATGTCGATTCAACCACCCATACAGTTTCTCATACTTGCGAATGGAGTAATATTTCGCGTCATTTCCGAATATTACAGACCATTTTGCAAGCCACGGTATGTGTGACTCCTCTAACGAAAGATAAATTCTCGTGTGGTTTGCAGAATTCGATACACTTGCCAAATCTGTGTTGTTGGAAGAAACTATATACTTCAATGAAGGAGCATTTTACAGGTGACCTGAAAGTCCTTTCCAATGCCCAGTAAGAAAACAAAGAAGATCAACACACAAATCTTCAGGCAGGCCTTTCAACCAACCAATGCATCGAATACAGGGAGAGCACCAATAAGAAGATACTTGAT
>ML796041.1:131964-158967 GCA_009831015.1 Picea engelmannii
GTTGAACCTGTTGCGAGCGTGGGCGCACGGGACTCAGAAGACTTCAGCACTTTCAGAAGTGATTGAAGACCGAGCACAAGGAGCGTGTTCGAAGAACCCCTTGAAAGAGCTCGAGTTGAAGAAAGCTCTGGAGGGATAACGTCTTTAGTTTAGTTGCACAGGAGGAAGGTGGCCATAGCGTTTCGGCAAATCGGGGTTGGTGAGTGCGAGAATCACTTGCCCGTTGAAATCGCGAGTCGCGATTCCCCGACTTGATCACAGCCGTTGATCATAACGGAGACAGGTGGCACGAATCCGAACGCATCGGAATTTTGGCATTCAGAGTTTCCAGCAGCGGGAGACTTAGAGTCGCGGACCCGCGAACCACGAACTCCCGAAGTGACGTGGCAGTGTGGGACCCGGAAGTTAGTGGGAGACACGTGGAGACATATCGGCACATCGGTGTTCGGGGTTTCGAAGGGTAAGTATCTCACTGCCCTTCATCCACCGATTTCCCGATAGGAAACCCCCGAGACCGAGAGCGTTGACTATTGACCATTCGGAGTTCGGGTTTCGGAGGTTGGAGCTGTTAGTGAATCGTGCTCGCAGGAATCGCGAACCCCCGAGCCGCGAAATCCTGATCTACGAAAGGGTTGCTGTGGGTGACTCGTGACTCCCTAGGGAGTCGAAGAGCGTTGACTCTTCGGGCCCGAGAGAAAAAGAAGGTCCTGGTGGAGCGACCGCCTGCTGGGAGAGTGGGGGTTGGCATTACTAATTAAAATAAATATGAATGCCAACTAAACTACTCTAACATTTATTTCTATTTTTAATTCTTTGTCAATGATAGAAATGAGTATTTGACCTATAAAAATTTAGAAATCTGTATAATTTTTTTTTCAATAAAACTATGAAAAGTAAGCATTGAACAATATTGTATGCCATTGTTGTTTCAAGAGGCTAATATATATACAAAATCATGGAGATCCATATCCTACCCCTCTCTTTTTATACAAGAGTCAAAATTGTAAACACTTTTTAGTGAAATTATGTTGTTGTAAATGTCATTATTGTTCAAGACATATAGGTACACCTCTCTCTCTTTATATAGATGTCAAAATTTCAAGTATTTTTTAATACAAATAACTAGAACAAAGAGTATATGACCATCTCATTTTTTTTTTTGTTATTATTATTTTTAAATAAATGTCACCTCTAACGAGAGTTATTTCATCTAATCAAATATTCTAACTAATAAAAAAAAACATTTTAAGTTTCAAAAATTTAGGAAACATTTTATTATTTTCTAAAAAGTAAAATAAACTATTTTACAAAACATTCCATAAATACCTATAAGGTACCCAAGATTTTTAAGAAGTCAACTCACCAAGTGCACAAATTAATAATAAAAGAATATGAAATCTAGGATACATGCATATGGTTTTGTTTATTGAAGACATGATACCAACAATATCCTGAATAAGAGAGTACTACAAGGGGACATCTTCTATCGATCTTGTATTGATGCCATGCGTACGTTCTCGATCGAGTACTCTTCATTTGCATATGAATTTTGGAAAATGTTGAATAGATATAATGGTGTAGTTTGATCAAGTTAATTGGAAAGACTAAGTTTAACATATTGGTGGTGGGTTTGAAATTACAAGAGACATATTTTTCTGTGTAGATCTAACACAACTGCTACGGGGTTACCTCTTCATTCATTATGTCCACATTGTTTATAAGTTTGTGTTCAATTGATTCTTGTTAAAACAAAAAGTACAAGACCTAAAATCTGTGTTCCACCCATTATATTAAAACATAAATAAGGAGGAATTATATATTAAAAAACAACCATTGATGGAAGGCATCAAATGTGCCTTAGGCTTAAGAGTGTAGCCTGCAAGTCTTGCAAGTCTTGGTCTCTAGAGTTAAGAAGTTGGAGAGGGTTCGAATAACCCCAACTATCAAATATACCGCTACGATCAAAGCAATAATAAGAGAGAACCTATATGAGTGCATATTGTAGTATACATGCAATTTGTCATCACTTAAGTTAAACATGTTGTGTAATACCTACCTATTAAATTTTTATAATGTAATTAAAAAAAATGTATAATGATTTAAACAAATTAACCAAATACAAAATTATCTTTTGTATAGTGATATGTCACATACTAAAAAAACATGTTATTATCACAAAGTTATATTACAACAAACATGCCGTGAAGAAAATTCCAATACGCATTATATTGTTTTTACCCCAAAAAATACCTTAAACAACTCTCAAATCCAAATTAAATACAAAACTTGTAACAAACCTAAATTCTTAACCAGTACCATTTGTGAAAAGTAATTTGTAACAAACCGTATGAACCAATTAATACGTAATTGCGATCATATTTTTCAGTAAAAAAGAAAATGTTATATGAACCAATTAATACGTAATTGCGATTATATTTTCCAACAAAAAAGAAAATGTTGTTGATCTCTCATGGTTGCATATACATACTTCGCTTTACAAATTCTGATAATCATTTTTGTTCGTAATATTTTTAGTAGTCTTCTATAATAGTTCCAGAATCATATACATTCCTTCCAAAGTTCAAAAAAGAAGTAATAAAGTCCCGTCAAAATATAGAGGCTCCTCTCATGAGAGGTATTCTAGTCCCTTAGTTAATTGTCCTGTCTTTCATGGAAGGGTCGATGGTAGTATCCCTGTGATCCATCGATAGTGTGTTCAGTAACGTGCCATAGACCAAAGTCTAACTGCGTGGCTTCCCTAGAAAGTTTGTCTGTCATTTGATTCCTTTCCTTGTAAATATGAGTAAAAGAGATATTGTCAAATAAACTTTTGATTAGGATTACATCCTCTAGCAAAGGAAGCAAGCGAGAAATTTGGCATCTATGTATCCCATTATCCCAGTTGATGATAACTAAAGAATCGCCAAAAACTTGTAGAGCTCTGCATCCCTTCTCAAATGCAAAGAGTAAGAGTAGCTTTAAGGCCAAGAGTTCGGAGTAGTTATTTGTGCCAACCCCCGCCCCCTCTTTAAGGAAAGAGTGATGTGTATGTGAGAGAAAGAGGCATCCACCCCCCCGCATAGTTTCTCTGATCAGATGGGGAGGCTCCATCGAAGAAAGCCCACAGGATACTTGGATCGGGGGACTCCTCCCTAACATCCCTTGCACGCACTACATTGCCCCCATCGGAGCATGAAAAGGATTTGTAAATCCCAATGCTTTGGACCGCTACCCTTTCTGCTGAAATGTTTTCCTCCTGGAAGATGTGACCATTTCGGGTGATCCGAATCCCCCAAGCGATAATGAACGGGAAGGCCCGAAGTTCCTCTTGTTCACGTCTAATCAACTAGGCCTTTAAGGCCAGTTCAAAGGAATTGCCTTACCAGTCTGAGATTGTGGGTATTAATTTTTTTGCAAAAGCCCAGACTTCCTTGAAAAATGAACAATGTAGAAAAAGATGGTCCACCATTTCCAAATGTGATTTACACAGAGCGCAATGACTTGGCTCGAAAAATAGGTGCCTTTGTAGATTGTCCCAGGTGGGGATTTTATTTCCCAGAATCGACCAGATTAAAATTTTCCCCTTTGTTGGACAAGATTGTTTCCAAATCTTACGCCACCACCAAATAGGCTCTCGTTGATGAAGATCCGTTGTTAACTTTAAATATCCAGAACGGGGAATGTATTTTCCATCCCCTACATCGTCCCAAAGTAATTCGTCGTCTCTATCAACGAGTCATATTGAGGTTTCCCGTAGGTTTTGTATGTATCTGTCCCAAAAAGGCAAGTCATCCTCTAAGAGTCCAAGCCTATGCTCCGCCAGCCATCCTTGATGCGACAAATTTGTAGTGAGAGGATCGCCCACCTGTGCCAGATGGAAGAAGCCTCCCAATGCCAATCTTTGCTTTAATCCCTCAGGCAGGATATGTCCAAGATGGCACCCGAGCCAAGGATCTAGGTCGAGACGCACCAAGCGTCCATTACCCACTCTCCACACCAATCCCGTCCCCACTAGAATAAAATCCTTATCAAATCCTTCCATATAATAGAAGCCCCTGCCGAACACTTGTTAAAGGATCGAGCCCAATCTAAAATTGAAAGTGGAGCAATATATTTCTGGTGGATTACCTGGGTCCAGAGACTAGAAGTATTTATCAGTCGTCAGGAGCATTTTTCCATGAGAGCTTTAGAGAAGAAGAAAATATTCTTCAGTCCCTAGCCACCAAGGGCCTTTGGATTTACAATCAGATCCCATCTTACCCAGGGTAAAACTTTTTTGTCCTTATTTCCCTGCCATAGATATGTAACGCATAATTTCCTCATCTTCTCCAGAATGCCTTTGGGAATCCAGGCTAAAGACATCCAGTAAACCGGAATAGCTTCAAATACCGACTTTTCTAGGACTAACTGCTAAGCCCTTGAAAGCTATCGATGGCTCCAACATTTAAGTCGTTTTTCCAATTTTGCTATAAGCCACCGCCAATCGATCTTCCTATAATCATTTGGTTTTAATAGAAAACCGAGGTATTTCAATCATTCATCAAGATCATAGACTTGAAAGGGGAGTCTCTCCACAATGTAATGTGTTTCCTCTTCATCCAACGAAGAGAATGTGATACTTGACTTTTGTGCGTTGATTTCCATGCCAGTGGCTTGTTTGAAGAGTAGTAGACCATCACATAGTTTTCCAATATCCTTGTCAAATGCCTTTGAGAGATCAATTTTTATTACTGCACCTTTGAGTTTTTTAATTTTCATCCTGTGTAGACCTTCCTGTGCCACCCCGATGGCTTCATGAATATGTCTACCTTTCAGAAACCCAAACTGTTCCCCGGAGATGTGTCGTGAAAGAATATCTTTTAAACGGAGGCTGATGACTTTTGAGATGATATTGTAGATGCAGTTTTAGAGAGAGATCACATGAAAATCATCAAAAGTAGCTGGATTATCAGACTTGGGGATTAAAGCAATAAAGGTGGTGTCTAGTGGTTCGTGAATACGCCCATTTTGCCTAGATTCCTCCACTAATTTTAGAATATCATTACCCAACAAATAAAAAAAACTAGAAGGAATTCAATTGGCCATCCATCCAGACCTGGACTCTTCCCTTTCTGGAAGGATTTCATGATAGCTAGTAATTCTTGTTCAATGACCAAAGCCATTAAGGACTCCCTCTCCTCTTCCTCCACAAAACGTGGGAAGAATCTGGCTGCTTTCACAATTTCCTCGATTGAAGAGCCCGACTGTGCTTTAAACAGATCTTTAAAATGAGAAATCCTTAAGGTTGAGAGCCCTTCAAAGGTGTTGACCAGTTGGCCATCCCTCTGAGTGAGACACCAAATGGTATTATTCAATTTCCTGCCTTTGGCAAAAGTATGGAAGAATTATGTGTTCTCATCCCCACAAGCGAGCCAAATAGGCTGACTTTTTAGATGCCATAAATCTTCCTTGTCAGCCAAAATAGTTCTCCGCCGAAGTTCCACTTGAGAAAGATCTTCCCTAACTTTCCTAGAGCTGAAGCCAATATCAAGGTCAACCTGCCAGTCCAAGATCTTTTTTTGAAGAGAGAGAAACTCTTGATCTTCCTTTTCTCTTTTCTCATGTGCCCATGAGATGGTAGCCTGTTTAACTTTCGTTAGATTATCCATAAAAATAATTGTTGCATGCAAGTTGTGAAGTGGTCCAATGGGATTCCACAGATTACAAACTAAGGCCTGATACTCAGGATCCTTTAGCCATCCTTCAAAGAATTTTAAGGGGCTCGGTGTGCGTCGGGCCCTACCACTTAATTCCAAAACAATCGAGTTGTGATATGATTCTTAAAAACTAGCGACCCATTGATGGGAAAGGCCCAAGGATTTCACTAGATCCTCCATCATTAGGAAGCGATCCAAGCGTTTTGCAACTCTAGCATCACCTGTCCTCAAATTCCTCCAAGTTGGTTGTAGTTTAACCAGAAACAAATCCAACAATCCATAAGTATCAAGATAGTGCATGAAATAGTTAGTTAAGGGGTCCAGACTCTAACGGGGGCCCCAGACCTCCGTCGCTCCCAAGGAAAAATTTGGGTCCCCACCCACAATAACCCCTGACTGAGAAAGCCAAGGGAACAAGGCCAGATAATCCCAATATCGTTTCCGCTCAGCATAGGGACAATAAATATTAATGAGCACCAAGGCACGCCCTAGCTCCTCAGAGAATAAAATGAGACCAATCCCCAAGTCAAAACCCCAAACACTATCATATTTGCCTCTCTTGAGTCTCCATCCTATTGCAAGACCCCTAGAGTGTCCTTTTGCATCAACCACCACAAACGACCAACCGGGAAGAAGTGCTTCCAAAGAACGTACCACTAGCTCACTGACTCCCATGGTTTCTTGGAGAAATACCATGTCCAGGTTGTTAACAAAAACAAGTCTTTTCAAAGATGATTTTTTAGCCGTGCTCGCCAAACCCTTGCAGTTGAAGGAGAGAATTTTCACGAGGTAACCAACTCCTGGGGTTGGTTTTCTCTAAGTGCCCAATCACTGGAGGATTGCCTACCCGAAGCCACATCGAATTTGGCTTGGTCTTGATCCAATAAAAAGTGTGAGTATCTGCCCCATCCTCGTGAAGTAGACAAAGCCCGAGGAAGAGACCCCAAGCCATACCCAAGTGGATCTTTTGCATTGCATCCACTCAGAGTCTCAGAGAAAATAGCCCTATTGCGAAGTGTATAACGAATCCTGGACCCCTTAGGAGACTGGGAATTGGAGGATGACTGAAA
Organism: Picea engelmannii; assembly: GCA_009831015.1. Taxonomy (NCBI): domain Eukaryota; kingdom Viridiplantae; phylum Streptophyta; class Pinopsida; order Pinales; family Pinaceae; genus Picea; species Picea engelmannii. The sequence continues at coordinate 138,731 of ML796041.1, forward strand.
AGCAGAAAGAGAGGGAGTCCCACCAAGAGATATAGGAGGGGAGGGTAGAGAAGAATCAGTCTCCAAAGGTAAGGATACAGAGGCGGAAGAAGAACCCCCAAAAAAAATAGTCGCAGGGGTCACCGATACTAAGGGGTCCCCAAATGAACAGAAAACACTTGGCACTTGACTCGAAGTAACCACATGTGTGATAATCAGAGAAGGAAATTGAGCCCCAGGGGGGAGAGGGAGCAAAACGCTGACACAGGCCGGAGGAGCAAGAAGGGAGAAGGAAGATCCAATGAAGGAGGGAAGTCTATTCCCAGTGAGCTTGAAGGAAGAGCCAAATAAAAATAGAAGAAGTAGCTAGATGCAAAGAGAACTGTTGCTTACCCGACACCAGAAGAGATATTGGACAAGCCTGCAGAAAAGATTTCTGAACCTTTGTGAGTGTCGGGTCTCTGTCCACCGAAGAAGGACCCATGGTGGAAGATGGTTGTCGCCAACTGACCCTACCAGAATCCCCAACCTGAGAGATCCCGGCCTGTGTGCCACCAGTGACCCCATGGTCCGGAGCCACTCTATCTAGCCCAATGCTTGTTCCAGCATCCAAAGTGCCCCTAAACTTACCCTTAAAGGGAAGTTTGCAGTCCACCACTCCATGCCCATAACCATGGCATCTATGGCATCTGAAGGGGATACCTTCATAGTCCATAGGCTGAAGAAAAGTACTGGAGGGCGTCTTAATTTTCATCTCCTTTAAAAGACCTAGCCGAAGGTCTAGCCGCACCAAGATCCTGGAAATTAACCTAAGCCCCGCATCTTCAAAAGAGTAGTCATCCTCCAAGAAATCGTCGAGTCTGTTACCAATGGTCGAGAAGCACGCAGAGTTCCAATATTGCATAGGAAGGCCCGATAATCGGACGCAAACTGGAACCACATCAACTCTTTCCCTTTTGGCATCAAATATTGGGGTCCAACGCTTGAGAAGAATAGGGGTGCCAACCATTGTCCAAGTTTTAGAGAGAACCCAGTCCACATCAGAAGAGGCCTTGAAAACAAAAGATAACCAACCCCTGGCTAACAATCGAATACTGGTAAAGGAAGTAAGTTTTGTGCCCCAAGAATTATCCACCCATGAGAGCGAAGAAAGGTAGTTCCCAACCTTTTGCCTCTTTCTCACCCTACTACAACGAGTTCGGAGAACTCGACTACACGGTCCAAATCTATGTCCTCTCCACATACCAAACAGTTTGGATCAAATCGATCCTGAGCGCACTGTGAACTCCTATGAGCAGAGCGCTTTGAACCCCCAAAATCCTTCGAGCGTTCTTGTCCTCCCCTCTTCACAAAACCTTTGGATCCCAGACCCGGAGGAGTATCAATAAGGCTAGAAGCCCTACCTAGGGAAGGAGCTCTCCCGAAGAAAGCACCAACTGTCGCCACAGGTTCCAGGAAAGTGCCCTGATCGTTGATGAGCTCTAAGGGTGAGAAATGAGCTCCAGAGTCATCCACCACCAAATCTTTTTATGGTGAGGCCCAACAACCAACATTAAACATAGCACTAGGCTTAGATATGATGCACTGAAATAAACCCTCTAACAGACCCGGAAGAGGTTCCATCCCAACATCAAGACCCACCAAAGTAGTCGTCGATGGTCCAAATGTCAGCCCACTCAAAAAAGACACAGCAGGCAAGGTGTGATTCCTCAGATAGATGCCATATGTCAGAGGTAAGTTCAAGCCCTCCAGGTTCATCTCCTATAATACCAATGAATTAGTGAAAGGGATGTCTAGGGCCCCAGACTCTGGTCCACCCACCACATCTCTCGAATCCACTGCCCCACCCAGATCCATGCTGATCCAGCCAAAACAAAAAGTTGTACGGAAACCCTACCCTCCAAGATTAAACCAAGCCAGCCCCCCCAAAAAACTAGGTCCCGCCTTGAGCGTCCTGGCCAAAAATATCCACCCGCTCCCGCTCTTGGTCAAGAAATCCCAGACGCCGACCCCCAGCCCTATCGCCGACCGCCAGGCCTGACCTCCACAACTGCCTGAACTCTTATCCAACCTCCATCGTTTCAAAACCCTAAGCGATCCTTCTCCACTCTTTTCCAAGTGGTTACCTAATTTAAGGTTACTCTTATTTAAAAAATGATTGTTATGTTAATTATAATTTAACAAAGATTAATCCAAATTAATAATTGGGATAATAAAGAAAATAATTCATTTAATTTAAGTTATTATGATTTATTAATTAAACAAGACAATACATCCCTCGAACCGTTCCATCTTTGCAATGAATAAATAAATGCTTTATTATACCATTAAGTAAGACATTAGATGATACAGATTACTTGCATATCATAGATAGGACTATTGGCTACCGTTCCACTCTTCATTCACAATCTCCACACTAATTGTAAAATGAGCCTCTTAGATCTCAATAACAACTTCTGTCAATACCCCGAGGAGTTATGTTTGGACCTTTTTGAAGTCCAAAAATGTTAGTGTGGCAAGCCCCGAGGGTCACAAATGTCATAGGAAATCCAATGAAAGGACAAGTGGTACACTATGATTCTAAATTGAAAAGCCCAAAGTGGTTGGCATAAAACTTGGGCAAATTCAAAATTAAGACATCCTCAAACTCTAGAACTAGAAATATCCTTGTGGATCTCGTTGCATTGCCAAAAATTTCAGAGCCATTATTACCGTAGTTGAAGGTGATCATCATGCCTAATATGTTGGAATTACACATGGTGGACAGTGAAAATACCATAGTGATGTAGGAGCATCGTCAATGATCACACGCGGTAGGACAACTCAGCGCCTGGGGATCATTTCAGAATCTGAGACGTTGGGAGTTACTGCGAATCTTTTGGAGCTGATTGGAAAAATAGAAGAAGATCAAGCGCTTGGAAGTTGATGATCACGAGTGTTCTGGGAGTTTCAATCCTAGACTTGAATGTAACCGAACTTAGGTAGCAGTTAGGTTTTTGTTTCAAGTAGACGAGTAGTCGAGGGGAACCCTAAGAACCTTATGAGATAAATAGAGGTTTTGTACGCCCAAATGAGGCTGCTGCGAGTTAGTAGGAAAATTTTGAGTTTTTAGTTGTTGTTTGATCATAACTGTAGCCATTAACTTTTGAATGAATATAACAGAGGAAAATTGATCCAAATGCATAGTGTTGTTATTGTTTGCGATTCCCTATTATTTTTCTTTTCATGAATGTACGAGTTTTCGTTTCGAGTATTTGAAACTATAAGATGTTAGTATAAGTTTCAATTGTTCCCTTCTATAAGTTATGCAAGGAGTGCATACTGAATGCAAGGAGTGTGTGTAAGAGAGTCTTTTTTGACTTGAAGCTTAGAAGAGATAGCGTGGAACTTTTGTATGCAGAGTGTGCATACTAAGTGCAAGGAGTACACGTAGAGGTGAACTTGTTTCAAGTTCGAAAGCTCAGGAGATCGAGCGCAGACTGTGCCAGGAGGGCACTAGAAAGTCTTTTGAAATATGCAGAAGGGACGATTCCCTTAGAAACTGAGTAAGTTGAAAACTCAGGGAGAACCAATGCAAGTTTGCATGTAGAGCGTAAGTGGGCACCAAGGTGAAGTCAAAGTCCATTGACGAAATTTCAGAAGGGATAGTGCTTTGCCAGAAGTGCAGAGGAGGTCCAAGAGACAGGCTTGTAGGAGGAAAAAAGGTCGAGGCCTTTGGATACTTAGAAATTCTTTTAATTCAAAGGAATTCAGAAGCTCGGGAGGGAGAGCGACAATGGTTGTTGGATCACCGATTCAGAGGACCAAAACTGTCCGATCAAATCAAGGAGTCCGAGTCTTAGAATTTCGCACACGCAAGAGAGGAAAATCGCCAAAGTTTTGAAGTCCCGAAGTAATTTGGGACCGTCCGAAGTAAATCTCAATCGTCCGATTGTCTAAAGGAAATCTCAAGCATTGGATCATCCAAAGTAGATCTGAACCATTACATCTGAAGAACAGGTGGCACGAATATGTGGATCTCGAATAAAGACCTGAAGTAAACGTCAATCGTTCAATCCAGAGGGCAAGTGGCATAAATCTGTGGGCTTCGGGTAAAGACCCAAAGTAAATATCAACCACTTGATTCGATAGAATTAGATCTCAATCGTTGGTTTGGAAGAGGCAGATCTCATCTGTCATTCCAGAAGCACTGTCAAGATCGTAAGATTGACGATCACACTCGATTATGGGGCCAGAGGTACGTGGAAATTTGAGGTAAATTGCAGGGAGGAAACTGGTTGATCCCAAACCACTATTGGACGCGTCTGCAATCGTGCATTTATGCAAGGACCTAGCTCGAGGTCACATGCGACGAGGGGCTAATGAGAAAAGAGCTAGTACCTGAAACTTGAGAGTTCAACAGTTGCGGAAAGAGGTCGTGGGTGCCATAGAACCTGCACCAGAGGACTGAGAGGACCTATGTTAATTCACAAGTGAGACCATTAAGGTCTCAGAGAGCCAATTTGGTTGGGAGTTGAAGATCCTTAACCGGGAGGTCACGTGTCCCTTAGGAGAGAAGGAGGGGTTGCATCAAGTGGTATCAGAGTTGAAGTTTTGCTTGCAGACAGTAGGCAAAGGAGAGGAGACAAAATAACTCGAAGTTGTGCTATGTGTGTGAGAGGCAGTCAACATAATGCTATTGAGGAGACGAGGGGAGCCACCTTTAGCCAATCGGGTTGTAGAAAGGGAAATGCGAGAACTTCGTGCAAGAATGGAGGCGATGGAGGCAGCGCAAAGGAGGGCACCTCATGCTAGAGACATCAATGATGCAGAGAGTGAAGAAGTGGAAGTCGAAGAAGCTGTAGGTGAAAATGTTTCCGAAGAATGCTTGCTGAGAGCAGTTGTTAGATTGGGAGCTAGAGCCAAGATAGAGGTCCCAATGTATGAAGGTAATTTGGATGTTGGAGAGCTGCTGGATTGGATAAGACCCGTGGACAAATATTTCAACTATGAAGATTTCAATGAAGAGAAAAGGGTGAGACATGTTGTCACCAGACTAAAAGGGCATGCAACACTGTGGTGGGATGAACTGCAGGCTGAGAGGAGAAGCAAAGGCAAACAAAAGATAAATAATTGGGACATAATGGTAGCCATGTTGAAGGCTAAATTCATGCCCAAATATTATCAGATCAATCTATTCGGGAAGTTGCAGAACCTGAGGCAGAAGGGTATGACAGTTAAGGAGTACATAGAGGATTTCTACAAGCTGAACATCAGAACTGGACAAAGAGAGAAAGATGAAGAAAAAGTTGCCAGGTATATAAATGGCCTGAGGTATGAAATCCATGATGAGATCAGGATGATGTCAGTAAGGAAAGTGGAGGATGCTTATCAGTTTGCATTAAAGGCAGAGGAGAAGTTGACCAGAAAACAAAGCCAGGGAGGCAGAGGTAAAAGCCCTGTCCCGAACAAAGGCAAGGGAGTTGCCCATGACAAGGCACACAAATCCAAAGACGAGGCTGAGAAACCACATAGTCACTCGGAAAGAGGAGGAAGTTCCCGACGAAGACAAAATGGTGGAAGAAGTTCTTCTAGAGGAAGAGGACGAAGCAGAGGAGAAGTAAGGTGCTATGCTTGTGGAAAGACAGGGCACATGTGTTGGGAATGTCCTGAGAAAAATAAAGAAGGAGGAGGTGAAGCTCACATTTCGGAAGAACATAGAAGGAATTTTGAAGCAGAAGGAGCAGAGTATGGAACATTCCTATTGTTGAGAAAGATTCTCTTAAAACCAGAGGCAGAATTTGAAAAGCCAGTGCAGAGGAACAATCTATTCAAAACAACTTGCAAGACTAAAGACAAAGTATGCAAGGTGATAATCGACAGTGGGAGGATTGATAACCTAGTATCCACAGAGATGGTGGAGAAATTGGAGCTGGAGACAACTGCACATCCGAAACCATACAAAGTCTCATGGTTGCAGAAAGGACACCAAGTAATGGTTACTAAACAATGCTTGGTTGAATTTAAGATAGGAGGATATAGAGATGCAATTCTATGTGATGTAATTCCCATGAATGTATGCCATATTTTGTTGGGAAGACCATGGAAGTTTGACAAGAATTTCATTCACAATGGGAGGAGGAATACATACACCTTGGAGAAGAATGGTAGGACACACATGTTGCTACTGATAGAGGAGAAGAAAGTGAAAGAGGAAGCCAACACAAGCATACTTCTCATGAGTGGGAAGGAACTCCTAAAATAAGTTAAGAAATAACATGAGATGCAGTTTGTCGTGGTGAGGAAACCAAGAGTTATCCTTACACGTACTTCAATGGATGATTTTCCTGAAGGAGTTCAGGAATTGTTGGATAATTTTGTGAACATAGTGGTGGATGAGCTGCCTAACTCATTTCCACCCATCAAAAGTATCAACCATCATATTGATTTGATACCAGGAGCAAGTCTGCCAAACAAAGCAACATACAGACTAACACCTCGAGAGAATGAGGAGGTAAAGAACCAAGTCCAGGAATTGTTGGACAAGGGGTTGGTCAGAGATATCTTGAGTCCATGTGCAGTACCAATTATGTTGAGTCCAAAGAAGGATGGGGGACAGAGAATGTGTACAGACTCAAGATCCATTAACAAGATCACCATCAGGTATAAATTTCCTTTGCGAAGAATGGATGACTTAATGGATTGTTTAAGTGGAGCAAATTTCTTTTCTAAGATATATTTGAAAAGTGGATATCACCAGATAAGGATGAGAGAAGGTGATGAATGGAAAATAGCCTTTAAGACAAATGAAGGTTTGTATGAGTGGCTTGTTATGCCATTTGGGTTAACAAATGCCCCGAGTACTTTTATGAGATTGATCAATGAAATACTGGAAGATTTCATTTTCAAGTTTGTGGTTGTGTATCTGGACGATATATTGATCTTTAGCGGGACTAAAGAGGAGCATTTGAGACACCTGACACTAGTGATGAGGAGACTACAATAGGAGAAGTTGTTGATAAATACGAAGAAGTCCTCTTTTATGAAGACAAAACTCATTTACTTGGGTTTTGTGATCTCTTCAAATGAACTAAAGATGGATCCAGAGAAGGTGAAAGCAATCAAAGAATGGCCATCACCAAGGAGTATGTTTGAGGTAAGAATCTTCCATGGATTAACATGTTTCTATAGGAAGTTCATCAGAGATTTCAGTGGAATTTGTGCACCAATGATAGATACAATGAAGAAGAAGCACAAGTCTTTTAAATGGACAGAGGAGGTCGAGAGGAGCTTCAATATACTGAAGGAGAAAATAACAGAATGACCAATTTTGATCTTACCAAATTTTGGAAAGACATTTCAAGTGAGATGTGATGCAAGTGGAGTTGCAATTAGAGCAGTTTTGAGCCAAGATAATAGACCGATTGCCTATTTCAGTGAGAAGCTGAATGAGACCAAGAGAAAATACTCCACATATGATAAGGAGTTTTATGCCATAATTCAAGCGTTGAAGAAATGGAGACATTACCTTGTTCAAAAAGAATTTGTCTTGTATAACAACTACCAAGCTTTACAATTCATAACCAGATAGGAAAAATTGAATCAGAGGCATGCAAAGTGGATTAAATTTATGCAGAATTTTACTTTTGTCATAAAACACATTGTTGGGAATGCTAACAAAGTTGCTCATGCATTGAGCAGGAGATGTTTGATTCTGCAGGAGTTTCAGGTGAATACCTTAGGGAAATGCACAATGATGATCCAGATTTCAAGGAAGCATACGAAGTATGTGTGAATCTTGTGCTGAGAGACAAGAGCCAGTGGACAGAGTATATGGTTCAAGAGGGATTGTTGTTTAAGGGAAATCAATTGTGCATACCAAAATGCTCAACAAGGGATAACCTTTTGAAGGAAAAGCATAGTGGGGGATTGGCTGGACATTTCGGCCATGATAAGACATTTGCATAGTTGAGTAGTTCATTACTATTGGCCAGGTATGAGAAAAGAAGTGATAAAGTTTGTGAACAGATGCAAAATCTACCAACATGCAAAAGGAAAAAGGCAGAACACTGGATTGTATCAACCATTTCCAATACCAGAGAAGCCTCGGGATGTAATAAGCATGGATTTTGTGTTGGGAAAGTCAGTGCAGGAGCTCATGGACACGAGTCCATACTTTTTTGTCCAGGGGAGTATTATGCAGGAGCATCGTCAGCGAGCACACGGGGCATGACAACTTAGCGCCTGGGGATCATTTCAAAATCTGAGACGCTGGGAGTTACTGTGAATCTTTTGGAGCTGATTAGAAAAACGGAAGAAGATCAAGCGCTTGGAAGTTGATGATCACAAGTGATTTGGGAGTTTCACTCCTAGCCTTGAATGTAACCGAACTTAGGTTTTCATTTCGAGTAGACGAGTAGATGTCACACTTTATCCCATGCTAGAAGATCAGTGATGCAACACATGTTGCAAATATGTTTTTCAAGGAAGTTGTGAGACTTCACGGACTACCCAAGAGCATTGTCTCAGACAGAGACACAAAATTTGTTGGTCATTTTTGGAGAACACTGTGGAAGAATTTGCGGACATATTTGTCCTTCATCTCAGCTTATCACCCTCAGACAGATGGGCAGGCTGAGGTGGTAAACAAAAGTTTGGGAAACTTATCGAGGAGTCTAGTCACCGAGCATCATAATCAGTGGGATCAGATTCTGCCATAAGTAAAATTTGCATACAATGACTCACCCAACAGGAGCACTGGAAAGAGACCATTCCAAATACTGTATGGAATGCAACCCAGGGGAGTATTTGAGTTGAGAGACTTGGAACATAGTGAAATCAGAAGCGTTGGAGCAAAAGATTTTGCTGCAGAAATGCAGAAGCTCCATAACCAGATCAAAGGATAGTTGCAGAGCTCTAACCAAGAGTATAAGTGCAAAGTTGATCAATATCACAGAGAACTTCAATTTGAAGTAGGAGATCAGGTTCTGGCACATCTCAAGAAAGAAAGGTTCCTTAGGGGAACATATAACAAGTTGAAAATGAAGAAGATATGGCCATGTAAGATATTAAGGAAGTTTGGTGCAAATGCCTATGAGATTGAGCTTCCAGATGATGTGGTCATGCCACCCATATTCAATGTTTCACACCTGTACCCTTACAGGGAATATGAATCAGAGGGATCTGAAGTTTAAGAGAAAATTTAGTGGGAGAAACAAATGCCTATAGCAGAAAAAACTACAGATGGAGAGTATCATTGATCAGAGGATTAGCAAGAAGACCAGGAGGAAGACCTATTTTGAATATATGGTCAAGTGGAAGGGACACCCAATAGAAGATGCTAGTTGGGAAAATGAAGTTGATATCCAGAAGCATGGAAAGTCAGTGCAGGAGCTCATGGACATGAGTCCATAATTTTTTGTCAAGGGGAGTATGATGCAAGAGCATCGTCAGCGAGCACACAGGGCAGGACAACTCAACGCCTAGGGATCATTTCAGAATTTGAGACGCTGGGAGTTACTATGAATCTTTTGGAGCTGATTGGAAAAACAGAAGAAGATAAAGCGCTTGGAAGCTGATGATCACAAGTGATCTGGGAGTTTCACTCCTAGCCTTGAATGTAACCAAACTTAGGTAGTAGTTAGGTTTTCGTTTCAAGTAGACGAGTAGATGGCACAATTTATCCCATGCCAAAAGATTAGTGACGCAACACATGTTGCAAATCTGTTTTTCAAGGAAGTTGTGAGACTTCACGGACTACCTAGGAGCATTGTCTCACACATAGACACAAAATTTGTTGCTCATTTTTGGAGAACACTGTGGAAGAAGTTGGGGACAGATTTGTCCTTCATCTCAGCTTATCACCCTCAGACAGATGGGAAAAATGAGGTGGTAAACATAATTTTGGGAAACTTATTGAGGATTCTGGTCATTGAGCATCATAATCAGTGGGATCAGATTCTGCCACAAGCAAAATTTGCATACAATGACTCACCCAACAGGAGCACTGGACAGAGCCCATTTCAAATACTGTATGGAATGTAACCCAGGGGAGTATCTGAGTTGAGAGACTTGGAACAGAGTGAGATCAGAAGAACTGGAGCAGAAGATTTTTTTGCAAAAATGCAGAAGCTCCATAACCGGATCAGAGGATAGTTGTAGAGCTCTAACCAAGAGTACACACACAAAGTTGATCAACATTGCAAAGAACTTCAATTTGAAGTAGGAGATCAGGTTCTGGCACATCTTAGGAAAGAAAGGTTCCCTAGGGGAACATATAACAAGTTGAAGATGAAGAAGATAGGGCCATGTAAGATATTAAGGAAGTTTGGTGCAAACGCCTATGAGGTTGAGCTTCTAGATGATGTGGGCATATCACCCATATTCAACGTTTCAGACTTGTACCCTTACAGGGAATATGACTCAGAGGGATCAGAAGTTCAAGCGAAGATTCTGTGGGAGAAACAAATGCCTATAGCAGAAAAACCATAGATGGAGAAGATCATTGATCAAAGGATTAGAAAGAAGACCAGGAGGAAGACCCATTTTGAATATCTGGTCAAGTGGAAGGGACACCCAATAGAAGATGCCAATTGGGAAAATGAAGATGATATCCAAAAGCATGGAAAGTTGGTGCAGAAGCTCATGGACATGAGTCCATAAATTTTTGTCCAGGGGAGTATGATGTAGGAGCATCGTCAACGAGCACACGTGGCAGGACAACTCAGCGCCTGCGGATCATTTCAGAATCTGAGACGTTAGGAGTTATTGCGAATCTTTTGGAGCTGATTGAAAAAACAAAAGAAGATCAAGCGCTTGGAATCTGATGATCACGAGTGATTTGGGAGTTTCACTCCTAGCCTTGAATGTAACCGAAATTAGGTAGCAGTTAGGTTTTCGTTTCGAGTAGACGAGTAGTCGAGGGGAACCCTAAGGATCCTCTAAGATAAATAGAGGTTTTGTAACCCCAAATGAGGCTGCTGCGAGTTAGTAGGAAAATTCTAAGTTTTTAGTTGTTGTTTGATCATAGCTCTAGCAATTTACTTTTGAATGAATATAACAAAGGAAAATTGATCCAAATGCATAGTGTTGTTACTGTTTGCAATTCCTTGTTATTGTTATTTTCATGAATGAATGAGTTTTCATTTCGAGTATCTGAAACTGGAAGATGTTAGTATAAGTTTCAATTGTTCTCTTCTGTAAGTTATGCAAGGAGTGCATACTAAACGCAAGGAGTGCGTGTAAGAGAGTCTTTTTTGACTCGAAGCTCAGAAGAGATAGTGTGGAACTTTTGTATGCAGAGTGTGCATACTAAGTGCAAGGAGTGCGCGTAGAGGCAAACTTGTTTCAAGTTCGGAAGCTCAGGAGATCGAGCGCAGACTGTGCCAGAAGGGCACCAAAAAGTATTTTGAAAGATGCAGAAGGGCCGAGTCCCTTAGAGACTGAGTAAGTTGAAAACTAAAGGAGAACTAATGCAAGTTTGCACGCATAGCACAAGTGGGCGCTAGGGTGAAGTCAAAGTCCATTGACGAAATCTAAGAAAGGATAGTGCTTTGTCAGAAGTGCAGACGAGGTCCAAGAGACAGAATCGTAGGAGGAACAAAGGCCTATGCCTTTGGATACTTAAAAATTATTCTAAGTCAGAGGAAGTTGTAAGCTCAGGAGGGAGAGTGACAATGGTCATTGGATCACCGATTCAAAGGACCAACAACCGTCCGATCAAATCAAGGTGTGTGAGTCTTAGCATTTCGCACACGCAAGAGAGGGAACTTGCCAAAATTCTGAAGTCGCGAAATAATTTGGGACCGTTGGATCGTCCGAAGTAAATATCAACCATCGGATCATCCAAAGGAAATCTCAAGCATCAGATCGTCCGAAGTAGATCTGAACCGTCAGATTTGAAGAATAGGTGGCACAAATCTATGGATCCCAGATAAAGACCCAAAGTAAACATCAATTTTCTGATCTAAAGGGTAGGTGGCATAAATCCATGGGCTCCGGGTAAAGACCCGAAGTAAATATCAACTGCCCGATTAAGGAGAATTAGATCTGAATCGTTGGTTTGGAAGAGGCAGATCTTAGCCATCAGTCCAGAAGCACCATTAAAATCGTAAGATCGACAGTCATGTTCGATTGCAGGGCCAGAAAGTGCCCGAACATTAAAATTTTGAGGGCGAGCCACAATTGAAACCACATTATCGGTGAATAGGTATGTGGCAATTCGAGGTAAATTGCGGGGATAAAAGCGGTTGATCCCAAACCACTATTGGGCATGCCAGCAATCATGCGTTTACGCAAGGACCTAGCCCGAGGTCACATACGATTAGGGGCTAACGAGAAAAGAGCTAGTACTTGAAACCTGAGAGTTCAACAATTGCGGAAAGAGGTCGCGGGTGCCATAGAACCTGCACCAAAGGACTGAGAGGACCTGTGTTAATTCACAAGTGAGACCATTAAGGTCTCAGAGAGACAATTCAGCTCAGAGTTGAAGATCCTTGACTGGGAGGACGCATATCCCTTAGGAGAGAAGGGCGGGTTACATCACATAGCTAAACAAGACCCCGAATAACATTGGGTCGAGTACTATACGACACAGAGAAAGAATCAAACAAATTTAGCTTGGCATTCTAGGTTGGTCAAAGCAGCATGCGTCCCTAAAGTTTTAATTGTCAGAATTGGTGCAGTGGTGCGCCAAACACTACCATGTAGAGAGAATATTGGTTTCTGGTCAGTTTCCAGGTAATACAACTTACCTCCTCACTTCAACTGCTTTTCATGCTATGTTTTGTTTACCAAGGGCGGGTAGCAGCAACCACCCATGATCGGCCATGCCAAAACACATACCGCTCATGACGTACAATGTCATTGCCTGATAATGAAGGCACCATGGTGGAGTATGAAACTCATATGGATATACAATTCCATCTTAGTACATGGGTTCAAGGAGTTTAAGGGTCTCCAGGTCTTCAGAAATGAGGTGCTATTTAGATATACGTATTGGAAGAGAGTTAGAGGGGAGGGTTGTGGTGGAACTTTATGCAGACATAGTGCCTAAGACTGCTGAGAATTTCAGAGCTCCGTGTACAAGAGAGAAAGTAATAGGCCCTCATACTAGTGCTCCTCTGCATTACAAAGTAACATTTATGTATTTCTATATGTTTTTTGGCAGTACTAGGAAATTTCTTTTTGTGAGAAGTAGATACTTTTTTAGAATTTTGGTGTTTATATTTGTAATATTTTAAGTAAGATGATAGAATTTAAAGTTTTTTCCCTCTGATATTTGTGTGAATATTATTTTAGCTTGGGCACCAAGAGAGTATACTATTTGGGTTTCTTGAATAATTCAATTTTTTCATGTGTTTGCATTATCTTATGTAGAAAATGCTTGGTTTGTTGAAAAACCCAAATGAATTGACTTTCTTTTGTCTATTTTTAATTTATATATGGGGTTGAAAAAATAATACACTAGTCTAGAAATAGATACCTGGAGACTTGTAAGAAGCTTCAACCTCACAGACAATCTCCCATGTAAACATGTGTAGGCTTAGTTTTGACACTTACTCTAACAATCCCCCACAATTGTGTGGTTAGTTTGTGTCTCAGTATTGTCTGTCGTGGAAACTAATTAAATTGATATTCAACTGTAAACATCCATATCCTCTTAATACATCTTAAATTACATTTCCAAGCAAGACAATTATTTTAGAGTGAAAGTAAAAACTGAGTAAAATTCTCCTTATATTGTGAGCTTGCAAATTATATTTAGAAATTCAGATGCATTATATATTATTGTTTGAAAACACCCAAGTGAATCTTAAATTACTTATAACATAACTTGATCCAGATGGATTTTGGTGGACACCCACCTTTTCCAACTGGGTCAAAACAGTTTTCTGGCAATTTTGGCAATTTACTATTTTTAGTAGTTTTAACTTACGGGGCCATTTTGAGGGCCTAAATGAAGGTTTTTCAGGATCAAGCTTCTCAATGATAGCCAAAGGAATGATTGAGCCCCCAAAATGAATCTCCTCGATGATAACTTTCCAATGGGCTATCATATGCCTAAAACGAAGATCGTATGCAAAAGTTACGACCCCGGGAAGTTGATGTACTAACTTACCCAAATGGGGCCCACATGACTTTTGAAGCTTCATCTCCTAGGGTTAGGTTTTTGGATGTATAGGGTTTTTAGCATTCCTGTTTATTGTAAAAAGGCCTTCAGAGCCTCATTTTAATCATCTTCTTTCGAATGCAAGTAGCCGTCACATCTCTTCTCAGAGATAAGCTGCCACCATTCTAGCGAGTCTTTCGCTCTATATTTTTATAGTCTCTGTACATTTCTTTCATTAATAGAAATTGTGTATTACTGTATATCTATGTTTATGGTTGCATCTCTGATACATTTCTGTTATATTATTGGATATCTGCGATATCTCTGTGCATTTCTTTATTATATCTCCGCTCTCATTTTGTGCCGAAAATAAATCTGGATCAGTGGTATCATAGCAGGTTGTTCTTGATCGTTTTTTTAGTGCATGTCCCCGATGAGGTCCGAGTATAGCAAGTTGGGTCTTGAGCTTCTCTCTCTTGAGGACAATCACTCTCGCACACCCAAGAAACCCTCAATGGCAGAAGAAAAGAAAAATGACGGAGTAGACGATCCTATCAATCTATTGCGTGAGCAAGCTCTCACGCGATAGAGGGATGAAATGATGGAGAATTTTGACGACATCCTTCATTGCCTGCCGATAGCAACATGTGCATCTTCATCAAGTGACCACTTTGGAGGCACCTCACCTTTCATGGTACAAGTTAATTTTGATATTCCTGTATTTAAAGGACGGATAGATGCAGAAGCCTTAGACAAATGGTTAAATCTGCTAGAAGGTTATTTCTCTGTTCACAATTTTTCCGACAGAGAAAATATCACCTTAGCGCTCCTTAAATCTCTCCCCCATGTCAAACATTGGTGGGAAACTTACTAGGAGCAAAGTTTCATAGAGGATTCTGGAATATATGGGGCCGAGCCCACTTGGGCTTTTTTTGTGGATGCGGTAAAGGAACAATATTACCCTTTTGGCAACTGTGAGGACTAGTACATGAGATGGACCACACTGCGGCAAGAGAGGGGCCAAGCAGTTCCAGAGTTCACCAATACCTTCCATACCTTGTGCACCAAGCTGGGTATTAAAGACTCCGAATGACATTTGGTTCTAAATTATCGCGGGGCTCTACACAGATACATCCAAATTGAAATGGATTTTTTGGACATCTCATCACTTGGTACTGCTTATTGATATGTTGTTAAAATCGAGCATAATTTTAAGCACCAAAACAAACGTGAGTTCGGGTATGCAAATCCGCAAAACCAAAGTATGAAAAAGACGACCCTAACAAACAGTCTCCCAAAAACCAGTCCAAGCTACAGGAAAAGAAGGGTCACGGGAAGACAAAGAAGGATACCGGAAAATGGTGCGATTTCCACAAAATCCCCTGGCACAACACCGATGAATGTAGCTCAAAACAATCATTGGTGGTCGAGATCAAAGACAAGGAGCCAAACCCTGATTGAAAATCTGATTATGAAAATACTGTTAAAAGATAGATCATCGACGCATACCCCACTGTTATTGTCGCGACCGCAACAATTCAACTAGAAGAACCAACAGATCCTGAAGAGGGGGAGTACCTTTTTCATTCACAGATGTGGGTGAAGGGGACCCCACTACATTTTATTGTTGATAACGGAAGCCAGAAGAACCTCATCTCAGTAGAGGTTGTCAAACAGTTGGGATTGTCGACAACACCACACCTGCAACCATACAACATCAGGTGGCTTCGCCAAGGACGATATCTTCGTGTCAACCAACAGTGTCGATTGTCATACGACATCCAACCCTTCAAGGATGAGGTATTATGTGATGTTGTCCCACTAGATGTCTGCAATGTTCTCTTGGGCCAACCATATATGTTGAAGCACCATGCCTTTTATGAGTCTCGACCCTGTAGTGTCATTGTTTCTATGGGGGGTCATCTCTATAGAATACCAGAGGTAGTTCCGACTACTGTTCCACCTAAAAATTTCCACAAGGTAGTATCTCATACTACAAAATTCATCTTCTTCATAATCTGTTGAAAAGGTGAACAAAAGGATACTGCAACCACTACAGCCTCGGCCCAAGCACCTTCTATCTAACAGAAGCAGGTCGACAAGATTGTAGCCACATGCACAAAATAATCTCATGTATCCAGACTGGTTAAAAAGGTCCAACCCTTGCAACCACATGCTCGTGATAGCCTTCCACAAACCGAGCAACGCGACGTCTCCAACAAGGCAAGCAACTCACCAAGATTCAGATTCAACAAATGCTTTTTCCTCTCCCCCGAAAACTCAGCGCAATGGAGACCATTGCTTCATAAGGAGGGAGGATTGATCCAGATGGATATCGGTGGCCACCCACCTTTTCCAACTGGCTCAAATCAATTTTCTGGCAATTTTGGCAATTTACTATTTTTAGCATTTTTAACTTTCGGGACCATTTTGAGGGCCTAAATGAAGGATTTTCGAGATTGAGCCTATTAATGATAGTTGAAGGAATGATTGAGCCCCAAAAATGAATCTCTTCAATGATACCTTTCCAACGGGCTATCATACGCCTAAAACGAAGATCGTATGCAAAAGTTACGACCCCGGGAAGTTGATGTACTAACTTACCCAAACGGGGCCCACATGACTTTTGGCGCTTCATCTCCTAGGGTTAGGTTTTTGGATGTCTAAGGTTTTTGGCATTCCCGTTTATTGTAAAAAATTCTTCAAATCCTTATTGTAATCATCTTCTTGCGAATGCGAGTAGCTGTCACATCTCTTCTCAGAGATAAGTTGCCACCATTCTAGCGAGTCTTTCGCTTTGTATTTTTACAGTCTCTGTACATTTCTTTCATTAATAGAAATCATGTATTACTATATATCTGTGTTTATGGTTGCATCTCTGATACATTTATGTTATATTATTGGATATCTACGATATCTTTGTGCATTTCTTTATTATATCTCCGCTCTCATTTTGTGCCAAAAATAAATCCGGATCATAACTGTTGATGGATCATGCTTAATGTTTGAGCTGATCTGCTGCTTGGCAAGATTATTCCCAAATCCCTTCAGTGTCACACATCCGCCTGCTCACAACTCCTGCAAAGATGCTAATGATTCCATACTTGGCAGCTCTTCTAACTCAGAGCACCCACTAACATCTAGAAGTCAAAGCTTGTTCAACTGCGCCAACCCCCGTATGTTATTCAACTTCACACATTCATTCATCCACAACTCCTCCAAAGATACCAATGTCTCCATACTTGGAAACTCTTCTAACTCAGAGCATCTACTAACATTTAGGAATCAAAGGTTTTCCCACTGTACTGACCCCAACATGCTCTTCAACTTCACACATTCATATGCGTAAAGCTCCTCCAAACATATCGACATCTACAAAGGCGCCTGCAAAATGTTCACATGCTTCAACTGTAAGAGATACTTATATATATGTATCATTCTCATCTAAAGAATCTTTCAAATTCCCTGGAGACATTGTGGTCTGATATAAATAGCGATGAAATATACAAACGTACTTTAACACAACAAATTTTAATTTACCTGTGATTCGTCTTGCCACAACGCTTCCAATGCGCTCCCTGGCACTTGTAGATCCATTACATTCTTCATTCGATTTGAAGACGACATGGAAGAATAGACACATTAGAAAATAGACATAGAAATGGACAAGGTGTACATGATGGGCAATGGAGAATAACCTCGGACTACATGGGAGGATTTGAGTTATTAGTTCCTTCAGTAGGTAGAAATAGTAGAGAAGATTGCAATGAGAAACACATTGATGTCGACATTGTGTACATATATATATATATATATATATCAATATACATCAAACCATTTCCCTTTACTCCTCGTTTTTGTTGATGTCTAAACACACGTTTTCATAGTGGTCGACCTTCAAGTGCACCAAGTATATTCGAGCTTTCAATCTACAATTGTTCAAGCACACAAAGCGTATATGTGGACAAAATGAAAGAAAGAAAGAAAGAAAATAATTTTAATGCCCACGAGGCTAACAATAGCCTATGGGACAGATCGCCTCACACACTGATTTCTGCAGTTCAGCCCTTTTCCTGTTCAACTTGATGATGAGCTCCCCCAATTTCTCCACTGTCCCCTCGTTGAATAAGTTATTCCAAGAGCTAGCTGTCAAGATACTTATATAGTTGTCCCTACTGTCTTTGAAGGCTTCGCACTCTAAAATGAAATGTTTTTCTGTTTCCACTTTTCTGGAGGTGCAGAACACACACACCCTTTCTTCCCAAGATTCTTTTGGTCTTTTCCAACTCCCAGTTTCACAACGGAGTTGATGGGAATTGGTTCTTAATTGGGAAATAAACATTTTGGCTCTCCAAGATATATTGGCCCCTATGTACACTTTTTGATCATGATTGTATGTGGGGTTAAACTATTCAATATGATACTCTTTCTTTCTCTAGAGCCCTTTATCCCAAGTTCGCTTGTAGAACCTATCAATAACAAAAGCCTTTATCTCTTTACTGTTCGTAGGGCACCTGTTCAAGTGGATATCCCATTTATTAAGCCATTTAATATTTTGTCGCATCCACGTCTTCTTTATTTTGCACAATATGCCATTGAAGACGACCTTGGGCCACCGACCGTCTTCCATTTGCTCAACTTTCAATGCACCGACCAAAATGTACACACTACATAATCCTACGAACTTTCAATGCATAGATGCAAGCGATTGATAACCACGTGAACATGTGGCCAACAAAAGGAAAGTGGAAGTGATATTGTTGCTTTCACGTGGGAATTGCAGACTGCGAGATTTTTTGGGATTTACCAGTGTCTTGTCATCACAAATAATGTTGCTTTCACATGGAAATTGAAGATCGTGAGATTTTTTGGGATTTACTAGCGTCCAGATGTGATGAATGGTAATTTTAGTTTTTTTTTATTAAATTTTTATTAATTGTTTGTTTTTTTTTTAAGAAATGTCATGTCCAAATAGGGGTATTTAGTCATATCTACCTTCTTACCAATCACAAAACATAGATTGAAATTAAAAAAAATTATTAAAAAAATTGTAAATTAAAAAAAAATCATTTTAATGAAAAAAATTTCAAAAACTTTATGAAATTTTGAATTTTTTTTTTAACATAATCCATGTTCAAATCTGTTTAACCGTTAACTGATCACTATATTCCCTACTTTGTAAGGGACTAATATTCCCTGCTTTGGCAGAGACTAATAATCAAAAGAGTGGTGGACAACTTTGTTATATTCTTCTTGAATAAATGGTAAACTAACATCCCAAGTATGAGGGTAAAGTGCATGATTATATAGTCTAACAAGTACTGCACTTTTTCCATTTGTCTAAGGGTTAAAAGTACTTGACTTATACTTTCCCATAAATGATTGATGGATTGAGAGTCATAATTAGATATAATAGAAGTTGATAAATGAAAATGTAACCAAACATGTAAACCAAGTGTTTAACTACTTAGAAGGGATGATGGTCTTGTTAGAAAGGATCATGATAGCGATCTTAGAGAAACACTCAACTATTCTAAAGACACATTCATGTTAGTACTTAGTTAAAGTTATACAATTCCCAAAGTCAAGAAGGAACATGCAAATGATTGTGCATCCTCATTCTTTATTAGTTTGCATATATGCATTGTAACATCTCAATGTACATGAGGTCAATAGAAATTGATATGTAATATGACATTTCAAGGTACATGAGATTGTTAGAAATTCATCTAAAGAGTAGTAGTCTTAGTAATATCAATTTGTCCAACTAAATTTAGACAATTTGCTTCCTAAATGAGCTATTGTGATGGTACTATCCAAGGTACACAAAGCAAAGTGAGTGCATTGCAAATAAGTCAAGAATATGCTCTATAAAAGGGACATAGGCCCCCATTGTATCATGATGATTGAGATGAGAGAATAATTGAGATTTTACTAGGCTTTAGAATGTTCAACTTCATAGAGATTGACTAGGCTTTTAACATGTTTTTATTGCATGTATTTGTCCTTAAAGCAACATATGTAGTGGAATCTCTACTTGATAATTTCATTGAATTGAATGCAATGTTGGTTGGACATACTGCAAAAATCAAAGTTGTATTTTGGTAAAATGTGGCTCGGCTTTTAGCATACTTTCATTGTGTATATTTGTCTCTAGGTAACCAATGGA